>CAJNYU010003357.1:0-113591 GCA_905331475.1 Rotaria socialis | reverse complement strand
CAACACAACGAAAATGGAATTCAACACAACCATATAGGCGAATCCGGGCTGGAAAAACTCGAATCTTGTGCTACTTCCCCAACGTGTTTTAACACGTTTATTATCTGGATTGGATGATGATTGTTCTATTTTAACATAATCCATATAGAATGGTAAAGAAGCTGGTATTCGAACAGACAATCTAAATATTTTTTTAAAAAAATCAGTAATAAAAAGCAAAAATTTTCATTCGGAACTTACTTGTCAAATAATTCGCGAACTTCTTTGATGGGTTTTGTTTGATTAACCCATTGTAAATATTTCAATTTGAAGATGAGGTTTTTACTTTAACATCTGGATTTTTACAAGCACGTAAAAATTCTTTTTTTACTGCTTTAGAATCAGTAGATTCTTCAATTGATAATGATAGACGATTGACGAAGACGTTGAACACAAAATTCAAGATACAAATTCCATCAATGGGGGGAAAAACTCATTCGGGTATTCCTTGCAATTCCGATCCATTTCTAGCCATTCGAATTTTATGTTTCTATCATGGTCATTTAAACCATGATTTAAATCTTTATTTTTTTTTAATATTCAATATTCATACAAACATAAACAATAAAAACAAACAGGAATTTATAAATTCATAAGCGAGTCATCAATTTCAATAGAAAAAAAAAGTTTTTTTTCATTACTAATAGCGTTTTGACACTGTTGATGAGCAACAAAGAAAAATCACAGGCCCACAATAATTTATTTTGTTATTAATCAAGCAAGCAGAATATTAAGAATGAGAATTTTCCTTTTGTACATTCGTTAAATCAATATGAACATGAAAACTAAATATTAAATGATTGGTCGATTTCGTTTTTATTTGGTTAGATTATAAAAAACAAACCGTGTTTTGTTTTACTGATACGTTATTTTTAGTTATAAAAGAAAATAGAAGAAGTTTAAGATCGATTAAAACCAGGAGGATGAATTGTGTAAGGTTGATACCGGGCAGAGACAGAAGGGCCTGTTGCTGCTGGTGTGATTTTTCCTGTAGGATTGTTTGTTGTTGATCTAGTAGCTACACCTGCACGATAAAGAAGAGAAACAAAAAGCAAAGAAAGCAGTGAGATATTAAATAACAATAATTATAAACATCGGTTTAGAGATATGATTTTTATGGTTGTCAGTCAATTCTATAGCATTTACAAACAGAAAAGAAATCATATAAATAAATAAAATGTCCTTGATTTTCAAAAAAGAGACAATAGGAATTAAGCGTTTTATTGGTTCATGCCTTTCTTTGTTTTCATCATCGATGAATCAGTGATATTAACGAGCCTAGAAGAATAGAGAATGGTTTCTGTTCTGTATCGAAACTATCTGTCTATCACTAGAAGCATGTCACCTGCTGTTATTTCCCATTAATTTATAATTAAATATGCAGAATAATTTAGTTGTGTGATTTCGTTAGAAAGTGATTAAACAAAAAAAAACCAAGAAAGCAAAGTTGTTTTTTCATGTTTTTTCTTATGATAGTGAGATTATAGATATTAACATAGAGTTAAGGAGTACAGATCAGTAGTTCTTTTTTGCTTTTAATAAAATGTATGATAGCAATAACAGCAAGTGCATGATGCTGTTCAATAGAAAATTTAGTGAATTATGTTTGATACCTGTTGATTGTGTTGTCGTGAGAAAAGGAAATGCTGCAACAAAATACAAAAAAAAAAAGAATTCAAATGAAACAAAACGAAAAATATTCACGCACCAGTTTGATTTGTATATTCAAATAAATGTGTACCATTACTTAGTAGACCTCCCATTTGGTCTAATGTTTGTAACGGTGCAAATAATTGAACGAAATTTGAATCATTATTTTGTAAAAGTGAATTTTGTTGAATTGTCGTTAACGTTGGCTGTGTTTCTGTTGTAGTAAAAAATGTTGGTGTTCCATTTGATTGCATGTGTGTTGTAAGAAAATTTTGTTGTATACGTGGCGTGAGAATTAATGGAGCACCGATGGGCATTTGATTATTTTGAAATGGAAATTTTTTTAAAAATAAATTTGGTTCACGATAGGTTCCATTAATAATAGCTAATTCTGTTAGTTGCTTCTTTTTTAAATAATCTTCACCTTCAGCCTTGAAGAGAAGTAAATTTTGTTGAGAACTAGAAAAGCAAACTACCTTCACTTACAGTTGGTTTTAATAGTTTGCTGATTTCGTCTTTAGCTTGTTCTAATTTAGCTAGTGCACGATTTTCATAATCTTCACATTGAATTAATACATGAAGATCTTCATTTAGATGTTCCCAATTCGGTTTGCCACGATTTTCATTTTCCTATTTCGCAGAATATTTGTTTATGTAAAACAATATTTTCTATTTTATTTTACCTTTTGTTTATCTCTCATCGAGCCACGACCACGGACCATTATTTTACAACTTGTATCCGTTTCAAGTTGTTTTGCTGTCATTCCTCTTGGACCCAAAATACGGCCAACGAAATTAAACTGAAATCAAGAAAAAATAAAATTACATAATAGATTAAACAAAAATCTCCCATTGAAACAAGGGAAAACTGTATGAACTTAGCGAATAATCATGCATATATTCATGATAATCAATTAGAGACTAGAAGAATGTTTTTTTTTTGTTATTATGATAATATTCCAAATAATAAAAAAAGAAAGTAGAATTAGTTGATTGATTTGTGATTGGCTTGTATTTTTTTGTCATGTGCAAAAGTGTATCATAAGTAAAGAAAATGGATGTGATCGTACATGTATGTGCAGCGATTTGTTTTTCAATTGAAAAAGAAAAAAAAAGTTGTTTCGACTCAAATTGTTAGAGATTACCGTTTGTTTATATTTATCGACGTACTAGTGACTCTAGAGTAGAAAAATGTTCAAACTCTAGCGAATAGAAATTGAAATAATATACTCTAAAAACTTATTAGCAAAGAACACTGAACAGGAAGTAACTGTATTTGCAAATAAAAAGTAACAATTACACGATCGGCCGAATTTTTTCTTTTATCAAAAATCTTCACTTACTTCAGGAAATTCGTGGACTGGAATAAAAATTTTCTCTTGAAAAATTTTCTTTTCTCCCTGAGGTTCAGGCAATGAGATTTTAGGATGAGAATTTGCATTGAATAGATCCAATCGAACGGTGTTTATTTCTAAAAGATTTTTTTATATTCAAAGAAAAATACATTAGTATGCTGAGCGAAGAAGCCTATATTTTGATATTCACCTTGATCAAGTAAACGATCGATATGAATAAACATACTGGGCACGGCAGCAAGTTGTCTTTTATCTTTAAGTAATTGTGATAAATATTCTAATTTATCTGTTACATTGAAATCAGTATCAATATTTGGCGATGATCTACAAATAGGAAGTCGATCGTTGGACTTTTCCCTCCTCTATATTGCTAAAATTACGTACGATGTGACTGAAGCTAAATCCAATGAATTAGATATTTGGTCGGCTTCGCCATTATGATGAATCGTTAAAAATTGTCCAGATGTCGACGACATAAGTGTAGTAGATTACGTTTGATTTTTATTTATATTCGTACATGTGCACGCGTATGTGTAATAAACTATTGTTCGTCACACGGATGATTGAATGAGACTGAATCAGGTAAAGAAAGCAATATAAGTAACGAAAGAAAAAATCCGTCAAATCCGTGCTTGAAACAGAACAAACGAAATCGTTTGGTCGATTGTCATTGATTTTGTTTATAATGCATAGAATAAGTTAACAAAATGTTGAGAAAAGAAATAAAAAAAACGTCTGATCGATAATAACGTATCGATACAATAAATTATTATATTATGCTGATCTTAAATCTACCGTCGCGGTGTATAACAAATTTTTTTTTGTCTTCCTTTCAGTTTTCAGTCACACCTTGTCCTTCTTTTGTCAAACATGCATATGTACAGCCGTCAAGACAACGACGAAGACGACGACGCCTACAATTACCTTCAATAGCTTTCTTTTTTTTTTCGTTTCTACACTAAGACACATCAATATTCGAATGCGTTTTTGTATAGTCGAATGAAAAAAAGAAAGGTTCGCACCTTTAGTTTATGGCAATTAAATTCAATTTTCTTTTTCGTACTTTTATTGTAATACATGCTGTCCTCGTATCTAAATTGCATTAATATGGCATGTTTTTCCATGGTTCATGCGAGTTCTTTCTAATAAAACAAAAATTTCGAACTCATCGACAAGCACTCGTCTATTGTTCTATTATTTTGACTAAAAGACGGAATAAATGAAATCATGCAATGGTGCATACTTAAACTTCGTAAAAAAAAGTACTTTGAAAAAGTTGTTATATATGCAACAGAAACGAATAGGCATTCATAATAGAAATTTGTAATACAACTATTCATTTCACAACAACAACAACAACAGGTTAATATTTTGTTGAAGAACATTTGAGAGAAACAAGACAGATAACTCGATTTTTCACTTCTTGAAAACTGGAGATGACGATAGATCGAATCGTATATTACAGATATTGTAAGCTAATCTTTTGGAAAAACTATTCTACTAATAGATCTCAATAAATTTCCGTTATTTTACAAAGAAAAAAAAGATTCATGCTATGTTTTTCAGTATCGGACATTGGTTTGAAAATGTAAAGAGTACTTATAACTTTTAAATGATATAGGGAAAATACTCGTTCATGTTTTTCTTTTTTTCAATTTGATATCAATGATCATTTTCAGTACCAACAATGTCAATATCAAACAATTCGATAAAAAATATTTAAAAAGTAAATATTTGCTATTGACATAGACTTTACTTTCAGATTCAAGTGTTCGTTTTCAACAATGAGTAACCAAGAAATATCAGAAAAAGATGATAGATTTAAGTTAATGGAATTGGGTATACCATATAATGTAACTCACATGAAATCCGGTAACACATTATGCTCAGATGATAGTCTAGTAATTCTTCAAAATGGTGCAACAACATTAGAAATTCGTACACCACCAAAATTTGAAGCAAAACAAATTCCATGGCACGATGGATTAATTCGAGATATTGTTTGGAGTTCAGAACTAAAAGTATTCGTTCTTTTAACAAAAAAGTCTCTGTTTACATTTGATTCAAAAACGACCGACTGTGCTGCAGGAACAGCTCATGATGATTCACAATTAAAAATAAAGGCATATTCGAATGTTAAACCATACAATGATAAGGCTTTATTTTGGCGATGTGCATGTGTTGACACAAAATTATTCATTAGCTATTCGGGTAAACAAATTTGAATAAAAGTCTCTTATATCATTGTTGGTAAGAAGTGTTGATACTGTAAATCGTTTTGCATTTCTATTGAAATTTCATGTGAATATTCTAAGAGAAATAGCTAACTAGAGATTAGAAAAGAACACTAGTCCAATCAGCAAAATTTTTATTTTATTTAGCTATTTAAACTTTTATTTCTTATTAATTAGGCAGCAGCACCGTTATTGATGAATATATCTTAGGACCATCGTCATGTACAATTGTTAATCGTTACGAGCCACCACAAACCTGCGCTTATAATGAAGGTATTTGGTGTATACGTACTCATCCCAATACAAAACAAATAGGTATGACGGTAATGAATTCAAATAATAATACATGGCGTTTTGAAATCCGTGATCCAACCAACCTTGCTCATATATGGCAAACACCCTTGCCTATTCCACATGGTGATGGTGAAGTAACACCATTACCAAATGGTGATTGGCTTATTGTGAATTCGTGTGGAGCACGTTTTATTCAAATATCTAATCTTGCTATTAAACTAGCTGTTGAATACGAACGTGAATTAAAAAATGCTATTTTATTTAGAAAAAAATATTTTATTATTCGCACAAAAAATACGCTCGAAATTCATTTAATGAAGAAAGAACATGATTAGACAGATCGTTTTGCTATTTCATATTCCCGTCATTTTATGCTAAAATTTTGTACATATTGATATGAAATAAACACGAAACAGTGTGATGATATACTTAACATTAAATCAATCAGAAATATATGAAGAAGTGAGTAGTTGTATCTCTTTTAGAACTGCATGGCATGATGCTATCGATATCATTGTTGGGAGGGGGAGGGAGCGACGAGAAGAATTACGCTAACTATTCGTACAAGGCATTCGTTTATTTTTTTCATCAACATTCAATTCAATACATGTCAAAGAGAGATTTGCTCGTATGCGCAGTCTTCGTCCAAATGAATAGTTGCTAGTACTGGCGGGTTTTCTTTCTGTTGGACTCATTCATTTAGTATTTGTGTAAGAAGAATGTGAAGATAAAATTCTATATGGTTTAGCACTGAAGAATTGTCAGTCAAAAAACCTATGATATAGTTCGGCGCTTTGATACAAATGGAACCTTGCTGAAGCATGTCTTGAAGGTGTATTATTTAAAATTAACATGGAATATGATGGAGTGAAATTTTTATTTTTTCCTACGACAAGAACTCTCTATGGGTCTTGAAAAAGAAAACTAAAGAATCAGAAATTTCAATAGGAGTGCCCAATATACGATGATAAATAAATTCATCAAAATATCAATAGACAAAACCATAAGACAATGAGTCCATATCTAAGCAGTCACATAAAATATAGTTATTTGTATGCTACGTTAATTAGTCATATTGTAGCGTATATACAACGTCAGACAAAATTATAGAACCCCCTTGCAGATGCAGACAAAAACGTTTCTTTCATGTCCGTGATAAACGATATTGATTTGCTAATGATATCAGTACATGGGACCGTCCACGCGCTACCTACTTCCGCCATCTCTCCCTTTCATTTCTTGTTATTGGAATAAATAGCTTGAGAAATCGGAAAAATGACTGTAGCAGAATTATAGAGCCACCTTGTGCAAAAGCGGTTTTATCTACTTTTACTATTTTGTTGTGATGCTTACTTCTTTTTGATCTATTCCTATTAGAACCATAGTTGAAATGATTTGATTCGATAACACTACTAAATTGAGTACAATTTTAACTTATAAAGAGCAGATCAAACTGTACTCAAAGTCTACAAAAACCGGTACGAAGCATAGCTTCTCGGAAAAATTAGTCCAATACACGAAACGCTGACTGATTGGCACAGCGAACTGAGAATGGTCTCAATGAACGTAATTCCATCAAAATAACACAAGCAAATACAAAGTAGAAATTTCATACGCCCTTGATGTTAGTGGCATCGTACCTTTTTGGAAAGTTTAGCGAGACCCATCCAGAACGTTTGCTAAAGAATCGGTAACAAATTTTCTTAAACTCCCCATATTTAACTGGTTGTGGTGATCAGTCAATATTTCGTGTATTGAACTAATTTTTCCGAGAAGCTTTCCTTCGTACCGGTTTTTGTAGACTTTGAGTACAGTTTGATCTGCTCTTTATAAGTTAAAATTGTACTCAATTTAGTAGTAAGCATCACAACAAAATACTAAAAGTGAAGGTTTAGTACACTGTACAAGTAGATAAAACCGCTTTTGCACAAGGTGGCTCTACAATTGTGCTACAGTCATTTTTCAGATTCTTCAAGCTATTTATTCCAATAGCAAGAAATAAAAGGGAGAGATGGCGGGAGTAGGTAGCGCGTGGATGGTCCCATGTACTGATATCATTAGCAAATCAATATCGTTTATCACGGACATAAAAGAAATGTTTTTGTCAGCATCTGCAACGGGGTCCTATAATATTTTCTAGCCTAGTATAATAGGTTTAAAGAAATTTGGAAAAGTAATAAATTGTTATTGTGTGTGCAAATATTTTTCTATGGAAAAACAATTACTACTCATCATAATACAGATGGCACTGCATAGGTCAACACTATTATCGTTGGTTTTTTTGTATTTAAAAATAAATCTAGAACAATCCATCAAGAAATAGCAACTATTGTTTAAAAGAATATTGTAAAAAATGTCCATGTCAAGTCGCATAGATTCAATAGAATTACATCCATCATATACAAGTCATATTTATAAAAATATCATCGCATCAATGAACATCTCTACAACAATCAATAGATATTTCTCAATTTATATATTATGTACTTTTCTGTACATGAACTTTCTCACATAGTCAATATGTATATTACAAAAAGTAAACAACAACAACAATTTAATATAAGACTAGCGACAGAATCGTTCTAAGCAAATGGTGGTAATATTGCACCGGTTTGTTGATGATGAATTGTTGAATTTTCTACATTAAAATAATAATTACCATATGATACCGGTGGACGTGAACTATGATAATTTGTTTTGAAATTATTTCCATTAGTAAAATAATTTGATTGTTTTAGAGTATAGTTGGCTGCCATGTCATATATGTCTGATGTTGGAGATGATGAATAATTATTAAGTTGATTTTGAAATGATGACGTTGTAGGAAATGCTACCGGCATAGATGCGGGTGGTGGTGGTGGTTGATAATAATTATTATGATGATGGTGATATGAAAGAAGAGATAAATCATCTTTTTCAGTGGTTGAACTAGCCAATGGTGAAGTATTTAGATTAGCATTGCATCCATTTATGTATGATGTGCGACTTTTGCCATCTTTTTTATCTTTCATTCGACGATTTTGAAACCATATCTAAAGCCAATCGAGAAAGAAAAAACGATATTTAAAATTTAGTTATTATTGATCTGAATTTCTTACCTTGATCTACAAAATTGAAAGCAAGAAGAGAAAAAAAGTTAGGAAAATATTAGAAAATTCTTTTCTTTTGTCTTTTATCTTTACCTGTCGTTCAGTTAAACAAAGCGTTCCAGCCAGTTCAATGCGTCGCGCACGATTCAAATATTTACTATAGAGAAATTCTTTTTCAAGTTCAACCAATTGAGCACTTGTATACGCTGTTCGAGCTCGTTTCGATGATGTCGAATTGCATTTATCTATGAAAACAAATTCCATCATAGTCTATCAATAGAAACAACAAGCCGATGATAAGCTTCAATGTTTTATATTCTCTAAGAAGACGACAGCACGATATTCGATGAATAATGATATACTCATTTATCATTGTCATGCGAATTCATACATACGTCTGTCAGTAGACATAAAGATGAAAAGCATGCATCAGTAGAAACATACGATTACAATATTCGAGGAATAAATTAATTTATCCTTGTTTCTTTTTGTTTTTTCTTGCTAAATATGTGTCGAATAGAGCGCACACTTCTACGCTTTTATTTTTCGCTCGGTCCACGAATTATTCTCACCTATCCTATACGAACGACGTAGCGTTAATTTAAAAAGCAAAATCATTCATCCTTGAAGTTTTGGATTATTTAACACTTGGTATTCGCAATATTTACACTCAATTAAAAAATTTATTCTCATTATTTAACATCGAAAAATTCAATTGAATTAATAATCATTATATCCTCTGACGTAACTTGAATTCTCCTAATCCTTTTTATACATACCAGAAGACGATGAAGTTGCAGAATTCGAATTAATAGTAGGATTTCTTGAATTATGTGTATTTTTATTATTTCCATGTTTTTTTTCATTCATCCATGGATATATTTCTTTAGAATTGGATGAACTTGTTGAATTAAAATCAGTTAGTGGTAATGATGAACTTTTTCCCGATGCTAATGATGATCCAATTTGTGATGTATCTATTGAAGATATTTGATGTTTATTATGAATGATTGAATTAACATTTGCATAAGTATTAGTGGGTGCATCCAAATAATAGTCGACTTGTTGTTGATGAGATGCTTCCCATGGTAATGGATAGTGATGTTCAGTTTTTACCATAATATATGTATTTATTCTTTGGAATGTAATAATAGAAATTTTATTGATCAATCGAATAAGTAATGAGTCCGGTTTCTTTCTCTTTCTGGTTGCTTTATACTAAAACGGCAAAAGTATAATATTATGGATGAGTTATTTCTTTTCTTGTTCTATTCTCTCTCCCTCTCTCTCTCTCTCTCTCTCTCTGTCGCTCTCTTTCTCATTCGCGAAAAAAACAATATCGATAATAGCCAATAAAATAACAGATAAAAAGAAGCAAAGAAGCTGTCATATCATTCATATGCGTTAACAAATCAAGTATCAAACAAATTTTTTATACAAAACCCTGAAGCTGTCTCAATACAAAAAAAAGGAGAAAGATTTTTTGTTTCTTCAATGGTGATTGACGATGAGGGTGTTTCTAACTCGCCAATTTTGATTTATAGCATTCGACAGCACATATACATATATATATATAGATGTTCTTTTCTTTGTATGTACCTGCATATATATATATATGTATAGATATAATTACCTTATTTCGCTTTTTTTTCGACCAACCATAGGCTACGCATGATCAAAATGCATTTATTATCGTTGACAGAAGTTGTTATTACCTCCGTGTATACATAAAAAAAAAAAGAAAACGAAAAGGTAAAACGTCAGTATGTTCTTTCTCATTTCATTGTCACCTTTCTATATTAGATTGTATTGTGAACGAAAAAAGTTTTTTCTATGAGAAATTCACCTTGAACTTGTGAAAACTCTTTCGTTTTATTAAAAGCAAAAAATATTGAAAATCTTTATTGCTGCTCAATAAAAATCAATTCTTTTTTGGTTTCTATTAGGCGGGCCTTCTAAATCTGCAGTTAAGAATTTCTTACACAGAAAGCGGCAGTCATGCGGAATTTTAATAAATATTTGCTAAGAAAAAACAAGGTGGTGCACATTATTCATTTGTCAAAAGAAGATGAATGATACTAATCTTGAGAGAGAGATAAAACTAATATTTCTTCTGTAGTTAGATTATATCGGATGTCCGGGTGATATCATTTGCAGTCAACTATACATGTTAAAGAATTGCATTAGATAATCTGAAGTATTTACTTATCTTTAACTAAGAACTAAGTGTGTTGAAAGAATCGATGGTTTCAGACATATTTCATTTGATAGAAATTAGACTTTTTCTGTTGACACTACTGATGGAAAACAACAAAATCTGGATCAATGAAAATCTTATAATTGCTGCCAAGAATTTTAAAGAGAAATTAAATTGCTCCATCTTATCATCTAGTAGAACATAAACGAAGAACTATTGAGAATACAAAGGCAAAGATGAAATGCATAGTTTTCATCAAAAGAGTGATTTAATAATGTTCAAGTTTGAGAAATTCAACGATATTTCAATCATCTGAGACAAACTCTTCTAAGATTTCTATTAGTATCGACTGAGGACTCTCTCTCTCTCTCTCTCTCTGATAAAGATTGATATATTTCATAACCAATCGAGTAGAACTATACACTTTCATCACTATTATGATGATTTCTTTGAAATGAGTTTAATAAGATTGATCGAATAGAACATATCGCAATAGTTGTTCATCGAATAACATTATTTATTTCAATCGAAGCGGCATAAGATCCGCCTTTACTCAATGAAGCGTAGAATGTTGTGAAGTCATTTTCTTTTCGCGACTGAATAATAACACCTAAAAACGAAAGATCAAATCTATTTGACTCACATTCTTTATTCTGACAATCTCACGCAGTGTCATGTTGATGCAACACAATTATAGAGAGAAGGAGAGAGGTATCGACCGACTCAATCGATCACAAAACAAAAAAAAGCGAGATATAACAATAATAACCAATAGGCAAAGTTTTCATCTCCGAGAATAAGACTTTATTTTTAAGTTCTTTTATCAAAAATAGCAAATAAATTTCTTCAATCGAGACGAAACTAAATGAATAATGATCTTTTAATGAGGCACAGATATCATGTTGATTGAACATAAAGAAAAAGGGAACAATTTTGTATATCAAGATTTCAAATGACAACATAAGTTGTTATCATTTTCTTAGTTATCTTCAGTAGCAGCATGGCTCATCGATCTTTTCTTAACACAAAAACAATTAAAAGAACATTGCAAAAAAAAAGAAACAACAATCCTCATAAAAATGAAGAAAGATAAAAATCAATGCTACTCTCTCTCTCTGCCTCGGAAGAGAAGCTATTAATCAAATCGACTTCGTTAGTTTACCATTTTAAACCGCTATGATCTTGGTCGATCAACAGATTTTACGCCGAAGAATTTTACAAGCATGTACAAGACATCGCGATAGAAGCATTTTTTTCTATAGAGATTTTTGTCAATTAAATTATCACCTATTTGATTATAAAGATGCCATGATGAGATAAAGAATAAAATAATTGTTAAGTGAACCATCAGCAATGAGCAAGTTTGTTTTTTGAAAAGATATCACAAATTTATAGACAAACGAATCAATAAACGAAATATAGCCTAATTTGTTGTTCACTCAATCATATCCTCATGAAAAAAGCAAACTTCAAAACAGAACACAAAGCTATGCCATAGGTTGAGATCAGAGACAATATAAATGTGTTCATCTTGATTGAGAAGAATACTACAATCAATGTGTATAACTTGTCCGCATTGCTTTTATTATGTGTTATTTTCAACACATATGTCGGGTGTTTTTGAAAATAGTCATTTATGATCGAATGTTTATTGATTCAATGTATAAATTTTATCATTATTATACATTAATACAAGGCTTACACGAGCTTTTAATTATTCTAGTGAATATTTGTTAAAACTTCACTCTATTTCATTAACTCTATAATTTTAAAAAAATTCCTGTTTAAAATTAGAAAATAACAAAACGCTCTTATGTCCTTCCTGTTGCTTCCTAAGTTTACAATAAGTCAGTCGCTGACTGCATACGTAACTGATCATAAAGTAATCGAAATGTACCAACTCGGATACTTATAATTAATGAATTAATATGTCGCGCAAGGATTTTTTTCTTTATGCATTTTAGAAATAACCTATAACTTTAAGAAGATAAAAACAAATTAAAAATTGTTTGGTTTCCCCCTCCCCTCTCTGTTGTACTCGCGGATTGATGAATGCGTCAATGGAATGTCCTAGTTTATTTCTAAGAAAATGAAATTTTAATATACATATCAACAATAATTGGCAGAATGTCGTTTCGCTTATAGATTATTTATTCAGCTATGCTTATCATAGTTTTCATATAAACAAATTTTTGTGAATGTAATCATGTTGTATATAGATAGATTTGACAGCTACTTTTGTTGAAGATTCTATTATGTATATATATGTACTTTTGAATCGAATAATTCACTTGAACAACTAAAATTATTCGGCATTTGACCTCTACCGTTTTGGGAGATCAAGAAAACAAAAAAAGACGCTATTTGAAACTGATCTCTATAAGATTTCTGATCATCGGTCAGTTTTATCTAAGAGCGAAATGATTTTATCGAACGAAATTTGATACAAATGTGTTTACCAAAACAAAAATACTACCTTGAAGTCTGTGTCAATACTACGCACATGAATAAGAACGAAGAAAACATTAAAATCACTAAACTGATTGCTTAGACGATTTATTGATAGGAATCAATGCAAAAACAAGCGCTGTATACATGATTTATTTCTAATGGATTTCATACACATGACGAATCGTATCTACTCAAACCATAAAATCAAGCCTTGAGGATAACATAAGTTGATTTCTAAATGAAAGATCTTATGTAAATATTAAAAAAAGCAAGTTTATGATATTTTTCTTGGATAAAATCAAGAAATATACCTGAGACTTGAAAATCTATTGCCTTATTATCATATATTATTTAATTTGATTGTATGTCAAACTATTCAATAAGTTGAATTTAAAACGTAAACAAGGTTTTATTGCTTGTCGCATGTAATCTAACTCATCGAACCTGGGTAGACTTATAGATAGATCATTAAAGGAACTTCAAAAACAGCGAGAAAACACTAAGAAAAAAGGTTTGTAGAGGTCTATTGGCGTGGACGGTGTCCTCTCTAGCATCGAATTCACACCCCTGTGTACTCGTTAGATTTACGCCCAACAACAGTCAACTTTAAAGCGCAGGCTTCGCATACAAAATACATTTTTAGTCAGCAAAATATTTATTTGAAGTAATGCTAACATGAAGTTCAAAGACAAATCTCATGCATTCGTTCATTGTTGGAAGAGATGAGAAACGTCAAGAGTATGAAACGGTTTCCAGAGAGCCAAATAGGTGATAAGCATGTAGAAAATTACATAGCCAAGTCCAGTGAACATTAAAATAATTGCAAATGCCAATTGAGCTTGCATTATTCGGTATTTTGTCCTAAAGCTTGCAAATATGTCCGCTACGCTTCCAACTGAAGTATTACTGCTTGCAGAATAGGCATTGCTATTTGTTGAAACAAAATTACCGACAATGCCTATGAGAATAAAAGTGAACACAAGAAGCAGTATTTGAGCAATAAAAACTCCCGTAGCCCAAAACCGTGATCGATCCCATTTCTTTACTAAAATAAACCAGTTCAATCGATATTCATCTTATGCTATTTGCCTTTTTAAAGTATTTAGTTTAGATGTAACTACTAACCCAGCAGAATAGTTAAAATGGCCGCTGGTATGAATGAAAGGGAACACCAGATACCAGCACCTGTCGCTTGATAGTTATAGACAGCCAATGATGCTATTTCCAGAATGAATATAAGTAATGTTAGCACTACTTGAGCAATACCAAGAATAAGCACAGGCATTGTAGAAAATTTTGACCGCCAACTCGTTTCATAATCTATGTTCGAACGAGCAGAAATTGCTGCCCTTGAATTAACCTATATTTCAATGTAGAAGTTTACACTTGAGTTATATCTTTTAGCATAATCATATTTTCAAAATGGATACTTTCCAAAGGTTCTTTTGAAATTGCTTTCTTTGTCAGTACGGTAAGAAAAGTTTGCTAAACAATTATTAAATTTATTCTACTCACTGATGGTGCCATTGTGATTCGATCTTGTGAAATTCTATCTAAAATTGGGTTCGCAAGGAATCGCTGAATAATTCAGGGAAAATAGTGAGAGCTTAGAGAAGACCATGGCACGTTTTTAACTTTCAATTCACTCGTATACTTACCATTTGTTTCTTAGTTTTGATCGGTCATAACTTGAATCATGATCAAAACCAATATGAAGTGAAAAAATGACTATTGGATATGCAGAAATACTTTCTTTTTTTGTGTATTACTTCTGCCTGCCTAATTCGTATTTATTTTTGGGCTTGTTTGTTAAGGTAGACCAAGCGAAAATATGCACCAAGTAAATACAACTTTCCTGTATCAACACTTGAGGATATATATATATGTCGGAGTTGACTCTAAAATCCAGTTGCCTTTTAAAGGCAACTAGTCGACTTTAAAATGTATAATCATAAAGTTGTTATTGATATGATAAAGAGTATTTTATTCAATAGATGAGATTGAGGGTGTGGGAGTGGGTCTGGGTGTCGGTGTGAGTCTGGGTGTGGGTATGGTTTTGAGTCTTGCCCACGCCCACACCCACACTCCACCCTTTTTCATATGTTTCAGTTGTTATCAAGTACTTCGCTTGTCATTTAGTATCTAACTCATTCAACTAAGCATCTAGTTTTGAGTAGAAAGCCGCCTTCATTATTAAATGAAATGATGGTTTGATAGTAAATAAATAATTCTTTGTTAACTTCAGATCGAAAAGTTTCCATCAGTTAAACAAATTCATTATCGATTAGTGCAGAAAAACTTTATGATTATACATTTTAAAGTCAACTGACTCCATCCAGTTGATTTTAAAGTCAACTAGTTGACTCTTCAATTTTAAAGACAACTAGTTGCCTTTAAAATGCAACTGGATTTTAGAGTCAACTCCGACATATATATAAATACTCGTCATGTGTTCTGATGAGTGTTCGTACGATTCTTTCTTAAGAGATTTACTCTGAGGTAGCTATATGAGTACCTGATTTATTCTTCACTCATGCTCATTTTCTTCATTGACTATAACTAAAAGAGAAGAATCAATCAAATCGAATTTTTCTCATATAAAATATTTTACTTTCTTCGCTAATGATAATCTTGGATACGTCCATGTTGTTTGCCTCATAATATATGAAGTAAATGTCAAATCTGGAGATCTCATTTTCGTCTTGTGCTTCCTTGAACTCCTTCGTGATATTGCAATTATGAAATAAAAAATGGTGTAGTAAAATTGTGCTCACAAAAAATATACTCTTGAGTATTTTTGCATCAGCTAACAGTGTCAACATCGAGAGCGCAATAATCACGACGAGGTGTGTATCGAGCTTGAGTGTTGTGTGCGAATATGAATCCTCACTTCACGCTGACTTTCAAACCTAGTCGCATCTGTCCATGAAGCTTATTTCCTTTATCCAGATAATAATGGACGACAACACCGACGAAGATTGTCGTTACTGTTTTATCGATCAGTTTCCCCCCCATTAATGATGCATATGAATGAGTTGAAAAGAATGAAACATAAACTGATCAAGAAAACAAAGATAATAAAAATGAATGATTGTAATAAATCTTGAGTGTAACGAAAGAACACATAAGCGTTTTATCTATTTGACCCTACCGAGATAGATCATGAAATGTCATGACAGAATTAGATAAATATGCTCACGTCGTACAGATGAGTGATATAAAAAAAATTATGTTCTTAGCAACATCGAAAATCATTTGTTTTCTGTTTCGATAACAAAGCAACGATTTATGAAAGAAGACGTTTCATACAACTAGTAAAACTGTTCAGTTGATATTTTATAGTATATTTTTGTTATTTTAAAATATATAGAGTAGATGATGAAAAGTAGAAATAAAAAAATGAAAAGAATCGCTGTATATATCAAACAGAGATTAGCCTAAGACTTCAGATCGAAAATAATTCTGTAGGAAGTTTGATGAATATGTATCTCATCGAAATTTTCGATTCCTAATCTCAGAGAGTGTTTTTAGTAGTTTGTAGGCACAATAACACGCTACGCTTTGTTTAAAAAACAGTTTTCATACAATACAACTTCGTATGATCATTGTATTTTGTTCTAGAAACATAATCAACTTAATTCTGGACAGCATTGGAATTTATTTGGATACGAATGTTTTTTAAAAACAACATATTTCTAATATATTGAATAAAAATTTAAGAAAAATAAACAAAATTAAATGAGTATAAAATCATTTGAATCATTATATTTGTTTTCGTACGTTTCGCATGTTTGTTTCAATATTGAGAATATCTTCAAATGAAAATAATTCAGCTAACGTTTTTCTATTTATTCTTTAGTCATATCAAATATTCTTGTCATAAATAGAATATTCAAATTCTTTCAATTATTTGAAGTGCGTATATAACCTACAACAGCCTGTGAATACCGGCGCATGACTTTAAGCAGCTGTTGCAATAAAATTGCTGTACTACAACTACGTGCCAAGGACGATCATGAAACAAGCCATTCTTTTCAGAAGAACGCAAGAAAACGCATCTTTGATGGAACAAAAGACGCAATGTATGAAACATACACGCATGTATATATATAGTGTTCTGTTTTCTCAGAAAGATGTGCAGCGATTTTGATCAGTACAGATTGGATATTCTTACATAAGCTATTAATATTTCTTGATGAATTTTTCTACAACGCATGGATAATTGTTAGTTATAACTCTAGTTAAAACATGTTTTGATTATTAAAAGTTAACAATAAAAGATAGAAAATTTATTACGATACCACCTGATGTCATTTACGCAAAGAAAACAATCATTAACTAGCTGGTTTATTTGATTTATGCGCATATGAAACCTGAAAAAATCGACATGTTTTAGAAAGAAAAAGACAATGAGCATAGATTAATAATATTTAAGCATTGTTCTTTTAATCTGCTTTGTTTGTTGTAGACTCACTGCACGTTAAAATATCGCAAATAAATTAATACACAATACTAAATGATATGCATTAATAATTATGATTCTTTGTTTTAGTTTCTATAAAAAAACATACAACTAGAATGAGCTTCAATTGAATAATGAAAATATGCGTGACAGCGATTTTTATATCGTGCAGAATACACATAAGCCAGAAACAGAAATTACATAAGAATGCAATGCATCCCGTTTTTCTTTCTTTCATTGCGTCATTTTCCCCTTGTGTGTATTTGCATTTATTTGGCTTATAACAGAACTGAATCACTGTTCTCGAAATAGCCAGCGAAGTATTTCTTTTTTAAATTAACTTTTATAGAGAAACTCGAAATCAATTATGAGTTACTTTTTCTATAAGAAAATTCAACAGCAAACATCTTGAAAATTCGTGTTGAATGCTATTATACTCTCAAAGTATTTTTTTTCTTTTTTTTAAGATGATGGCATTGAAAAAAATTGCTGAGATGCAAGCATATTTTAAGTTTTCATTACAAATTTAGATCAAACAAGTAAAAAAAATCTTTTTTTTATCGATTATTTTTACTTTTTATAAAAGAAAATCGTGACGAAGAAAAATAAAAGTGTTAGTTACACAGAATAAGAGATTAACAAATACTTGCTGCTCCAAGCATAATTTGTCTGTTTCCGATAGTTTTTTTTCTAGTTATATATTTGAAATCGACGCCTTCATAATGTATATATTTGTAAGTCTTCCAATGCATAAATACATGCTATTAGTCCATTATTGGAGATATTCAGTATATCAACAGTGCAGTAGTCGATTTTAGCTTTTACAAATGATTCATTCTCATATATATAAATTTTGAAGATAAATTTGCAACTGACGATGTTCAATTGGCTTATATTAACAAAGAACAGCTTAGGATTGATGTACATATATATGTATATATTGGATCGGTACTTTATCGTTCTTGACTAAATACATTACAGTGACAGATCCAAGGTCTAACATTCGCCTCAAGATAATTGTTTCATTTTCTAGATGATCAGAATCTTTAAGCATGTCTAATCAATATAATTCGCCAACGAAGACGGATGATGAGTCAGATGAAATGGCTCGGTCGACTAGTGCGGTTCGTTTTCAAATAGAAAAGGTTTCTGATGATGATCAAAATTCACAAAAATTATTATGTGATACAACAATTCTTCCAACGAGTAAGTTACTTCACTAGAATTTATTTCAAAATATCTCATATATTTTTGAAGATTTTTCATCGTCAAGTCCAAGTGTATCAAAAAAAAGAGTTTTACTTGGAGATGATGCCTGCGCACATAATAGCACTATATCAGATATAAATCAAACAATTGTCATTAATAATACAAATCAAGAAACATACACTTACGATACCATAGATACATTACCGCATATTGATCATTATAGAAATTTATTTTCATTGACATTATCTGAACCGAAAACTCGACCGACACTTGAAGAATTACATGGAACTGCTAGTATTCCATCAAAATATAAACTAGCATCAACTATTGATTTAAATGGTGAAATGCTTAGTTCAGTAGCAATACCCAACGAGTCGCCAGCACAAACTGAAGTAAAACAAAAAATTGATATTGTTAAATTTGGATGGATTATCGGAGTTCTTGTATGAATCTTTTTCGTTTAAATTAAAGCAGCATATTTGGTTTTCATTGATTTATTCATATTTTAGGTTCGTTGTGTACTGAATATATTTGGTGTTATGCTATTTCTTCGACTATCTTGGGTTACAGGTCAAGCTGGAATAGGTTTAGCATGTGTCATTGTATTGATTTCAACGGTAGTGACTGTTGTAACATCTTTATCAATGAGTGCTATTTGTACTAATGGCGAAGTTAAAGGTGGTGGAACGTATTATCTTATTTCTCGTAGTCTTGGACCAGAGTTCGGTGGTGCTATTGGTTTGATTTTTTCATTCGTTAGTAAGTATAAAATAGAGGGTTTTCTTTTTAAGTTCTAATAACTTCTATCAACAGATGCAGTTGCTGCAGCTATGTATACAATCGGTTTTGCTGAGACAGTTCGTGATATTCTTAAAGTAAGAAACAAGACGAAAATAAATAGATTGTTTATCTTAATACGAGAAAAATTTAGGAACATGGTGTTAAAATATTCGGAACTGTTGTAGACGGAGAGTCTGTCAATGTTGTAAGAATCATCGGTATGAATTTGAGATTTTTTTCTTCTGCTTTATAGTAGAAAGAAAACTGTAAATTTAGGCTTCATTACAATGACAATTATTTTGGGTATTGCTCTCATTGGCATGCGTGGTGAAACTATTGTACAAATAGTATTGCTTGTTACATTGTCTGCATCATTGTTGGACTTCTTTATTGGATCTTTATTACCAACTACACCTTATAAACGACGACATGGTTTTGAAGGCTATTCATGTAAAATAGATTGACTCATCAAATAGATCTCTACTTTTATAGTTTAAACATTTAGGGAAGGTGATTAAAGAAAATTTTGGACCAAGATTTCAAAATGGTGAAACATTTCAAAGTGTCTTTGGTGTTTTTTTTCCATCTGTAACGGGAATTCTTGCTGGTGCAAATATTTCCGGAAATTTAAAAGTAAATCAAATTTAAAAACAGACAAAGTAACAATATCTAAACTTATTTTAGAATCCATCGAAAGCTATACCACTAGGTACAAACACCGCCATAGCAATTACCACATCTGTTTATCTTGCTTTTTGTATTATATCGGGTTGTACAACTTACCGTGACGTTACTTGTATGTATTTTGATCTTAAATTAAAAAAGAAAATATGTTGAATCTATGATTTCAGTGGATTTTTATGAACGTCGAAATGAAAGTGTAATACAAATCGTTAATTGCTCATTACATATGGATGATAGAAACTGTAAATCAGGCTTAATTTACAACTATCAAACAATGACAATGATATCTGCATTCGGTCCGATTATAACAGGTTTGTAGAATCTACCAAGATTTTTTAGCGAAGTTCACTTTCCTGTAGTGTGATGAAAGCTTTGTCTCTAAATGATTCAGATTTTCGTAATTTCTATCAATGGTTATAAATATAAAGATGGAATGGAGTCTTAACTCTCAGAATACAAAATCTTAAACAATGTTCGTCTAAGAATTTCTCATTCAATGTTAATTCTTTTTGTATTTTCTCGTAGCTGGGATATTTGCTGCAACACTATCAAGTGCTTTAGGTAAGACGATAAAATCATGTTTCTTTCTTCTTTATCATTTTATTGAATTGAATATTTTTTTAGCAAGTCTTGTGAGTGCACCAAAAATCTTTCAAGCTGTCTGTCGTGACATGATATTTCCTCGTTTGAAATATTTTTCTGTTGGTAATGGAAAATCAGATGAACCAATACGAGCTTATTTCCTCACATATTTTGTTGCTGTTGCATTTACTGCTATCGGTAAAAGAATCTAGTATTTTATTTGAAAAGTTTTATCTATTCGTTTTTTCTTATAGGCGAATTAAATAGAATTGCACCAATAATTTCAAATTTCTTTCTTATGACTTATGCATTAGTTAACTATGCATGTTTCGATGCATCATTAGCAAAAGCGAGTGGATGGAGACCAGCTTTTCGCTATTTTAATAAATGGTTAGCATTAGTTGGAGCATTACTTTGTGTTGGAGTGATGTTTATTATTAATTGGTAAAATTTTTAAATTGAAATATAATTAACGAATATTAGTTTTTCTTCTTTTTTTCTTGTTGTTAAGGTGGGCAGCTTTAACAACATTTGTTGTTAGTAGTGGTATATTTCTCTATGTACGAACAACAAAACCAGGTAGAGATTATTTATGAAGAAAAATAATTTGTTTGAAAAAAATACTTTTAGAAATTAATTGGGGTTCATCTGTTCAAGCTCATACCTATCGACGAGCACTTGATGCAACGCATAAATTAGATACTATACAAGAGCACGTGAAGAATTTTCGACCGCAAATGTTAGTTTTAACTGGAAATCCAATGTATCGTCCAGCACTAGTTGATTTTTGTTCATTAGTTACTCATGGTCATAGTTTAATGATTTGTGGTAATGTTAGTTTGGTAAGTGAAAAACAAATGAGAGAAATGTTTTCACTTTGAAGATTAAATTTTTGATATAATCTATATTTAAGAATGATCCAACAGTCAATATTCAATTCGATCAAAAAGATGAAGGTGAAACGTGGTTAAAAAAACGTGCAGCAAAAGCATTTTATCAGCCAATTGTTGCGCCGACCGTTCGACAAGGAGCAATAGCATTATTGCAAGTATGTACTTCAAGTCTATCGTCTATTTCATTTTATTAACACCATGAGCTATAATTAGTAGAACAATAAAACTTTTAATTATCATCACTTCGGTTCACTCAAATGCCCAAATTTGTTGTATTGGAACCATCACTAAGTACTGAATGCCTATTAACTATGTTCTTCACAGAATAAAAATAGTCCATTGAATATTATTATAAGTCTGAAAAAGAACACCTAGCTTTTTATGAATACATTAGTTAAAATTCTAGTGTTTGCAACGTTTCATTAAACTCATTTTAATCTTACCTAAAAACAACTTTCTTTCAAAGACTGAAAAAAACATTCGCATGACTAAATTTTACTATAAACCATACATTTTATTTAAAGACTACTGTCATTTGTTGTCATCTATCATCACTAGTGTACATCAACCAGCAGATAATAATTAAAAAACTGAAAATCTATCTTAGAAGTCTCATCATTTTTATCCCACGAAAGTTTTAATAACAATTTTAAATCAAAAACCTTTGCATTTCTTATTATAGTGTGTTGGTGTAGGTAAAATACGCCCGAATGTAGTTGTTTTTGGTTTTAAAAATGATTGGCTGATTAAAGCAGATGTAGCTATCGATTATTTTAATATAATTCA
This sequence comes from Rotaria socialis, assembly GCA_905331475.1. Lineage (NCBI taxonomy): Eukaryota > Metazoa > Rotifera > Eurotatoria > Philodinida > Philodinidae > Rotaria > Rotaria socialis. The sequence goes on along the minus strand of CAJNYU010003357.1, from coordinate 90,886 downwards.
TGATGCGCTCCATCTTAAATATGGCATTGGAATTTTAAGACTACAATCCGGACTCGATTTTAGTGACTTTTTCGGACCAGGTATGAAAAACTGTTTTTTTTCAACACTGTTTTTATTCGGGATTTCTTTTTAACAGATTTGCCTGATGATGATGATGATGACGATGATGAAGCAGATGCCGTATCCTTCGGCTTTAGCCCAGTACGTACATCAAAGTCTCCAGCTAATAACAATGGACGACGTCCAACCGATGTTTTAACACTAAAAAATACGATTATTAACGAAGGTGCTTTATTAACCATGAATATTTTTCAACCGAAGCATGATTCATCATCTATTATCGATGTTTGGTGGCTATTTGATGATGGCGGTTTAACACTCCTATTACCCTATTTATTACGGCGTCGAAAACGTTGGCGTAATAGTCAATTTCGAATCTTTTCATGTGTGCCAGGTGAAAAAGGTGACGCTGAACGTCAATATGTTGCAATGGTATCATTGTTATCTAAATTTCGAATTAAATATACTGATCTACATGTTTTACATGGTCTTAATAAACAGCCCAATGAGAATGAAACACAAAAATTCGAACAACTCTTACAAGCATGGCATCAAAATAATGAAAATACAACGATAGCCGATGATTCATGGAGAATCACAGATACAGAATTAGAAGTTAATAAAGAAAAAATTAAGCGAGGTCTTAATTTACATGAATATTTAGTAGAATATAGTTCACAATCATCATTAATTATTGTGTAAGTCATCTTTTATCATAAAAAAAACTAAAGCGACTGATAATTTTATACGTCTATTTGCATTGCGGTCAGCAAAGCGATGAGTCTACTATCAGATTTAAGTACCATAGGAGAACGATGAATATTTAAATTGAAATATCGAATACGAACTTTTTCCTAACAATGATTTTGAGATATGAAAAATCCTACACAGGGAATTTATCATGTTTGAAAGATTCGATACATCAAAAAATGATTTCATCTTAATATCTATCTAATTTTTTCTTTTTCTTTTAGTACATTACCAATTCCACGAAAACAGTCAATATCAGCTGGTCTTTATCTTGCATACTTAGAAGCGATCAGCTACAATTTACCTCCATTATTATTCTTACGTGGCAATCAAAAAAATGTTCTTACATATTATTCGTAATTTATTTTTAACGCTAAGACACTTTTAGTCTTTCCGGTGATTTGTTTTCGTACCTTCCCGCCCTCTATTTGTTTTATATGCATTGTAAAAAAAGACGGATGATAATAAAAAAAACCAACTCCCAAAAGAAAGAAATAATCTTTGAATTACTTTATATGCTAATTTTCCTGATAATTTTTTTTTTACAAATGTGTCACAATACAATATAAAAGAAAGAAAAATGAATCGAGAGATCATTGTTGTTGTAAACTGGAAAGATGATTAAGAATTTTAGCATTTCCTGTTGCATCAAGCCATGCTTCAAAATTTGATACAACAAAACGTTGAAAACGTTGACGTTGTTCAGGATTTAATTGTGCCGCTGTTATTTCATTAGCCAATGATGAAATTGATTTTTGTCGTTTATCAATAGCTGATTGATATTCTGATGGAAGTGGAATTAAACCATCCTAAAGATAGAGAAATAAAATGCTTCATTTTATCGATTATAAAATTCTAAGCTACTGTTTGTTGATCTTCTAATCGAATTGAACTAATTGGATAGAAATCATCCGGTGGAAGAAGTGACCAAGGTTGTTCATCAACATAACCAGCTGGATGTGTAACCAATGGTTTATTCCATAGGTTAAGTTCTTTGCAAAGGCCAACACGTTCCATTTGCTCAGGCAATTCAATATGCGACGCATTGTATGGTGCAAAGAGTAAACTTGCACAATTTAATTGTATTAATGGTCGTGTTGGCGTATGAATATAAAATGATGATGACCGACATTGACTAAAAACAAAGACGTTCAATTGCAATAGTTGCTCACGAAATTCATGTGGGATTAACATGAGAAACGCGACTTTGTCAATCAAATTTATTCGACATTTATAGATACTCGTTCGGAAAGTTCAACTTCGATACTTCAGCGATCGTGTTAAATTGTGTTTGAAAACAATTACCTTATGAGTAATCGACGGCATACAGCAGATATTGATACATTTTCGCAATCTGTAACTTTTAATGTTGTTTCAACAGCTCCAAGAACAATTGTTACATTATGACATTTACGAACTTCAACGCATCTATACGAAAGTATGTAAAGAAAAACAAATTTAAGTATTCGCTCAAATAGATTACCGTAATGGAGCAAGTATATAAATATATGAATAACTGCACCGATGAATACGAAATTCTGAATTAGTAATTTCAGTCGATTGCTAAAACAAAATATATTCGATCATTAGATAGATTTTCAAAATGAATGAAATATGGTATCGAACAAATATTTTAGTAATAAACACAAAAAAAAGGAATCGTACGCATGCGACTCCTACTGAGACATTCTTCGAGAAAGACCAAAACAATTTTGATGATAAGGAAGTAAAGTCTCAATTTTATGAATTTCCTTTGATCGAATCATAATACTCAAAACAGTTTACTGCAGTATTTTTTTATTTACACAAAATCTTTATTTTTTATTTTTTCCCAGTCAACACAGTCATGAAAACCTTGATAATCAAAACAACTTATTTTGCTTGACTGACTCACCTGATCACTTAATGACCGATTAATCATTGTCATCAATACAAATCGATGACTAAACGAAAACAAAAAACAAATTACCAGTATTATCTAGATCAAAATAAAATAAAATCCTCTTACGATTCATCTGCAAAATTCGCATTACACAGAACTCGGCCAGATCTTTGTTCGTGTGTTGGATCTAAATCAGTTTATATTCATAAAAATCTTAAGCTCAGAAGTGTAAAAACACTAACTGTTAAATGGCAATGGTAAAAGTGTTCCACGTTTCATTGTTTGTCCAACTTGAAATGGATTTGCAATAAGTGAACGACGTATTAAATTCGATAGATTTTTGAAAGGAACAACCGATTTATTCTGTAGAATAAAAACGATAAATTTTATTTTTCGTCTTAACAAATGATCGACATAAGGTATGCGGTATTGAAATCTGATTTTACTAAATCCTACAGGTAATTCACGTACAAGAATTTAAACCTGTAAGATTCTTTAAATATCTATCCTTTAGTCTGGAGACTCCGCGCTCAAATAAGAAAACAAATAATAATTCTTACCACGCCGATTTCATGTTGAATTGGTGCATTTTGAAGAATAACATGTAATGGAACAATTTTTCGAAGACTATCATGAAGAGTTCCTTCGAATATATAACTAAGAGCAGTAACTGCATCCATACTTAACGTGGCCGACTGAACATTTTCATGATTATTTGATTCTTAAATACGAAAAACAAAATAATTAACTTCATATTAGATTTTTTCGATTACCAGACGTTTCTGATACGATATTTAATAGATCATCTAAATGTGCTTGAAGAAATAATTGATGACTTTGTTCGTCATAAATCTAAAATAATAGTTTATGGATTTTTTGTTCTCGAGCAAACAATGAAATGCATACTCGATTTTTTCGAGCGTCTAAATCAGAATTTCGTTTACGACTTGGCCACCTAAAGTAATTAAATTCAAGAACATATTTAAAATAAATTAAACTAGCAACTCACTCGTCACGAGAAAGTGTTGATTTCAGATCAATTTGATGGAATGACTGAAGAAATAATAGAAGAATAAAAGCAAGACTATCAACTTTTCGCGAATCTTTTAGTCGCTCTATAAAAATGAAAAAAAAAGAAAATATTTCAACAAAAACATTCAATATTGTAATTCACCGATCTCAGCCGTAGTACTGGCTTTGGCCATTTGAATATCTGTTTGTATCCGACGTTGAGCCGATGTATTTGTTAACATACTATATGTTTCAAAATACCTATAAAAATACGATGATGCTACTCATTCGATCAATCAATTGAAACTTACATCCATGCTAATTCTTCGGACATATGCAATTTAGAACAAGCAATATGTCGCCAAAGCATATAACTAACAAAAAGAAACGTTCTAGAAATCAAAAATCTTGATTAATAGAATAAACACTTACTTCATTTTTGGATAACCAGCAGTACTACTTTTTTTCATATATTTGACAATCGATTTTAAACTCTATAAAGAAAAAAAGAAAGTAAATTATCTACAGCATAGTTCATAAGTACTAGTAAGCAAGGAAATCATCCAAATTACATGGAAATGAGCTGTGGAATGGTAGGCATGGACCCTGGGTTTACTTGAAAATACCGTCTTTTTTTCGAAAGATACGTAAAATGATTCTAATTTTGGATAGGGATGAAAATTCAGTATTGTCTTGTGTCCCTTCCTTGTCGAGATCACTTACGGCAGGTGTAATATCAGGTGGTGGTGGTGTTGTCAAGGCACCAAATGTAAATACTTCAGCGCGACACCATATAGCCAGATGGTGTCGATTATCACTTGTATGCTGATTTTCAGACATCTGAAATTCAGTGAAAAATACATGGAAATCACAAATTTTACAAAAAGAATTAGAATAAAATATATTTTATTAAAAACTTTCGCCGGCTGTCACACGCTGTGCAGTGAACAAACCAGGCAAATAGTATTCTGTATTACGTCCATTATTATCAACCCACACCAGACCTTCTTTGATCATGAAATCAATAGCGGCTTTTATTCGATCATCTGACCATTTGAATTGCTCGCGTAATTGCTCAACCGTAAAACTCGAACGTGTTTGAAGTGAATTTAATATTGCTGTATGATCCATACTTAATTCACCTGGTATCGATTGTACAAGTACACGTCCTTGACCGTTCGTTGGCTCAATCACACTAAAACCATCGCCAAGTGCGCGCAATTTTTTAATCGCACGTAAAATATCATCATGTGAAACATCTTGTGCTGAACGAGATTTTCCACGAGCTTTCCGAAGACGTATTAGAAGTTCATCAAGCGAAATTAGGCCACCATTTTGTGCACTTGTTGCAACACATACTTCAACAATTTGTACAGCTAATTCATAATAGAAATCACCAACACCAAGAACTTGTGACCAAAAACCTTTACTTGCTGTAAAATAGAAACGCATTATTTTACGCAAAATTAAATGATCTTTGTACATGCAAGTGGATCAACACCAACAGTCGCACACATATCTTGAAATTGCCGCCGAAATGCAACATCTTTTTTTATTTCATTCTTGTGTTTCTCAGCAAATTTTTCCAAATTAGCACGAAATACTTCGAATTGTTGAGCAAGCTAAATTTAGAAATATAATGTAGAGATAACAAAAGTTTACTCCAGGTTTAGTATTCTTTCAACTCGTGTAGATTCATTAATCTAACACCTTCTCTTCAACTAATAATAGCTATATCACTGAGATAAAAGCAGCTAATTTACGCGTTTTCTGTACATCAACAAATCTTAGCCAGCATGCTATCAGATAAGTAATGCGATAGGAAAAAACGTCCCTGATTGTTCTCAATGATGACAGCCTACTTTTGCAAGGTTTAACTCGCAGACATTATGGTTTCTTTACTATCATCAATAATCTAAGATCAAGTTTGTCCTATGTGTTGATAGAAAACTAAAGACATGAGCTGTTCTTAGCTCATTTAGTTCTTCATGGCATCAATCGAAAAGCGAGTCTTACATGAGAGAATTATTTCGAAAAGTGTTAAACTAAAATACCTTTTCTAAATGATCACGTGCAAGTTCTGAACCTTTTTCATTGAACTTTGCCTAAAAGAGTATGAAGTAATGATTAAAATACTTCTAATAAAACTTCTCATACTTTTTGAAGCATTTGCTGCTGAATCGCGCCGATACCAACTCTTCGACTCATTATTCTACAATAGAAATAATATCAAGATACTAAAAATATTTTTCAGCAATGTTTATTAGAAATAAAGACGAACAATAGCGGTTTTGTATTTTTGTCTTTTTTTTACTGAATCGTAAACAACTCAGAGAAATAAAGACTTATTGATTTTATAGACATACAAAGAGAATCAGTTGCCTTAGCCTAAACATAGAAGAACAAAAAAACACTGTTTATTGTCTTGGAATTTACATATAAACAAAAAGAAAAAGAATTATGTGTGGCTTTAATTGTCAGATATTAAGTCTGACTTTTTTGTTGCTAATTGACTGCGACGTTCGTGTTCAAGAAATCGTCTAAACATACAAATTATATGTTTGTGTAAATCAAAGTCTTCAATTAAAGCCCGCTGATATCTACCTTCGCATATGTGCAATTAATAATTGCTTTCGACTAACTAATGAGAGTTGAGGATCTAATGGCCATGTGAAATTTTCACTATCATCATTATCGACTAATTCATCTGGTTGTGTTGTTCGCGGTAAATCAGATCTGAAAATATCATAGTAAGCAATATCTATTTTTTACTTATACGTTATACTTACAATACATCTGTATCAACTGATTCGCCAGCTTCTGAAGATGAAACTGATGATGCCGCCGATGATGACGATGTATATGAAGATTCTTCTGAGCCTGATGTATCATGTTGATTATGAGCTGGTTGGGGTTCAGTTTGAATACGATGGTCCATAATATTCTCAATAGTTGCATCAATTGACTGTGTTTGTTGTAAATCGGCAAGAATAATTTCATATGACACTTGTGGAAATATTTGTTGTATACTTTGCGCTGTACTTGTCAATTGTACATCAGTAAGACGTGCACGACCAAGACGAAATGGAAAATTATGATTGATTTCAATTGAAAAACTCGGTAACCAAGATGAATATCGACTGCCATCGAAACGAAACAAATGATTGCCTGGTGGACGTTGAACATTTGTATCAGGTAAGCCAAGTACATTTGGTGGACGGCGTGCAAGAATTAAAGATGGCCAAAGAAGAAAATTAGGTGTTGCCGGAGGTGCAATAGGAACATTAGGAGTTTGTTGTACGTTATCTTCTTGTAGAGATACACGACATATTGGACACGTTGTATCTTGTTCCAGCCAACTTCGTAAACAATTTTGATGAAATAAATGACCACCTGATGTAATAGAAATAAAGTATTCGTTCATTTTTTGTTTTTGCATTAATTACAATCAGAATATTTCTCTGTTTTTCAATATATGTTGAGATTTCCATTCGAATATTAGCGAATTTCGGGATGGAGTAGAAAATTTGTCTTTGAATAACTTCAACTCGTAATTATCATTCAATACTGAATTATATATATATATATATATATATATAAGATCAAAAGATTTTCCAATAAACGAAATCTCGATCTTGAACACTCACTAAAAATCTGTCTCCTTCGGTGTAAATAAGATACAGAATATTTTGTTAGCGTTAGATTTCCAGAAAACTAGTTTCGAAAGCGAATACATTACTATTTATACAGCGTATGATCTTAAACTAGCAATAAATCGATCCCCTTGGGTGCAGTTTTGTCGTAAACAACCAATAACAGCTGCTAAACAGTCTCAAAACCAATCATCCAGCAGCTGCTGACAATCGCCCTCATTTGATCCTGAAATGAATATCATTTACAGAAAAAACGTGAAATTACGTTTTGTAAATGAAATCATTCTTGTGTACTCAAAAACTGAGTGCACTCTAGATTCCGTCAGTGTGTCCGGTCGTTAACATGATAACTCTTGAAAGCCTCATCCAATTGTCTTGAAATTTTGCGCTCAGAATGATCCATCAATATCTTAGTCGAGTTCGAAGATGAGAAGGATCCGTCAAGAAATGGCTGATCAGGTCATCCTTGAGGAGGAGTGTACAGGGATTTTTTCAAAAAAAAACTTTTTTCTCAGAATTATTCAAAACATATATAAAGCGACTCAGTTTCTGCAGTACACGTAACAATCGGATGCGAATCCGATGTTTCCTCATTTATTCATATTATAAACTATCTGCGCAATGTCTACTTTACCTACGCACTACTGAAAATAACTATTTTTGTTTGATTTAAAAATTTATTGAAATATTCATGTCTTCTAAACTAAATTCATAAGATAAACATCTTATGAGTCTGCATCCTATTTCCCTGCATAGATTAAAGATTTCAACGGCGAGTTTCTGCAAAGATTTTGTTATCAGTTCCGTTGCGTGCTTTATTTACCCGACTATGAGACTTGCCATCAAAAAAGGAAACTATTTACTTTTCTATTTTTATACTCATAATCATTATTCTGAGTACTTTAATCCCTTACAGCAACAACAACAACAACAACAAAAAAACATCAATTAGTTGACGTATTCTATTTATCTTACATGGTAAACATCTTGCTTTTTCAAATTTTTCCCAACAAATCGAACAAACTTCATCTAAACTTGATACATGATTTTGTTTCATATATTTTTGTTCTAAATCATATTTCGTTAACAATGGATACTTCTTTTCCATTCGTATCATTGCATTACGATATGATTTATGTCGTTTTAAACGTTGTGTTAATTCATTAAATAATGGTTTAAGTTGCATAAAAAATATTAACGATGACATTGACATAAATGTTTGATGATAAAATAACATTTGTAAATTATGTATTATGTCAATAATTAAAGTAATTACATGATATAAAAATTCAATATAATAAATCATATAAGAACGATGTTCATTCGATGCTGATAATGGGTTTTGCTCTTGTTGTTCAAATATATGATATTGAAATGTGTATTTAAATAGAAGATAACATATATCGAGTATTAATAAAATTGTTTCAGCTAGCATAAAGAAAAATATTGATAAACCACCATATTTTAAACCAACAAGAAAACAAATTGTTAATAAAATTGAGGATATTGCAAGTAATGATATAAGTAAACAAAGAATTTTGACAAGTGGTCGGCGACGTATCGATGCCGAAACTGATAACTATTTAGCAGAAAAAAGAAATTTTTATTTCGAAGAAATACTAAAAGAATTTACCAGTTCAAAACGATCTTTCGATAATTGGCATAGAAGAAGTGCACAGGCTAAAAATGAAAACCACGATATCCATAATACAAGTTCATTCAGATTTTCTAAACCAAGTACACCGAATAGAAAACAAAATTTATAAAATGCATAATTCCAAAATTTTTCTTTTATTCGTTGTAATTCAACCAAACGTATTTCGCCAAAGACTAATTCTTGTACATATTTAACAAATAATCCAAATGAACAATATATCGCATTAACAAGTATCTAAATTACAGAAAATAATTTTTTTGTTTTTATTATAAAAAAAGAAATTATCTAGTTGTCCTACTAGAAGGGATAATGTTTGAGATATAAGTATGGATACAAGTGCTTGAATATATGCATATGAAAAAGGTTTCGCATCAGTAACAAATACTGTCCCATTGATATTTGTTTCATTCGTAAAATTTTTAACATTCACTTGAATTAAATGATGATAGTAGAGAATATTTGCAAATAATAAAGAAATACTAAGCAATGTATAATATTGAAGTGATGGTAATGGTAAACGGTGTAATAAATATCGGAGGCGTACAGGCATGGTTATACAATCTTTAATGAGAAAAATAATATATAAAATATATCCATAAATGATATTATCTAGGTTTAATAGCAATTATTTAACTTCGTATGAACATATTAATGTTGTTAATAACAATATGTTGAAAGAAAAACGCAAAACATGTGTAAGTAAAGAACAATAATCCAAAAAGTAAGACAATATTATTCTTTTTTTTTAACGTAAATAGGTAATACACAATCATGCAATAGAAAGAGGAGTAATGTATAGTGACTAACGAAAGATGTCGTATGAAGACGAGAATTACGGGTTGAGCTAAAATGTGACATCTGATAGAATAAATGAGAAAGATAATTTCATTTCTACGAATTGGTGCCGGTTCCGTTGGGACTTAAATCGAAACTGGTCCCGCCACATATTCTGATTAAGAACTATTCTATGAATTTTCATGCCATTACAACTCTTTGTAATTGCTATTTTTGATCGCTCGGGAATACTTTTGAGATTCGAAATTGAACCAAAGATCTTTTTTGCTAGTACTTAATCTGATACAATTTGAGTGATCCTTGAGTAAAAAAATCGGTTGAAAGTCATTCATTTAGAAGCTGTATTTGTGTAAAAATCGTGACTGCGAAAACAAAATCTCAACAACAAAAATAGATAATACAAGAAAATGTTAAGTAAGATAAAATATTGATTTTGTAGTTTCCTATTTATGATACATTCAAATAAAGATATTCTGATCTTTCTTATAAAATTTAGTTTTTCTAGAAGTGAAATCAAGACTATCAGCAAAAAAAATAAAACTAAACTAATAGCGAGACCATGATAAAAAAAACAGGGGTTTCGTAGTTCTTCACTCATCAGACTGAACAATACACTACTATACAAGACAGATATTCCAATTTAAAAATCTGAAAATCTTATATCTTACTTCTGGAACGTTAAGATTAGGTTTCCGAGAGTAAAAAACGAAGAATATGATCTAAACCTTTTCTTATTGCTATATATAGTTGTATCATTCCTATTATAACTATCAATAGATGAATCCTTTTTCATTCATCTTTTTCTTTCATGCGACCCTTTAATATTCTTTTTTGAATAATTACTTTTTCCACAGCTCACTTCCTTCTCGTATACAGTGGACGCGTTCATCTCCCTTCATTTTTTGTTTGAGAGATTTTTATTGGACTGTTGTAGCTATCTATTATTACGATTATAATTCAAATATAAGTATCAAAATATTCTCAGATAGTTTTAAATGAGATTCATAGAAAACACGAATCATTTTTGTCTTTATGTATGAAGATAACTTTCTAGAGGTTTTTGTTTATCTCATTATTCAATCTATTACATCTACTAAAACATTCTTTAAATATGTATATAGGTATATTTTTTTCAATGACAACGAATATGCATATTTATATATTGCACTTGTAAGAGAAAGGCGTATATATTTCTACTAAAAAAAAATACAACGTTTGATAAAATATTGCCGTGATTTCGGGTTAATGATTGATAATATTGAACTACAACATGAAATGTGCAAAATTTTTATTTTTCTAAAATTTCTCCAAAAACGTACGCTGATACAGTTTATAGTGAATTTTGATCATGGTTAGTTTTTCGAATGATATCTGAACTACTAAATATTGATAGAGATGGGTTTCATTGATTCATCTGGTGAAGACGGTGGCTCAGGTTTTGGTTCCAAAGTTCTTTTGGGATGCAATATAGTCCATGTCAGTAGTGCAATGGCGATGGGTGTGAATTGAAAAACGTAAAACCAAAATTCTTGGTCATTCGAGCCAACATAGTAAACGTCAACTGATGTAATTACCAGGTAGATAGAAACAAATAAACAACTGATACTGGAGATAATCAAAAGAATAATGGCTAATTTTGTCATATGTTTCATCGCTTTAGTCGCAAACCAAATCGGATAGAAGGCAACAGTCAAAATGAGAACCATAACAGATGATGCTTGTCGTAGTCGAAAACTTCTATCTCTTGTGTCGGCACTGTATGATGATGTGTTGGCTGGAGCCATAAGAATAGCTGATGTAACAGCGACTAGAACCGGTCCTATGGCAATAGCTCGAGTCATCCATTTTTTCAGGTTACCCACTTGTGTAAGAAAATCGTAATTTGCTATTATAATAGCGCGCATACCAATGACAATTAGGAATGATGTGGCTGTAAAGCCAGCTCTCGAGTTACGATTCTCAGTTGAAAGTGCTGCACGTAATACGAGATGAACGAAGACAGTCAGATGAGAAACGAGAAGCAGAATGAGAGGTCGACGTGGTGTAAAACGTATTTGAATTGATTGAAAAATCCATGCAATCATCGAAATACCGATGACAGCAGCAAGAATACCGCCAGCTGCTTTGCTCGATTCGTATGATGGATAGGGATAGTTTGATAGATCAACCATGAAGCTTTCTAGAAAGAAAAAAGAAATTAATACAATATGATATCTTAATTTCAGTACTCTCGGTATTTCAATGTTATTCTAATCGCAAAACTTGCAATTTTTGTTCCTGTTGTCCTTTTAAATCTCGATAGATTCTAATGATTCAAGTTGTAGATCGATAAGCTATTATAAAACATATTTATACAGCAATTCAATCTACTTGCCATCCTCGTTTAAGACACTGTTTTTTCTTTCTTGTCAAATCAAATCGGTTATGATAAGTGTGTCCTATCGTTGTGCGTTCCTGCATTACGATTTTCGAAAAGGTTTCTCTGCTCCATACGCTTCTCCTTTTTTTTTGCTTTTATTTATTTTTCTTTCCAAAGCGGCCTGATACTCCGCCAATGAATGTTGATGTAACTCACGAGTACTGAATTTTTTGATACTGCTAAAAACAAAGAAAAATTTGAAGAAAGCAAACGAAAGAACGAAAAAGACTACTAATATATTGCCGCGTGCCAAATACAACACGGTGAACTATAGTTTCTTTTTTAAGAACGGAGCAGCAGATCATTGTCATGCATATTGACTCAGCGAGTAGCATATATACATGTGTGGATTAGAATTATGTTACTAAGGTTAAAAGACTTACAAACGTGAATACGCATTTTTCAAACCACAACAAACTGAATTTTATCGTTTTCATGAGTCATGCTGATAAGGACATTGTTCTTCTAGGTAGTCGGGTACTCTTTTTAGATTACAGTATTGTTGTTTTAGCTTTTATTTAGCAGACACTAAAACAGAAAATAATCTTCAACAGTGACGAAACATTCATTTAATTACATGAATGATTAAATTATTTTCTTAATTTTATAAGAATATATGATTAGAAACAATACAAAAACGAATGATACCTAACGAGTTGAGTTCGATATAGATCTTCGTTAAATGTATGCAAAAAAAATTATATTTAATTTAAAAAACGTCTTCGAATTCAACCCCATATGTAAATATATCCCCTTTTTTTAGCTGTTTTACGAAATATGAAAATAAAATAAAAGTGTCAATTACACTACTGAGAGCAACATTCCAAATAGAAGACAATGTCTCCGATTGTATTAGCGGCGTGTCTTTTTTCCCATTTGCAATGAGAAGAATTAAAATAAACATTTTTTTGAAGTCTTCCGTGTTAGAAAAACAACGAGAAATATAGTTTTCTCCTTTCAAATCAGGATTAAAAGCCTGCGAAAGATAGATACTATAAAATTAAAGGTCAAATTGACAACTAATTAAATTACTTGATGGTCATCTCATCAGATTATAAAGAATAGACTACTATATAAAAAGCATGTTTAATGCTAAGGATTATATTTAACCTTAAATTCGAAAAATCAATGAAAATAAAATTCACGAAAGTAGTGCGAAAAAGAAATTCGAAAGATTCACTTATTATTTTAATTTTTCCAATAAACTTTTAGAAAAGTACACATTTCAAGAGCTAATTCATATATTGAAATACAGACTACAAGCAAATCTCAAAGTTCACTCGATGTCTAACTGTGCTAGGTAATAGAGATTGGTGGTTAGAGTAGGATTGATTCTGAATGTAGCAATCACAATATGTACACTATTAGAAAAGCACTTTAGCAAAAGAAAACCTGAGTATTTCCACCAAAATCTTCAGTTTTTGAAAAATAAAAGGAGTATAGGAAAACATCTTAGTATGTAGGCTATTACAGGATCCATTTAGAAAATACAAGAATATATAGGTCCACTACGAGGCAAGATTACAGTTGATAAAACACTAATGAATCAAAGAGATAATTAAATAATCAATTGAACTCTCGTTTTGTACTTAAAATTTAAACTAACACTGACAAACAGAACTAACGTTCAACATAGTCTTGGCAATATATTGCATCAAATCATTAACGCAAGAGCTATGTTTTCACCGATGAACTGTGAGCTAGATATTGACCGTATACGTTTATGCCAAGTCAATATGTCTAACAGCAAGAGATTAATGTAAGTGTCTGACGAGGTACCTCTGCTTGAGCTCACGTCTTGTTTGTAAGTAGAGATTAAAAGTTAGAGAACAAATTTTAAATGGTTATTGTTTTTAAAAAATTCTTCAGAAGTTAGAATATTTTGAAAGTTTGTATGATAGACTAATGTATTCTTTTTATAAAATATGCTATCTCCTAGCGAATGTATTGCTTTCAGTTGAAATTTTCAGGCGCGAACTTCGTAGCACTATTTATTTGGCGTAATATTCTTCAATATGATGAAGTTTAGTAAAATTAGCATAGCTAGAGAAGCACGAGTTTGAGTCACAAAGTCTTTTAGGACTTTATTCTAAACTATCACTGCTGTTTGTGTGCAAAGTATGAGATCAAACAGAGAGGATTAGTCGCGAAAAGTTTCTTCAGTAATAGAAATTTGACATGTGATCAAAACTTTTCTTACTCGAACCGTACGATACGGCCCGACCGTATCACTTTTATGTTTGTATTTGTCATTTTCACTAACCATATAGAAAATATTTACCTCCAAATCAAAGACGCAATTGAATAAAAACCTGATTTGAAAATTTATTTGAACTGAATTGATTATATAGAAGCGCGATCTTTTCGATAGCTTTTTTTCGAAGGTTTGTGAACAACGACGACGTCGTTGAACAATTGTTATTATTGAATGTATACCTAAGCTGTGCATATTGATCTCCTATATTGTACTGAAACGTGTAATACTCGATTTAAGATACCTGCCAAAAAGATGATCGCATTCTTTTATTTGACCTTGAAATATAATATTTTATTATTTAGACATTCAAAAAAATTGTTCTAAAGTTACATAATTATCAAGTAGTACCAATCAGAGAGAAAGAGAAATATTGATATAACTTGCTTATCAAGAATCAACTATTAGTTAATAACTTCAAGAATATAATTCTTTTCTGTCTATCTACAGACTGAAGCATAGTTCAGATTTCTTATTTTTACTAATTTTCTTTAGTTTACTGTACTTATCTTTGCATAAACTGTGATATACTTTATTTTCATATAATGAACGAGGATTCATTTTTCTATAAATTCAGTTATTTTCTAGTAGCTTAATACTGATATGTTTTAATCTGTGAAAAATATTGCGATCATTACAAGCAAGAATGTCAAACTCTAAAATCATTGATGAAGAAAACGATTCTCATAACAAGTGCGAACAAATCGCTCTAAAATATTTTTCTTTTTCAGAAAATATTTCAAAGAATGCTAATAGCTCGTTTTAGATACTTCATCCAAAAAACACATTTTTATTGTTTAACTGAATGTTTCAACAATCATCTACAATAGTTCGTCATAGTGTGTAACATTCGTGTGTTGCTGTACGTTCTTTATTTTTGTATCCAGGCAAATTGATCACTTTATCGAATACAATACGCAATAAAAAAAACAAATATGAATGGTGTGCACATGGTTCAAGAGAGAAAAAAACGTAAATCTTGTATAGCTATAGCGGAGAAAAAGAAAAAGAATCTATTTCAGACCATCCATAAGCGACGCTCAGGTAAGCGTGGTGGGGAGTGAAGTTCATCTGAGCTGAATTAATTTGGTCAGGAGTGGGCTGTGTGAATGACTCTTCTTGGTTTCATGATCTCGTTTCTACTGTATATATATATATGGATGATCGAATTCGATCATTTTGTGGTTTGAATGAAATGAACCAGCAACCCTTTGGAGAGCATGTACTGGAAAAGATCTTGAAGTGCTCAACGAACAAAAAAGTAAGCAAAAATTGACCATTCTTGTTATTTTCTAAATTTCAATTTCTTTTAGACAACCCCAGGTAAAGCATTACGGCTCCCAGAAACGGTCGTATACGGCCGTAAACGTTAACGTATACTGCCGTTTCTCACCGTAAACGGCCGTAACTTGACGTTTTGGTATGCACCGTATTACGGCCGTAATAATCGTGTCGTAAACGGCTACTAACGACCGTAATACGGTGCATACCAAACGGTCGTAAGTTGTGGTCAAACGGCCGTGTACGACACAAGTTGATCGACCTGGAACGTTTTGAAAAATATGGAATCACAAAAGGAGAATTTTACAACATTTGCTGCACATAGTGCTACTGGTACTGGCTCAACGAATAATTAATTAAACAAATGTTTTATTGTACATTATTAAAATAATAAAGATAGTTAATAAATAGTGATTTGCATATCAAGGAAAGCAATCACGAATATACTATTTTTGTTGTCTTTCACTATATTCGTGTACTATTCACACGTTTCTCTTTTCTCATATACGTATGTGCACGCCACTTATATTTATTTTTCTGTTGTCTATTGCATTCGATAGAATGATAGATATGCTGGAACATGAACAAAAGTCGATAGTACAATCAAAGGAATTCTGGTCAAATATTCTAATTTAAATTCAGGAAAAGGAATAAAATCTTGTAGCTGTAAAAGAGATGTTCGATAAAAATACTAGAAAAAGTGCATAACTTCATAAAAGACATAATCGAATTGTTCAGTCTTTTTTATTCAAATGTTCTACTTGATTTGAATAGTATATTAATATTTGATTCAATGTACCATTGGTCCATAACAAATAATAAAATATTGCTGAATGACTGCGTTGAATCTATCTGATAAGAAATAAGAGCAAGGATTACATCAATATAATTAGTACAAAGATTAAAATATAACAAATATGAACTGAACATTGGTATTGATGACTATGGAAAATAGATATATGATACATTGGAAGATCTCTTTCCATATCAAATGTTATTGATAATTTGAGTCATTTTATTTTAAATTGAAATCATTTGATATATTCAATTAAACTAAAAAAAAATGTCTAAATACAATTTACATTAATGAAGTTCAGCAAACAATAAAAACAAATATGCAATATAATTCCTGATTCATTTAATAAATGTTTTCATGCCATTTAATCAATCATTAAATAATTGTTTTGTGAAATAAAAAGATCCTAAAGCTAACTCGATAGATCATTCAATCACTTTATTGAAAACCGGCATAACTACTGCCCAACGCGTAGTTATGTGTGAGTCATCCTTTCTTTTTGTTTTTATCAAGTAGTCTTATTTTATCATGATTATCTTTATCGTCAATCTCAAATTGGCCACAGCTTCTCTATACGTATAACTATTAAATAAGTAAATCTACAAGCATTAAAGATTTGAAATTAAAAAAAAATATATTAAGTCTTTTTTAGAATCACTAGTTCTCGCTCTCATTCAATAAAATGATACTTCATCAGCACGAATTTGTTGCAAAAAATGCCCATGAAAATGATCAATCAGCTATTTGTTATAATATTCTTCTAATGAAAAATGTATACGTTTGAATTTAGCTTTTATAAATCATAAATAATTGCTTCTGTTGGCTCTGGAACAAACAGCATTTCTTGATTAAGTATCTAATCATTTTTTTAATATCTTTTTTTTATCATGTACATAACCAATTAAAAAGTAGCAAAGTGGTGAAACCAAAAGACCGTCATATGTGATTAGTTGGGTTATCCCATCTCATTGGTTTCATGAAACATGTGATCTAGTATATAATAAAGAGGTTCTCGAGCTCTTTAGTTGATTTTCATAACTTTCTTATTGTATCATCGTACGAATGAAAATCACCAACGGTTCAATAGCTTTTGGGCCGAGACTATACGCATTGTGCAACTCTATATTACCTATGGAAATACTAAGAAGAGCTCGAACCACTAGATTATTGTTAGGAAGATACTGAAATTTTATGGAATTTGAAATAAATAATTCCGCTATCCCCATCAGGAACTGCAGAAATTTGTTTTTCAAATTTTTATTTGAAACTTTATAAGTAAAGAGACGTTAACGACAATAATATTTGATAATAGTGTTAGACTCTGTGAGAAGCGTGTATCCTGAAATGAGAATATAAAATCCGCCGGTTTCTATGGGTGATCTACAAGATATGTTACTATTGAACTTGTATCTATGAACAGGAATAGCGATCAGAGAACATCACAGGACGAATTTTTACGTCATGCCATAGTGTAAAAGAAAACTATTCGATCTTCCTTTATGCATAACACCAGATATGACACGAAAAATTTCTTCTTCTAGGACATACTCTACAGGATGACTTCCCCCTTCTGCGTGCTTAAGTCTATATTACGATTTTATTTTTCTGAAGTATTTAAAAAGCTGTGCATATTGCGTGTCGCTAAATATTATTAAATTACTAATTATGTGAAAATCATTGGCAATGTCCCATTGAAATTAAAATTTATTAAACATACTCTGCAAGAAAAAAATGAAGACAAAAAGAGTACAGAATGTATTAAGAAGGAACCAAATTCAAAATAGAATCAATAGTAACAGATGGGAATGAGAAATCATAAGAATCTTTTTATATTATTAGTTCCTGAATTTCTCTGATAAACGAATAAATAACGTTATTGATTTAATTCGGTGAATGAATTTGTTCCTTTTTTTTTTGGATAAATTCCAATCGTGATAAGTTGAACGAACGTCCATGAAATACTCGGTAACGTTTAGATGTACACTTTTCTGCTAATATTGATGATAATGAAAATTTTAGCATTAGGCCGCAGTGTCTTTGATAACGTTCAACAAAATGACTTTGGTATATATACAGTGCTCCCCGAAGCTTCTAACACTGAGGAGGGGGGTGGGTGTAAAAAATACGCTTTTCAAGATATTGTGACTTTCATACAGATCCTATGGGGAGGTTTGAACATGAGGAGGCAGATAGTAAAGACGTTTTCTCAAGAAAATCTTGTGGTAAAAGATTCAAGTTTAGAAAAAAATGTTTCTTTTAAAGCTGTGGAACAATAAAAGCTTTTTGATTATACGGGGTAACCTTTTCACAAAAAATCTAGACTTTTCAGCACTAAAACCTCAAAAGTATCAGTGATGTTTTGAGAAAATACGTTTTGCAAAATCAATGAATTGCTATTATAATTACCCGAAGAAGTTCTTTTTTTACAATGAGTTTCTATTTTAAATGGAGAATTCATGAAATATTTTTGCCGTTATCTCATTGAATAATTGTTATTATTTTATTTGAAACACTCTGGAATAGAAATAAAAAAATAGGAAAGATTAGAAAAAAACGAATCGCACAATTAAAATTTTTTCTAAAATGTCTATCTGAATGTATATCTTATATATGGTACATCATCGATATCGTTTCCATCAAGATCTTCGCATGTCATATCGAGAGCTAGTGAACGAACATGGCTTGGAATTTTTGTATCTGTAACTGTTTCATAGATTTCACTAATTCTTAAAATAAAAATAAGTTGTTATTTTATAACTTCTCTATATAGTCAGAATCAACGCTTACTTTCGTTTCATATCATTAGCTCTGCTGGGTTGTCGCATAAAGTATGGATTAAAAAGAAGACATAATCCAGTTGAAAGCATAGTCACCACTAATTTGTGTTCTTTCTAAAAGAAAAATAAATCATGAATAAGAAAATTGCCTCTAGAATTCGTATTTCGTTTTGTACCTTAAAATAATCTATAAATTCTTCTAATGTTTTATCTCCTTGAACATCGAATCGATCCCATAATGTATATTCATGGTCGAGATACTACAATAATAACAAGAATTTTCAGTTTCATTAAGCATATTTTTTTTTCCCATACTTTTTGTTTTCTAGGTGGTACTGGTTCAGAAAATCCAAAGAATGGTAGAGCCAAATTAACAAAAGCATTTTTATATGATTCAATATTTTTATGACCTTGAAGAAATTTATAAACTTCAAGACAAACAAGTCCAGTCACCATGGCAGTTGTTGTTGCAATCGCAGGAATAATATTGCCGGCAATACGTTTAATTTTACCTCGATCAGCTGGCGAAATTTCATAATTTTCAGCTCGTAAGTTTGCTGTCGCCGCAATATAGTCAATGTGAAAGTTTGAATCATCATCTTTTTCAAATTCATGTGGTCGAATTTTTATACTACTTATTTCATCATGTTTCGGTAAATGACTAACTATTTCATTAATTCTGCAATCTTCAGTTGATTCTTTATCAACTAGTGAATTTTTTCGTTGTCTTTGTTCCATATCATTTTTTAGTTGTTCATCGTTTTCAAAAATAGTGACACCTACTTTGGGTTGAAATTCTGGTACTTGAATTTTTGCAACTTGTGCAGCAATGTATTCATTATCACGTAACTGTTCGATGTGATAGATATAAGCAAGAAGATTCGATGCAGCAACAATGAAATCCATATGAGTTTTATTGCTCTCATCAAACTGAAGTACATGTGGGCATCGTTTGTTTCTGCTCCAAAAACGTTCACCAGCAGTTGTAACGTGATCCAATGGGAAATTGTAAAGTAATTGAGCGATTGTATTATTAAATTGTTTTTCGAAGAGATTTCGAGCCTGAAAGAAAAATAATCCGTCTCTTATATTTTTCATTAAATGAATAAACAGTTCAACAACAAACCCATTTAATACAATCTAGAAAATCTTTTGGACGATCTTGACCAAGACTACGATTAACGTTTTCAATTATTTCATTTCTATCATATTCGGAATTATTTTTTGATATTCGTTGTACAAACTCTTTTGGTTCACGTTGATATTCATCAGCTTGTTGAGCTGGAATGGTGAACAAACCAGCGAAGTTATCGCGAGCCCATTGAATCGTATGTTCAATTAAATTAGGAAAATTATGTAAAAGACACATTGGAACCGATGGATCTGGTGGATCACGTGTTGATGAATAAGATTCAGTAACATGTGGTACGACAACTTGAACACTGGCTTTTGTGCCTAATGTACCACTATCAACTAATGGTTTTCGATAATACACACAACGACGATCCATATATTCACCTAGTTCGATGAAGAAAGCAAGTTTTATTTTAAGTTGAGCTCAGAAAATCACTCATAGGAACAAAGAGATCAAGTCTTATTCTCTTATTAATATTGAGTGAGTATTCTAACTATTTTATTAATCAGTTTGCCTCATATTTTGTTTGATTACACTATGCTCAACTTTCTATGAACGGAATACATTCTAATATATATGATAAAACTTACGCGCTTTCACGTTATCGAGTGCATTGACAACACCATTAAGTCTTTCAAAGAAGGCATCGTCATAAATATGTTCTGTTTCGGGTAGAACACCTTCAATGTATGAATGAATATTCATATTTGGATTCATCCTTTTGACTGAATCTGCTGCAGTTTTTGATTTCATTTGCTACAAAAAACAATTAAAGTAAATTTTTCAATCGAGAAAATTCGACAGTAAGAAGCCGTACGCCGATGTTCCATGAACGAAATAGAAATTGTCGATTTAGATTTGATTTTTCAATTGAATCCATGTCTGTTACATATATTGAACCTTCTTTGTCACAGCCTATGCCCATCATTGAAAAGTTCTTTAACATTTCGCATCCTATAGCACCGGCACCAACCTTTTTATGAACTAAATCAATAATTTGATTTTTTTTTAACAAAACTTCTTACCACGAAATATTTTGATTTACAGATTTTTTCTTGAAAATCAGTTCCAAAAACAATTTCTTGTGAATAATATCGAGTTTTATCTGATGGTAATACTGGTGTTGGAGTTGCATCAGATGGTTGAAATACATTTTCTGGTAAACACTCGATCGCATCAAAATAAACAAACTGTCGTATGGGCATAAATTTTCCTGTTACAGCCTTAAATAAAACGAACCATAATTGAATGTTCGATTTTTCGTAAAATTTTTACCTTCATAACTTCTTGGGCAGCTATCCCACCAATAACAGCCTGCATGGGACATAGATCGCCGGTACATATTTTTGAAAATAATTTTATCCAATGTTTATTTAAATCGTCTGTCAGTGGTTTCTCTCGGTTATGTGTGTTTAATTTTTCCACGATCTCATAAAAATTCTCAGCATCAACCTATAAATAGTTAGTTTAACAATTAGAAACGCGACGATACATGTGGCTGTGTTTTACGTACATCGTCCCATGGTTTTGGTGAAGCATTATATTTTTTTTCATATTCGGCTAGTGCTTGAAATGCCAAATGAAGATTCGAAGGCATAGACATTTTGGAAAAATCACAGAGCAATAAATCGGGATCGGCCAATGAATCAGAAAATGATTTCTAAATGAAAAAGAAAAACGCATACGAATTGTTTCCGAATTTCCTTGATCTTTTTTGAAAGCATAAATTTGCATGGTTGTTTTTCGAGTATGAAAAATACTTTGAAAGTATCGTGCTGGGAATATCTAATATTTTTTTTTACATAATTTTATTTTCCTTTGACTTACAAATGTCACTTCTTGTGGTGTTTTCACTTCAGTCACTGTTCCACCACCTTCATAGGCACCAAAAGCTCTTGTATCACCAATTGCAATTGTGTATGGACCTGGCGAAGAAGCAGAAAACTAATTGAATGCATCATGATTAATAATTACTGGGTACGGATATTTTGAATTCTTGATCGTTGATTTCAGTCATTCCTTTCACGCCATGAAATGTTACATATGAACCATCTTCAAAACCATGTCGCGTATCCGTTGACATGAACACTACGCCAACTTCATCCTAGAATACATAAAACAATAGAAACAACGGATCATCCTACTGTGAGATGCTAACCTGGGTAATTTCAACAACAATTTGTGTTGAAGGATTTTCACCATTTGTATCTATTACTTCGAATTTCTCACCAAAGTCACAAAAAATTTGCCTATGAAAAACGAAAAAAAAATTCTATTTCAACAAAGACAATGAATATCTATTTTACCCAAATAAGCCTTTGGTATTAGCAATAACTAATTTAATTCTATGCTCATGGCAATATTTCCCTACTTCGACTTGACGCTCAAACGTAGCATCAGTTAAAACATATACCTACAAATTCTATTTCAAATAGACAAATACATGACAAATAAAACTTACATTAATCTTATTTGCTTCTATAAATGTTTGGTCAATTAGTTTTGATTCGCATGCAACACGAACATAACTGTTTAATTCGGATAGTTTTTCAAAGGCAACTTCCGCACGATTTTTTCCTACATCAGATTCAGAGAAATAATACTAAAACGATAATTAGCAAAATAATTTTGGTTTAGATATTCAATGTAGATTTATTTTTACTTGTGAGGAAAGATCTTCAAATTGAACAGTATTACAATCATGAATAATTACGGTTCTAGCACCCGATAGAATAATATTTTTAGCAATTTCAACACCGAGACCGCGCATCCCTGAAATAAGAACATGAGCATGAGCTAATCGATTCATTGCTTCTTTGCCGATGACATAACTAAATAGGAATAATTTTTATCTTTATTTTAATTTAATTTAATTAGAAAAAAAATTACAGTTGTCTCGAATAAAGATTTTCGTCGATATCGGGACTAAGCAGTGATACTTGACGTTGCAGAGTAGGCGGCATTTTGTCTTGAGAATAGTTTATAAAAATTCTAAAATGCAGAACAACAACAACAACAACAACAACAACAAATATTTACGTGCTCTTCTGCTTAGTGAAAAATTCTTCAAAAATACTGCAGAAAACATGAAAATCGGATGAATATATATTGTTCGGTCAGATTCATCTTACTTATTTATTGAGCAAGTACGTCAAGAAGAAA
This sequence comes from Rotaria socialis, assembly GCA_905331475.1. NCBI lineage: Eukaryota > Metazoa > Rotifera > Eurotatoria > Philodinida > Philodinidae > Rotaria > Rotaria socialis. The sequence continues at coordinate 67,254 of CAJNYU010003357.1, read as the reverse complement.
ATGTTGCTCTACTATTCTCGAAGAAAAAGTGAAAACGGGAGCACACCAACAGCTATTCTTCCTACTAAGTGTATGAATCATGCGAAAGAGAACGTGGCAAGTAGTCAACCAATAACGCAAGCTCACCACGGTTACTCGCTCGTTTATAATCAAAGGGTAGCTCGCCACTATTTTTTGCCGTTCTGCAGTGTGCCATTTGCCATTTCGATAATTTGTAGAGAATGAATACGATGTAGACAATTGACAAAAAAAAACGTGCATGTCTAGCGGGAAAAAAAGACTCCATCAACAATCACTTTTATTTTGTCGACGAAAACAAACATGAATTCTTTTTGTTTTTCACATCTAAACGTAATCGATTCTAGAAAAAGTCATGCATAACAAAATATTCTTCTTCGTCACGTCATGATGATTCAGTACTCTAGTAATATAATCATCTAAATGAATAAACATGAATATATTAAATTGCAATGTTTTTATTGACGAAAAATAATATTTTTCACATCTTTCTCTTCGTAATCAATTGCAATTGTGTTGAAACGAATATAAATAATGTCTTTCTACTGTCTCATGTATACTTTGTATGATGCTGAAGCAATTGTTTTTTAATGAGAAGCAATCAAATTGTATGATATAAGAATGATTTTTTTATTGAATATATAATTAGAGTTTATGTTGATATAATATCGCTTGCAGTACTGTAAATTCTTATCGGTGCACGGAGTACAGATTTTGTTTTTATTACGATTCTAGTATATTGCATATGAATCAATGAATCAGTTGCAGAGAAATATATTTAGATGATTTACATGGACGGAAACTTTTTATAGAATTTCCTAGGCCACACAGACCTGAAATTAGTGATAATGAGTTTCAAAGAAGTTTACTTCACATTAGACAATGGGAATTCAAGCTATGATAATATTGATATTACAGGGTGAAGTTACAAGCAATTATGAAAAGCCGATGTATGAAAAACGATCAAGTGAAAAAAAGAGTAATTATGTTTAAAACGATTCTTTGTAAAAATGAATAGAAAATCTTCACTCACATCCGCATCCGCTCATAAATTTCTATAGTCTGTAATTACACAGCGCATCTTATTTATGCATGCGATGAGATCAACAATTTTGTTGCTACATAACTGGTGATGAACTCTGTGTTTAATGTCGAAGGTAATCCGACATTTGATCAAAAAGAACACGTTATAATCTTTCTGTGCAATTTTCAGGACCACACAATCAACTCATGTTTATATTATGTTCGGAAAGTGTTCTCTTAGATATGCATTATGCGGCCTTTTTACATAGAATGACTTTTGGTCTGATAAGTTTTATGAAGGCATAACAAGAAAATCATTTATCAAACCGATCAAAGCAATGATAAATAATTTCACGTTTGTTATGAATTGGCATTTCAAACAAAACAAAAAGAGCACATGTAAATATATTTATTGATGGTAAAAATCAATCGTGTATGCAAACAACAGATAGAATAATTTACGTATTGACCGATAGATTGGAAATCAAATAATTCTTTTTATCGTCAAATTCAATGATCATTTTGACTTTAATTTCAAAAATTCCCATTTCGAAAAATTTCTTTAAAAACTAACTTAAACTATCTAGAAATGTGCACTGCACCAACAGACAGTAGCGAGGACTATGAAAATATTATTTAAAGAGATAAAAGCTAAGCCAAAACACGTCCATAGTAATGCTCGAACGTTTTGATTACTTTTCAATAAAGAACAATATTGAAAATCTTGATCACATGGAACGTCTACTGTAGAATATTGACTAAAAAATATTTTATTCCTAATGCTCACGGAGTAGAAAAAAAACTGAGCGAAAACTAATATCGGATTTGAATGTTGTGCAGCTCATTTATTAAATGTTCTCTATATAATATATTTGAAAAATAAGACATACTAAAACGATATCTCGATTGTTTGTTTCGATGAATTTCCACATCTAACACATTCATATGTTCAATATCGGCTAATCGTTTTTACATCAACCAATTTCATTTGATAGATTATTTTTCAGTTTACTACGTATAAGATTTTTCAATTCATTTTTTAGATGATCGTTTTTCAAAACTTTACAACAAAGAAAAAAGGCACTATTTCTGATATTCACGACATATTCATAGCCTTCCTATGAAGATGATGACATATGAAAAGCAGCACAGTTTTAAATACTGGCTTTGAAGGCAGAAAAACATTCCGTGACTAAATCACGCTGAAGAAATACTCATGTTTTTTGAATGTATATTACTCATGAAAAGATGACCCAGAAAAGTTATTTTGACGTCACTATTATAATAAAATGCTATTTTCAGAGTATGAAGTAGATCTTATATATAACCACTTAAATGCCATCGTTGATTTTAGTCGTAAACGAGCTAACTTCGGAAGTAGGCAGTGAAGTTCTAGACTTCCGTAAACTATCTAAGAATACGTCAAAGATGCAATATGAGAGAAAAAAATGTTTCAATCTCTTTTTCGGGACAGCAACTTAGTCGATCCGACGGTGATTCTGTCACACTTTTTGTACCGTAACCGAGATTCTTATAAAAGCCCATTAGTTCTGCGGAGAGAGCGAAAAGCATTAGCGTTAGAGCAATCATTTGTTGAATGGAAAAGTTTTTCTTTCGACTAAGGATAAATTACAACATATTCGCGTAACGAAATCATCATCATCACGAATAGGCTAATTTTTAACATTGAAATCTTTTTTCTCTCCACGAACAACGATATCTGGGTCTCTTGTTATGCTTAAAGAACCTAGTCAATATAGTTGTAAAACATGCAATTGGTTTTAAAAAAAGATCTTATTTATCTGCAGAGAAAATCACAAAGTAAAAATGCATGATACATATGCATGTTTATTGATGCTGAGTGATACTTGTTCTACATCGTGTTATCTTTGTTTATGGCTTTTAATGTTAAATGTAGATAAGCATGATTTTTATAGCCAAGTTTTATTTTTTAAATCACAAAAAGAAAATTGAAAATGGTGACGGTTTCAGTTTAATATATCTCATCCTTGATTTGCATCAATAGTTTTAATTGAATCACAACTAATAAGCGATCTACACTAACTCAAAAGCATTGTTATATTTTATAATGATTATTTTAAGAACAGAATATTTCCTATTCTGTAGTAAAAGCGTTTCAACGAGTTTTCTGTTTCTGTTTGAATACTATTGAATGTTATTTTTTCTTTTCAATCCGTATATTAAACTATATAGATAAAGAAATAGTAGAGCTTTTCTTCGATAAAAATTATACAATTCGCTTGCTGTTTAGATATAAAAAGTACTTACATTATAATCCTATATATCTTCAACGAATTTTCCTGTTTCAAATCACTTTTAGTATATCATAGACATTTGTGAGGGCTCATTTCATCTTCAATTCCTTCAAAGGTATATCGATCATCTCGATCTCGAGCGAAATAAACATCAACTTGTTGCTTCATAACATCATATTATTATGCACATTAAACAAAGTTTGACTGATAAAATCGATAACGATACTGTCATGTCAGTGACTGTGAATCACATTGTATTAGATAACTTGCTTTTACAAATGCTTGAAAAATAGCTATTTACCTTGACATAATAACCGAGAAAAATCCGGAGTAGAAAAAGCAAAACCATTATCAGCAATGTTTTGTTGATGATCATTTACCAGGAAAGAAAGAAAATACTGATTCACTGCCGCCTAGTGTTACAATTGGCAACTTATACACCTGCTTGGCTTCTGAATAGCAACAAAAAACATTTTAAAAAGAAAACAACGATGGTAATATTAGTCCATAATGAGAAGCAATCATAGAAAACTACACATCATGATATGATTGAAGTTCACAGCGCAAGAGATACCATTGTACAGTATCTTGTTTGAATGAACATAACCCCATGTCCCGTGTTGCCTGTTTCAGAAGAATCGTATGTTTCCGTGGTATTCTTACGCTCGAATTGTGTCTCCTTACTTCTCAATGTTTCAGACCTGTTCAGACAAAAAAATGTCGCCTCATATTATTGGGCCTTGGCATTTTCTTATGTTTAGTCGTAGTGAGACTTGTTCACCAATCATGAAACTCAATGGCACATCATTTAGAAAAAAAGGAGAGGGATTCATTGATAGAAATAAATCTCAAATAAGAAATACATAATACATTGATTCGAAACGTTTTAATACATATCAATAGCTATCTGGAAGTAAGTAATTAAAACTTATTTCAAATAACACTCCTATTTTCAGTCTTTTTATGAAAAGTATAAAGTTTGGCAAACGTCAGTTAACAAGTATGTAGGTTCGTTTTTCACACTAAGTTCAATTCGTAGGAGCCTAGGCCGATTCTGGAAAATGCTAAAAGCTCAACATGGAAGAATTCGATTGGAGAGTCGCTTGATTTTCTATGAGATTAATATGGGAGGTGTCAAATATCGAAAAAAACAATGCTAAGCGAAGAAAATCTGGAATTTCTTTCACCTAAACATTTTTATGGGTGAGCAAGGGTGAAAGTATTTTCTCTAAAGTTAGAGAAATCAATCCAACAGTCTCTAGATATTCGTAGCGAAAACACAACCTGTAGAATGTGTATGTAAATTTAACTTTACAGTAATAGAGTTGCTGTATATAGAGATGTAACGTAAGATGAAGCTGCGTGACGAATAAATGATAGCTGTGGTTTTAACTTATTTTTACTAAGGTATCTGGTGGGATAGGCAGAATAAAATATCACTGGAGATGCAAATTCATGCAAGCGGTCGAAACCGTCCCGGAATATTCGATAGCAGAGGTGTTCACAGGTTAATTTTTATTACCCTGTCTGTACTATAATTTTAACAAATTTGTTTAATGCTCACTTCTTCTTGATTACACCAATGACCTACAGTTTCCTTTGGCATATACTCGGGTCGGCCATCGGGACTATCATAGCAACCACTTCGACTCCTGCAGTCATAACGCCAAGAATTTCAACGGCAACTACAAGCAATCCAACAGCCACCACGATTACGATATCTAGCACAGCACCAGGTAGGTTCTATTATTTTTGAAAGCATTCGAATGTAATTTTTCCAACATATTGTATTTGCTGTGTTTAGCAGGTATAGAATTTCGAAAAGCATCGATGCCAATAGTAGATAAAAAACATAAAAATGTTACCCTTTTTCTATATTGCTCTCATATGTAGCTGTTCAAATGGTAGAAAAGACATGCATTTATCGGGTCAATGTAGGATTAGAGTACAACGTGGCTGTTTTTGCTGATGATCTAATAGTTTCTGTAGTAGCTTCACACTAAAATTAGTTAATTTAATTGTATTTGTCAGTAGTATTTAAAAAACAGAAGAAATGTTCCAGCATTCTCTATAAGAAGTAAGCTCATTTAGAGCAGAATCGTAATACAAAAGGTAGACTTTTATATGCTCATCAAGAATCAAATGGCTACAAGTTATGTTTAACAAGAAAAAATGTATAATGATTACTTTTCACTGATTTCAATTCTGTATGAACAGGTCCAAATCAGAAACCATTTTCACTTACAACAAAGACTATAACATATTTATCACGGAATGTGACTCTAAGGTAATTACATCAAGGTCTGTTTCACACGTAGAATACATTCTCAGAATTCAACAGTGTTTGTTTCTCTTTTGTCATGGCATCTTGTTAAAAATACTTCGGTTGAAAGTCAGTAATATTGAGTGTAATTCATGCAATTACTACATGCAATAAAATATTTGATAGTAGGACAGTGTAGATTCTAGATTATTGAGTTGTATAAATTATCTTAGATTGGAATGAGTGAGCATATGCACAGCTTGAACGAGAATAAGGCTAATGTATACTTCTGATAGTATACTTGAAGCTTATTGTACTGATCTACTAGTATTTTATTTGTATTAGGGAAAAAGAATCAATTGAAAATTGCTGAATGCGAACACGTCGGAAACTATAGATATTTAGGAGCGCGCGAACTAATTATATACAATATTTATTTCCTTAAGGCTCGGATATGATTTGAATCTTCCTATTGGCATGTATTCACTCGAATACATAAATGAGCTATAGTAAACGCGTACGCATTATGTGAATGTGGCTACATATTTTCTGTATAATAGTCTATTTACCTATGTGAATTCTCTTCTAACAACTGCCCCAAACTAACATCTTTAACGTTATGTATCGATTGCTTCTTGTAAAAATATTCGTGATAGTTTTTACAGAAAAGGATTTTCAAATATTGGCTCTATATGATGATTAAAGAGAATCTCGTGTGACTTTTATAAATTTTGGTTACCAAACCAGACAGTGATTATATATATATTGGGTGAACTTGTTTCTAGGCTAAAGCTGTTGCTAGGCATCGACGTTCGGAGCCGAACCGAACACAGATTTTCGATTCGATTTCGGCCTCTGTGAAAAATCGAAATAGTCTGCTAGTTTGAGTATGAAAGATATCAGCTCACTCGATAAACTCCCTAAACTGTGAAGTCTGGCAAAATTGCAACCTTCTTTTCAGGACAAGCATGTAATCTTACTTCAGCACCTATTACTACATATACACTTGGTAATGGTTCTAATCCGACGAAGCACACTGCCGGTGAATTCGATCAGGATGGAATTCTTGATATTGTAGTTGTGAATGTAGGATTTAACAGTATCACGATATTTTTTGGTGCTGATGGGGGAAGCTTCTGATCGACATCATCAATTTCGATTGACTTTTCACCTTTTGCTATCGCTGTTGGCGATTTCAACAATGATAATTATACTGATATTGTTGTTTCGAATGTATATTCTAATAAAATTGCAGTAATTCTCGCACTTGGAAATGGAGCTTATGCAACACCAATAAATTTTACAACTGGGAGTGGACCAGAAAGTGTCTTCGTTGCTGATGTTAACAATGACAATCGATTGGATGTTATAGTTTCTAATTACTATAGGAACAGTGTGAGCGAACTTCTTGGATTTGGCGGTGGCAGATTTACTGCACAAACAGCTTTTATCACTAGTTCGTATCCGATCGCCGTCGTAGTCGTTGACTTCAATGCTCACAATAGGCTGGATCTTGCTGTCATCAACCTCATCGGTCAGACTATAAGCATATTACTTGGATATGAAAATGGAAGCTTTGGCCAACAAACAACGTAGGTAACCAGTTTGAAGTTTACAACCTAGATAATCGACTCGATATAGTTGTCCCCACCTATGGTTGTCATTGCGTTGAAATATTGTTTGGTTTAGGCAATGGAAATTTTCAAAGACAAACGACAACTCTCTCGGGTTATATCAATTATGCGTGGTCTACTATGGTGGCCGACTTCAATAACGACAACTATCTCGATGTCTCAATTGTGGATTGTATGCTGAATCAATTGGGAATTTTCTTGACCAGTTGTTTGCAGTGGCTTGACTGAGGCGAATTTTAGCTTGACTGTTTATACTAGCTCTTCAATTATTACATTTATTTTTTCGTAAACGAAAACGTCCATCCATATAGAACATAGTATATTATTCATCTCTTCAGTTTACGAGCATACAAATAAAGTTACAATACGAACATGTGTGTACGCGAAAGAGAAATCCACATAAATTGAGAATAAAAAAAATATATTCTACAATCTATCGTGTTGTTTTTTATTTTTGTATTTTTCATAAGAAAATGCAGGTTAAAGTCATTTTGAAACGTTGAAAAAGGTGAAAAATTACTAATAATATTCTTATCATAATTGCGCGTGTATTAAGCTATCATGAAACAATAATAAGCAAACGTAAAGTAATCAGGTGGCAGTATTTATGCATAGAAAATACTGTATGAAATAGATCAATGCAAGTCAAGTTCTTTACCACTAAATTCATTGCTCTCAATCAAAGAAAACGTTCACCCAGGGAAAGAAAAAGAAGGAATATAATACATATTTTACATCGATTATTACTATATAATTCAAAAAACAAATCATAATATTTTGCCTCGCGAATGTCAGAAGTATCTGGAGTTTATGTCTAGCTTAACATGCTCTCAACAGTTGTAGAACGTCTCATTTTCTGCATAGTTGAAACCCCAATAAATATTGTATTGAACCATGATATTCGTTTTTATTTTTAATTAACTTTAATTCATAGATTTCTTTCAATATTGTATTTCACTGTCTATTTAATCCAATGAAATAATTTCTTCTTTTGACTTGAACACTCCATGTTACTCACATTATTACACGAAATGAAATATTAAATGGACATAAACACATTAGAATATCAATGCATTTGTATACAAGATATATATATATATGACTTCTTAATAACTATAGTAATTGCATGAAAGACCTGCTTCGATTCTTGAGTGGTTTTCACTTTTGATATTTATACTTTTGTTTTATCGTGGCATTGGCTGGTAAAGTAAAAGTTTTATAGGACTACCAATTTCATATCAGTTTCATTTATTTATCTAACATTCACGTAACTTGAACATTCATAATTAGTTTTATATTTAAATGAGTTTCACGTATGATATGTGCCTTGTTATATCTCGCTTCGATGTAAAATATATGGCAGAAGAAGTAGAAAATAAAGATGAGTTTATGGTTACATTCTCGATATGCCGACGTAGTAGATACTTGATTTCGTACATATGTAATTATTATGGATAAGCTTTCTAAAAATTGATCTATACTGCTTAAAAAGGCTTTCATCTTACACTCGCTATGAAAAACACTAAACTGATTTTATTGGAGCCAGTTTGTTTTACTACAAAATTTTACTTGTATTGAATTGATGTCTAGAAAATCATTAAGAGAAATCTATTTTATTATCATAAAACTATGAATGACTATTCAAAATATCTGCCAGTACAAATTCTATTCCTTTCGATGGCGAAGATCAAGTTACCTCTATGAATTTCCAATAGAATTGGATTTTGAAGTCGAAGCAGCCCAATAAGTTGTTACAAACACTTCTATATTACACTATGCTTTTATTATTATGTCAGAAAGTATATAGTCACTATTTCTATCTACTCGTACATATCACGGTATCAAAAACCATGGTGGATAGTAATGTTCATGTTGTTTACATAATGATGGATACACTTTATCATGAATCACGAGGCCATCAGCAAGATAAGCTGCCCACCATCCAAATGTCCCACCTGTTACAATTGAATGTTGACAAAATGATAACGCTATTAAATCATCGGCCTCAGAAAATGATTTTGGTGTAAGAAAAACATTTGCTTGATTACGAAATAAATTTCTACAATAACGCCTATCATCACTAGCGACTATAAAAGAAACATTTGAATAAAGGTTTCTGTAATATTCAATAGCAGACAATAAGTATTCGTCGGATGATGCATACTTTACACAGAAAAAGTGTGAACGACGTTGTATATGAATTCCAATCCATGTTGTCCGTTTTGATTCAGCTAATTGTTTTTTAAATAATTGATGATTGTCCAATGAAAATTGAGGCCTGAAATTAAACTGTTGTTCGTAAATATTAATAAATAACTTTGAGACTTTTTCGATTACTGGTTGTCTCGCAACAAAAATATGATTCTGTAACTCATAGCTATGTTTGTGAAAATGCAGATATGATTGCCAATAACCTCTCAATTCAAATATATGTCCTAGAGAAATAGCATTCGGACGCTTCAATTCAGGAACATATTGACAACCAACACTTTGCATTGTTCTAGTAATCGGTGTTGCAGTATTATTGATGATTGAATTGAGCATGTTGGTTGAAATAAGCACAGGAGAAAGATCAAAAATAAATACTAGCTTCATTTCATTGATTATCGCTGGTGTTAAATACAAGTGACAAGAATGAAGACGAGCAAGACCATAAGCACTAGCGACCATAAACAGTTTATTACCTAGACGGCCACTAATCTGTTCGAGATACACGATACAAGCTGTATTACTTGTTCGTCTAATCGATTGTGTTAAATTAGACTGGTTTTTTGAATTAATTAGAGATGAATATGTGAAAATATTTGGTTTTTGAATATGCGTAGTTACAGCAATTGCTATTGCAATAATAGATAAAATTCCCAAACGATAATATATTGTTGATGAAAATTTCGTTTTTAGAAGGAGCACCATTTTTTTTCAGTACTTAGAATTTAACGATAAAATAAACAAAAAAATAGTGTAATTATCAAAACTAATTTGAATTAATTTCATTCAATTCGAGGCAATTTTCTTAAAAGATGATAGAATACTCTTTTGAATAAAAATCACATATATCGACAACGAAAAGCAAAGGTTGTTATGCATGGTCGATTTCGTTACCACAATGGTGAACGTTTTAATATGATGCACATAGAAAAATTATAGGAGCAGCGTTACCGCCATCTTTAGTACAAATGTTCACTTCATCGTTTCATCTAGTGAGGGACGAGAAAAATAAATACTGAGCAGAACAATGATAAGTTAGTTACTACCATTCATGATTTTCGACATTGTAACATTATAGTAACTGAGTGATTTGAAATATTTGAATCGATAGAAGATCAAGGTAGAACATGACTATTTATCATCGTCATAATATTGTTTCCTCATATTTTTTTTCCATTGTAAACTGTGTCTCAGTTTCTGTCTATTCATGAATGAGACGTCAAAATTATCCATCGGTTTTTTTTTGCTACTAAATCGATCAAGTTATATACTTTGCCTTTTATATACATCGATTTCTAGAATATGAATTTTTTATTCCGACCTTGATGATCATTTGTGGTACAGTGAAAAGGAACTCAATACTAAGAATGACACTGATGTTAAATTGATTGAAGGAGAAGATATTGATAATGACGAATATTCTAACTACTTCTTATATTCATTTACCGAACGTTCTTCTTTATAAATTGAGATTGATTTAGAGAAATTTTCGTAATCAACCTCTCTCACATTTTCATTAGTAAAATTACTAAATACAACACAATCGATTGACACGAAATTTAAATTGTACTAGAGCAGATCGATTGACTTTCCATTTAAATAAAAAAAATGAAGTAAAACAAAAGCTCCTTCGAATTATTTTTTACATTCGATATAAACTTTTATTGAGAATATTTTCACCGTACAGAATTTTATGAAATGCGTTGAGCAATAAATAAGCAGAAATGATACTATGAAAACAGAGTATCAAAATATTCGGATGCTTCTTATGGTTCCTGATTACTATTCAAGTGATAGAATTGTTACTGGAATACGTATCCAAGCGGGAATCATTGCACTTCTATGTACATGTAGAATAAAATCAAAAGAACCTTGTATACGTTTGTACGCCAAACTTCAGCGCATCGCAAAGCTATCTGGATAGATACAATTTAGGTGTAATTATCTTACGATTTACATGATCATTTTTTACGTGTGTAAACAATCAACAGATTCTAATAATAATGTGAGCTGAAAAATTCTGTCAGTGAGAATATGAAGTTTTAAAATCGTTTCTGAACTGATAAGAGTCGTGCAGTCATTTTTTTAAATTTTGTAAGACATTACTCGAAAGAATATGAAATTATTATAGAATAATAGCGTATGTGGCAAGCATTCGATCGGATATAATCGAACTAATCAGATTGTGTAGTTCAGATTCAATTTTATCCGAACAGGTTGAATTCAAATTTAATAAGAGAATCTCAGATTCTGTCAAAAGGAATTGATCCTGGTTAAAAAATATCTCAAGCTTTTGAGGAATATATGTCGAAATGAGCAAAAATAATTATTTATCCGTCGTCCGCTATCCATGTTAAAATTGATTTAACAGTTTTACTTTGTATTGAATTCAGTTTCTGTATAAAACTAAAATGATAATGGTGGACCCCTACTTGTTGTATCAGCTATATTTATTCAAAGAAAAGAAAAGAAAAGAAAAGCTATCATTTATTTCTAACAGTATATCTCAATCGATTTGTTTTGCTAAACGTTGGGATTCAGCAAAATACTCAGCAGCTTCTTGATCGCGATTGGACGCAACAAGTCTTTTCCCTTCATCCCAAAACAATGCGGATAAATCATTTCGTAGTTGACCAAACAATTTGTCTTCTGCATTGAATATTCCTTTTAGTTTGGATTCTACACCCAGTGCTTTCTTAGTTTTCTCAATATCGATGGTAAAAACGTAGGCACTATGGAGATTTTCTCGAGGTGATACAAGTGGAAGTATTTGGCGGGCAAATCTACCAGACATAATCGAAATCAGTTTCACATTTGGATAAATTTCCATATGATTGTTGAGTTGGTCGCCAGAATTAAAAAAATTCCATTTTGAAATAAGTTTTGAAATATTTTGACAATAGGACTTGATTGCTTGGTGTTTACCAGCCTCACCAATCTCGCTATCGAGCCAACTGACTTCGAGAGAGTCTTTCAATGAGTCTGTAACTTTCGACGACGTCATGCTGTCCTGCAAGCAAACGAATAACAATGAAAATAAAATGAGGAGTACACACATGTAAAAATAAAATACACTGACTAAGCAATGATTCATTCGTGCAGTGTTAAGTTTATAAGTCAATATACGAAGAAACAAGAAAAGCAAACAATTTTTTCTGAGAAACACAGTTGCTAATCAGTTTTAAGCGATTTAATGAGGCAAATGATCCTATCAAGTTGCATATAGATCATCATCGAAATTTTAAAAAGAAAGATGTGAATTATTCTAGAAACTTCCCTTGACTTTACTAATGTGATTTAATTAAATTCACCCTCGGAAACATGTTTTGGTTAAACATATTTTTTTAAAATTTAACTAATCTAAATATATCGATTGACAACTTCAAAAAATAGTTTTTCTATACTAAAAATGTAACCCGTTCGATTAAAGAAGTTCGGCAAATTATGAAAAACTAAATTAATTCAAATATTTTTTGAATTTCTGTCCTAATATAAAGCATTGATACTACGAACATATTTTTACATTTAATTATACCAACTTTAATTTTATATCGATACTGTTAATAGTAAATTGAATATGCAAAGTACACAGTTCTGTTTACGACAGTGGAGAAATAAATGATGAATACCCTCTTTTGCATGCAAAAAATATACTACTCTCAACCGATGAGACAATATTTATTCTTTAGTAATGCTTGATATATCATTCATAAAAGGTTGTTTTTATATTATTTTTCTTAATAAATATATATTGCAACAACATTATGAAACATACGATTGTCAAGAAGAAGAAAAAAACTGAAAGTAATCATATAATGTATGTTTTTGTTCCTTTTTTCTCAGCAAGGAGCCATTGAGAGGAATGAAAAAAAAACTTACGAGGGAACCGCCCAAAATGATTTGCCGCTTTTAAGTTCATATTTATGGGACATATAGGGGACCTCTAGACTAGAATAAATCCTGAAGGATTTGGGCCCATGCATATGTGAGGCTGAGTCATAACCGTTTTACTGGATTTTTACCCTAGGGGACTGGTTCACCTGCAAAATTAAATCAGTGAATTTCGACCTGAAATTTTCTCCATGAAGACGCCTAAGAGCCACTAGAATACACTGAAAGTTTCAGACAAAAAGAATGCATCCTTCTTAATATATTGAATTTTCAAAAACCGGCTATTTCTCGAATAGAATTAGCAGAACCGGAATTTATTGTGAAGTCAATATCTTAAGAAGGATGCATTTTTTTGTCCGAAATTTTCAGGGTATTCTAGTGACTCTTAGGCCTCTTCATGGAGAAAATGTCAGGTCGAAATTCGTTGATTTGATTTTGCAGGTAAACCAGTCCCCTAGGGTAAAAATCCAGTAAAACGGTTATGACTCAGCCCCACATATGCATGGGCCCAAATCCTTCAGGATTTATTCTAGTCTAGAGGTCCCCTATATGTCCCATAAATATGAGCTTAAAAGCGGTGAATCACTTCGGGCGGTTTCCTCGTTAGTCTATGATGAAATTACGTTGCTTGTTTAGTCATCGATTAGAATGTTTTATCATTAGATTTTGGATAAACTCATACACGAAAACAAAAATTAACATATTAGCTTCTGAATGGGTTCGAACCATCTATCTTCCGGTTAACAGCCGGTTGGGTTTCCAATTACGCCACACGAGCACGATACAATGATGTTGATCAGTTCTAATGAATCTCGTGAAATGCACAATCGACTTCGTGTTATAAGAACAACAGTTGAAGTTTCTAATTGGCGTTTTTCAACTGTTAGCTAGGAGTAGCTTCATATTTTTGAAAATTCTAGATTACATGTGAATCAGCATTTATTATAGGCACTATATCATGATGTAGACGATTAGGAAATTCACTATTACGCACTTGTATATTGAGGGAAAATGAAGTAGAATTTATAAATATATTCCAAAAGAGGTCGTTGTATCTTTGTCAAACCAATGTGTTGTAATGATTTTCTCAGTAGCTGACACTAGTAGCATTATATAGTAGTATTTTAGAGCGTTTGTTACTCTAAAGTGAAATCTTTCGTTCATCAATACATCACAATTTGGAATCATTAGTTTAATTCATTAAATAAATGATGCATATCATACTAATGCAGTTTCCAACTTGGTTGAAAATATGTTAAATTCAAAATTCAAATAACTATTTTTCATCAATGATTATGAGAAATATCGAGCTCCTTTCAATTATCACTGTGCTATGTTTAGTATACAGTGAAATATAAATAGAAGTAATTCTTTTGACTTTGATTTTCACAATGGGGAACGAACTGATTTCGTGATTTTAGATGATTTCGAATGATTTCAGCTTGATTTCAGAGATTGAAATCAATTTGTTTCCCATTGATCATCTCATTCAATGTCACGACAGATCTTTTGCATTAAACAGTCACATGTTGAAATAATACATCCTTTGAAGAAACAAGATTCTTTTCAACTGCATTGATTTCTTTCGACTGACAGATATTTTACAAGTATTTCTGAGGATTCTTAATGCGTCAGATAATCATCAGGTCTGAGCTTTACTCATTTGCTACCACGTAAAACTCTATTGTTCATAAGAAACGTGAATGACTCATGCCAATTGATTCTGACCGTCTACAAACCTAAACACCCTCTTTTCGTTTTATTTCAGATTTAAGTTAACATTATCAAGATGAGATCAAAGAAAAATAATAATATTACATATTGTCAAAAAGTCCAACTAAAGCGTTTGCAATCTGAAAATTTTGAAAAAATTAGTATTGATATTGATGATGATTTTATGTCTCATGTTTATCGCAAAATCGTATTCTAAATAACTTAGTCACAGCGCAATTCTGAAAAAAAGTAAGGTTTTAATCATAACAATCGCACTATTCTGTCGCACGCGCATTCAAATATGCGAATAAAGTTATGTTTAGACCTGCTGGATTCTACTTTGCAAAATAACTTGACTGATAAACAATAATAATATTAAAAAATCACTTAAAATTTTCATTTTTGACAAGAAACCTAGAACCTCGCATATACTTCGAGATTTCGATTTCTTTCGGAAAACGAAGATCTGACAATCGGGAAAATACTTAATTAATGCGCAACAAAGTACCCAGGTCGAAAAATCTGACGTAAGATCTTGCAATCCGGACGTTAGATCTTACAATTCGAACGAAATCTTATAAGCATAAGACAGAAAATCACCGTCTCTGAAATCTTGCATCAGATCATACGATATTTTCTTTATAGATAGCACATGGGATTTATTTTCAATACAAATTTGTCGTGATATTTCTATAGGTAACATAACCTTTGAAGAATCTTCTGACACGACTTCGTGTAAGAAATCAGAGACGGCGATTTTGCGTCTGATTGTATCAGATCAGATATGATCAAATGTACGCTTCTTGTAAGATCTTGCCGTCTGGTTTCTCACCCTGGGTATGCTCTATCGATTGCACATATCAATAGATTCCTATGTTCACGTTAATTTTTTCCGATTTTTTTCATCCGACCGTACAATGTACCAGCGAAATTCACCCTTCTACAACAACATTAGAAGAAATATGAAGCATTGCCGTGTCAATGTTGTTTAGTGTTTTTGTTCCGATTATGACTTAGCTACATACTTCCGTGCATTCTCAACTGTTCTGAACCGTAGAGATTTTATGTTGCTTTTCGATGTATTGAAAGTTCAAAACTAGAATACTGAAGAAAAATAGTAAACCAAAAAATTTGGTCCTCGATATACGTTTAACATTTTTTTTATTGGTAGATCTTGATCGATACTTAGCTCGATGAGCGCTTTTTTAATCAGCCGATCACTATACGACACAATGTGTCTGTTAAATTAAAAAGTAAACTGTAGACAAACGAATAGTACAAATTGTTTTTCAACGAAAGACACATTTGGTTTCCTTTTCGTACTGTACTGTACTGTAAGTAAACAAGTATGCATATCATCTGCAATATTACATAATAACATACTGCTACATATTATGCTATGAATTTTATATATTTATATTGTATTTTGTCAATTAAACGTCACGATGCATCAAAAAGGCAATGTACATATCGAGAAAAGCTTCTCTAGATCCGTTAATTGTTTCATTAATTACATAGATGCATTGATGTCTACCTGTTTAATGTAGAAGAAAAAGTCATAAATGGTTTGTACATTTTTCTATATACTGCGAAATTTAGTAGGAAGTTTTGAACTGCAATGGTCAAAACAATTGATGTAGTCGTACCAATCCGATTTTGAAGTAGCTATCTTGAAATTCATTTGCAAGCGAATATCATCAATTAATATCATTATGTTTCTAATGAATATTATTTATTGATTGTTACTATTTGAATCTATTTTCTATCATCAGCTGATTTAGTTAAAATCTAAAAGCGTTCTGGTTCAGTTTCGTTGCTGTTCTTGTTTTAATTATCTTCACAATTCCTTAAATGTAGGGGTGCTATGGTTCACTTTTACGTTGGATTCTGTTCTCAAGTAAAGGAGCCCATTTAAAAACTCGTTTTTATCGAATTTAAAACTGCACAAGAAGCTCGTGACGATTTTGCAGAAATCGCTACGCGTTCTGAGTTTCCTGGAACGAACTCGAAAACTGATACACCAATTGACATGAGAGCAAATATTGCCTGATGTTTCGTTGTTAGGATGACGACAGCAGAAAAGATGTTTCTTCAATGTACTCACGTCGAGAAAAAAGAAATCGTGAACGACTTCATCGCTGTTGTGCCTTACATGGTATTAATTATCTCGAGCGTAGGATAATCATGTGTTTTACTAAATTCATCCATCAAGCACGTTCATCATGGATAACTAATATTAATATATTTAGATAATGCTCAAGTGCATGACTTTATGCTTTGAAAGATATAGATATAAAATTTATATATGGAAAAAGCAAAAAATCCTTGCAGATTTCTTTTTCGCTGGATATCAATCAACTTTCAACTAATCTCAACTAAGTACATTTGATTTTAAAAATTATCAATATTAATATTCCTTCGCCAAACTGAATACTTCGTACATGCACTTGCTATATTAATTATTGTTTCTTCTCACGCGAACGAATCTGTTTAATATAGAATGCAACGATTGAATCTCCTCATGAAAGACAAAACGAAACAATATCTATTTATTTATTCTAGGAGCAGGGTTGTTGATTGTTTTGAACACTGGGAGGTGCTGAGAATTTGGCAGAAACTGCCTCACCTTATTTTTCGACAGAAACTAAACAACAAACGCTAAATACATAGATTGCCTGAGAAACCGCTTTAACAGAATGTGTTTTCTTCGATTCTCTGCTAAAAAAATAGTAATTAGTATTTGAACACTGCGTTTCTGTCATTAATTAGTATAAAGCTTTCAAAAAGTTGGCAGAAAGTATTAGGAAATTTCACAGAACACCTGATAGATTTCCAATTTTCAGGAGAAGATAGCCCTTACCAGCCCCTCCCTAATCGGGAAGCTCTTGCCTATAAGTAGCACACATGATACTTAAATTCAGAGACAAATGGAATAAGATCATTCTAAAACATAATGATATAAAAATTATTTCTTCATTTATTTTAACTGTATCTTTCTTCAATTTTTTATCGCAAAATATTAGCACTATTCTTATGCGCTCGCACATATCCATCTATTAAAAACCATGGCGGATAGTAATGTTCACGTCGTACACATCCAGATGGATATACTTTATCATGAATCACATAACCATTGGCAAGATAAGCTGCCCACCATCCAAATGTTCCACCAGTTATAATTGAATGTTGGCAAAATGATAACGTTATTAGATCATCGACCTCAGAAAATGATTCTGGTGTAATGAAAACATTTGCTTGATCATGAAATAAATTTCTACAATAACCCTTATCATCACTAGCGACTATGAAAGAAGCATTTGGATAGCGTTTTCTGTAATATTTAACAGCAAAAAATAAATATTGCTCGGACGAAGAAAAATTTAAGTGAAAGAAATCTAAACGCCGTACATGAATTCCAATCCATGTTGTCCATTTTGATTCAGCTAATTGCTTTTTAAATAATTGATGATTGTCCAATGAAAATTGAGGTTTCAATTTAAATTGTTGTTCGTAAATATTAATAAATAACTTTGAGACTTTTTCGATTACTGGTTGTCTCGCAACAAAAATATGATTCTGTAACTCATAGCTATGTTTGTGAAAATGCAGATATGATTGCCAATAACCTCTCAATTCAAATATATGTCCTAGAGAAATAGCATTCGGACGCTTCAATTCAGGAACATATTGACAACCAACACTTTGCATTGTTCTAGTAATCGGTGTTGCAGTATTATTGATGATTGAATTGAGCATGTTGGTTGAAATAAGCACAGGAGAAAGATCAAAAATAAATACTAGCTTCATTTCATTGATTATCGCTGGTGTTAAATACAAGTGACAAGAATGAAGACGAGCAAGACCATAAGCACTAGCGACCATAAACAGTTTATTACCTAGACGGCCACTAATCTGTTCGAGATACACGATACAAGCTGTATTACTTGTTCGTCTAATCGATTGTGTTAAATTAGACTGGTTTTTTGAATTAATTAGAGATGAATATGTGAAAATATTTGGTTTTTGAATATGCGTAGTTACAGCAATTGCTATTGCAATAATAGATAAAATTCCCAAACGATAATATATTGTTGATGAAAATTTCGTTTTTAGAAGGAGCACCATTTTTTTTCAGTACTTAGAATTTAACGATAAAATAAACAAAAAAATAGTGTAATTATCAAAACTAATTTGAATTAATTTCATTCAATTCGAGGCAATTTTCTTAAAAGATGATAGAATACTCTTTTGAATAAAAATCACATATATCGACAACGAAAAGCAAAGGTTGTTATGCATGGTCGATTTCNATTGTTGATGAAAATTTCGTTTTTAGAAGGAGCACCATTTTTTTTCAGTACTTAGAATTTAACGATAAAATAAACAAAAAAATAGTGTAATTATCAAAACTAATTTGAATTAATTTCATTCAATTCGAGGCAATTTTCTTAAAAGATGATAGAATACTCTTTTGAATAAAAATCACATATATCGACAACGAAAAGCAAAGGTTGTTATGCATGGTCGATTTCATTACTGTGCCCATATTGGTCGTACGCTTCGATGATTCTTCTTTCTCTTCCTTCTGCTCTCTCTCCATTGCTATAATCGTGTCTTCTTGATTGCGGGCTTTTTTTCTTAGTTGGAGGGAAAAAATGACCGCACAGTAGAATCGAGGGGGGGGAGACAAAATTGACCGCAAATTGGAAAATGTTCGTACGATGTAAATAAGTGAAAATAGTTACAAGAATATGGTGAACGCACATGGCTATTTGAGAAAGAAATTATCTCATTAGAGCTAGTCCAGTGGCGAACGTCACATGTTATCCAGGCCATTCCAATGCATGTGATTATAACTAAAGTATTTAAAGTGAATAAAAAAAAGTAAAATGAATTAAATCAAAATGTCGACACATAGTAACGATAGCTTTTCTAAAATTACCACACAATTTCGCAAGGATGCGGTAATGTTTAAAAATTATCGTTTTGGTTTGCGGCGAACGAAAAAAAATGGAAATCAAGTATGGGTTTGCACTCATAAATTATACAACGCTACCATAACCATACATGAAGGTTCCATTTTAAATACATCACTCATAAAACCTGATGGAAATCATGAATTTCGACATCAAGAAAAGATGTCTGGAAATGTATCTGAATGTATCAAATCTATCAAAACACCCTCTTTGTTATCGATATATCAAAGTGTTTGCTGAAACGGAAAAAGATGACTTAGATTATATACCTAAACAATGTTAACTGTTTTCTTTCTTTTCTTCTCATTTATGCTGTTTTTGTTTTCACCAATAAATTAGTATCTTCACTTCATTACGCAGACATTTTCCAATTTGCGGTCAATTTTGTCTCTCCCCCTCGATTCTACTTTGCGGTCATTTTTTCCCTCCAATTAAGAAAAATCGCCCGCAATCAAGAGTTAGCCGCTATAATATATCTCTCGCCTATATATACGTGTGTTATGAATGAAGTTGTTACACTCTGGATATGTGAAGAAATGAATAAACATCATTGCCGAGAGTGGCGATAAGCTACTCCACCTCTATCGAGTTTGTCTTAATAAATCAACTAAACAGGGTCCCGTATTAATCGTTGCAGTTACCGTAATGGTGTATGTTTTAACCCTAACAAGACCACCTGGGGTCCATGAAGACCCTAGTGAACTTGTTTTTAGTGTTGTACAGGCATAACAATAGATCAAATCGCTCTCATCCAGATATGCTCTAGTGAAGACTAGTAGGGTATGATGTTGACATCAGCTGTTTATCATCATTCATTGTTTACTAGATATTGTGTCGAAAAGTATAAGTAAACGCTTGTCGACTACCTGGCGTCCGGGCGGACCCCATATCAGTGCACTAATATTCGGTCATTTTCGACTATAATTTTGTTTTTATTTAGGGTTCCATATCTCTGTTATCATTTCTTTGAGAACATTCCAGAACGTTCTTATAAGTTGTATAGCGTGCAGATGATTATAGAACGTTTTAATTTTCACGTAAGATTACTTTCTGGAACATTGGGACTACCATATAAATAGTCGCGTATCACCATTACGAATACATTGTTGCGAACAGTATATATCCGGTTCTCGACCTAATTATTATTGTGAAACTTGTGAACGTCAATCACTGAACTTCAACATTAAAATGTTTTCAAAAACAAGATGAAGTCAAATAAGCGATCTGATCCTAATCAGTCAACACATTGGCATGAACTTACTGAAAACATCGAGGAAGACGCAAGAGATGAAGATAATGCGGTGACTGATGATCCGGAAAACTCAGAAATACCAAATGGTCTTGAAAACAGTTCAGAAGAATCAGATGAAAGTTCAATTGAAAATGACTCCGGTGATGAATCCGATACAAGTTACGCTGAAACTGAACATACTAGCGACGAAGAACCACCATTGGAAGGATCCGAAGTGAAAATATTTTCGACAAGATCTGGACGACAATGGACCGCAGAAGAGCCACCCAAACGAAAATTGTCACTAGCAAGCATTATAAAGCAGCGAATTGGTGTTGAACGACTAACTACAACTATTCAAACTGTGAAAGATGCCTTTCAATGTTTGATCACGAAAGACAGAATACTTCTTCTTGTAAGAGAAACCAATCGGCAGGCTCATCTGGCCATCAGACAGTGAAATGATCAAAATTCTGGTAACTAACATCAATGGAAGGAAACAGATAGCAACGAAATCTGGGCTTTCATCGGAATCCTAATACTTGCAGGCGTTCATCGATCCAAAAATGCAGATCTCAATGATTTGTGGTCGACAATCAACGAACGACCAATATTTCGAGCCACTATGGCTAAGAATCGCTTCAAAAGCTTGCTTCGTTTTTGTCGATTCGACAACATAGCCACTAGAGAGCAAAGATTGAAAGGAAATAAATTAGCCCCAATCAGAGAGTTATGGTTGATGTTCTTAGCTCAACTACGAATATGTTACACGCCTGGCGAATCTCTAGCTGTTGACGAACAACTTATTCTGACGTGTGATTGTTGCAACTTTCACCAATACATACCTAGCAAGCCTGGCAAGTATGGTTTGAAGATACTTTGGTGTTGTGATTCGAGCACGGCGTATCCACTGAATCGTGACGTTTATCTTGGGCGTCAATCTGAAACGTCAGCTGCAACTCAAGCTACAAATCGTATTAGTAATCTGGTGAAACGACCGGTGCGTCCATGGATCAACACCGACAGAAC
Source organism: Rotaria socialis (assembly GCA_905331475.1). Lineage (NCBI taxonomy): Eukaryota > Metazoa > Rotifera > Eurotatoria > Philodinida > Philodinidae > Rotaria > Rotaria socialis. Next base: position 44,992 of record CAJNYU010003357.1, on the reverse strand, counting down.
AGTCACCACCGATAACTATTTTAGCAGTGTAGAATTGGGTGAAGAACTATTGGGAATGAACACTACTCTTGTTGGAACTATGCGACGAAGCAAGAAAGAAATTCCACGATAGCTGCAGCCTGATCATCAACGTCCTGAAGAATCATCAATATTTTGTTTTGATCGACAACTAACATTGGTTATAGCTATGTACAAAAACAACGACATGCTGTGATTCTACTGTCTTCGATGCACCATAACAAGGTTGTCGACAATGAGCGAAAAAATAAACCCGACATTATTTTATATTGCAATAACACAAAACCCATGTGTTTCATTACGATGAAACTGCGGCGCAGTTACGCCGTAACTGCGATCGCACTGTGACCCGTAATTGCGGAAAATTGCGACGTAGTTACGCGCAACTACGATGAAAAAATCGCAGTTACGCGTAGTTACGGGGGAAAAATCACAGTTACGCATAACTGCGCCCAAGTTTTCCGCAATTATAGTTCACAGTGGCGTCGCAATTGGTACAAAAGATAACATAGATTAGGGTTTCCTTTTATTTGTATTTTTATTGAGTTTAAAAAATTTTTTGCACAAAAAATGAAAAACAACTATAAAATTAAAACTTTTATAAAAAATAAAAAACAATTTTTAAATTAAAAGTTTTCACAATAAAAATAATTGAAAAATTGAAATCTAGAAAAATCTAAAAATTTACTAAAATAAAAATTTTTAAAAAAATTTTAGTTTAGAATTTAAGGAAAATTAAAAATTAATATCTAGAAAAATTTTAAAATTAAGATCTAAAATAATTTTTAAAAATTGAATGTATAAAAGAAAAAAAAATTTGAAATAATTTAATGATAAAAGAAAAAAAATTTAATTGCAAAAAATTGAAAAACTAAAAGAATTTTAATCTAGAAATTTTTAAAAGAAATAAAAACTATGCATTTCACTGCTTGTAGTAGAATGACTTATGAACGAAAATGTGATAAACACCACTATTTATACTAATTTTCTGTGACTAAGTTTTATTGTTCGAGTGTAGCCAATTACAAATAAGGAGGAATAATTTGTAATTGGTCATTTATACCTACAACAGATCGTAGGATGCGATCACTAGGACGCAGTTACGTTGATCTGAGTCATACTAAGCGTAGTTTCTTGCAGAAATCTTCACTACGATCAATGCGCCATAGTTACGCGTGACTGCGACGCAGAATTGGCTCTACGCGTAACTGCGGCACAGTGGATAAAAAAGAGGCGACATGGGCTATTTATTGGTAAATTCTTAACTGATTTTCTCAATAATTGTTTTATTCTTGTTATTATAAAATCATTCAATATCAACAGCAACTTCACAGCTTGAGTCTAGTCCTACAAGAAGTGGTTGCGATTTCAGGAATGATGCAACAGAAACAAGTGCTATGGAAACAACATCTAGTTATGAAAAATTACCCATCACAACACCAAAATTGAAGCAAAATATTTATTATCAAAACAGTCAGCAACATCAAAAATAGTTAAGCGCCTTATCAAAAGACCTTATGGTGTTAGTGTTACACATTTAGATGTTTTTGGTGAAAATATTATGATGCAATGAAAGAAACTGGTGAAAACAAAAGTTATTGATACTGATGAAATTTCTAAAAACAAATTCAAAGAAAACGAAAATTTTAACAAAAAAAACAAATATAATGTCTAATACTGATAGTTTACAAATACTTTGTTCTATGAACTACTCTTCAGCACAATCGCATTATCATGATCCTAGCAATCTTCATTTTACATCATGAATTGATTAGCAAAACTTTCCGTATCAATTATTTTCTCATTAACCGACTACAAATGTCCTACAAGAAATTCAAAATCTATCAACATCTAACGGTGGTCGTTGCTGTCAATGCTTTAATAGATAATTTATAGGAGGTTTTTGCTCTTCATAGAATTTACCAATATGCTGTTCACGTTGGTCTAATGAAACTTTTACTTTCTATCATTGTACGAATTTTCGTTTAGTCAATTATACACGAGAGGTAAAATGAACAATAATTCTTATATTATTCTCATTGATCCATGTGTTAGATGTAATATATTACAAAAAAAAACGATCTTCTTATTCTCTATTTTTTATCACTGCTCTTAGTTTTACAGAAGTCTAGTTCAAAAAATTAATGAAATAAAAGATTCTTCAATTTCGACAAATTGTTGATGATAGATTTGAAACATCGTAGCAAAACTACTGATGCATACATGCAATTTCATCCATACTTCATAATTGTTTTTCATTTTGTTCTAATGATGCACGATTTTTAATTAAAGTGATTTGGTATGAAGTTGAATTCTTCCAGCTATTGTGACTGAGAGTGTTCGTAATAGCCCCGTGCTATACAGCAAGTGTTCATAATAACTCGACGTGGAGTTATCATGAACAGACTTTGAAACTACTAGCAAAACAGCGGATGCACAAGTTCTTGAAGGTAGTTGGGCAGGGTAGAGAATAATAGACAAAGGTTGCTATATTTGTACGCACTCGCCACGGTGAGTCATCGCCGTCAATAGATAATTTCAGGTTGTGAAAAGAAATATTTCGCTGAAAGAGTTTTTGGCATATCACTTTTCGCTTTTTTCTTCGCCGAAAGGATTTTCGCTGAATCAATACCGGTTCGGTTGTATTATTCTAGGTCTTATATTAAAGAGAATCTCGATTTTGACATCTACATATAGTCGTGCTAATAAAAGCATTTTTTGATTTATCGGAAATGAAGCCAATTTAATGAAGAATATGATAGAGAACAAAACTACAAACATCTATGATTAGTGAATTTCAATCTTGTTCGTCACCCAACCACATATCCACACACATTCAAGATTTTCAAAAATAAAAGCACTGCATAACTCGAATAAAGTCGGTTTTATTCTTGTTTTCAAATCACAATGTTGAGTAAAAAAAGTCAAAAATTAAGTCTATTTGGCTGCACTTTGAGCAGCTTTGTGAGCTGCCCAAGACTTGTAGTATGTATCGATTTCTTCGACAAAGCCAACGTGTCTAGGTCGCCAACCTAGTTCGTTCATAGCCTTGGCTGGATTGATAATCCTATGCAAAAGGAAATCGATACTTTTTACTTTGTTATTTCTGATAGAAACTTACGAATCTGTATCCCATCGCGATGGTGTATCACCATCGGCTGCTTTGTATTCAATCTTTTCCTTTCGACCCTGAGCTTTTGCCATAGCTGTTCGTAATTCTTCGTACGTCGGATTATCATTCGGAGCAGCAAGGTTGTAAACTATAGAGATAGAATATAATGTTCGCACTTTTCAGTTTTTTTCCGCATAAATCTTACGTTCTCCATCAACGACGCTACGAGGAGCCCTCACTAAAGCAACATAACCTTCGGCAAGATCATCGACATGAACCCAGCTCCAACGCATATCTCTTCGTCCTTGGATAACTAAAGGTTCATTATAGAACAGATCAGCCACGAAACCACCTTGACCACCATAGACAAAGCCTGGTCGTATGACTGTAGTCTTAAGTGAGGCACAAGAACTTGCCAAAACTTGATTTTCGAAGTCTTCTCGTTCCTTCATATTTGTTACATCAGATGCGGAAGCACCGGGACGAGGCTTTGTTGGTCGAGATTGTGGCTTGATTACTTCATCGACTGGACGACGACCAGTTGCAGATGTATCACCATCTAAACAACACATAAAATTAGAATAATTCAGTTTTGAATACTTTTCCATTAAAATATACATTTAATAATATTGAAAATTTAGTGTTTTCACAACATTACTTACAGAAGTTATCTAAATGATTTCATAGGTATTCAGAAAGGTACACACAAATAAAAAATTATTCAAGTAATTTATTCGTTTCTAATAGAATTTTTTCTTCTATAAATGACTATTCATAACCCACTAATGGCATCATTTTTTAATAGGAAGCAAATATTTACATGTTTATTCAGAATATTTTGTCTTAATTTTATAAACGACTTCGAAAAGTTCATATCTCTATTGAAATACATTGCAAACTTACAAGTCATGATGCCCGATGTGAAGACGAACAATGGAGCATAATGTGGTATTTTTCCGTCGTTTGTTCGTTTTTTTCCAGTACGAAGAGCTGCTTCTAAAATTTTAGGCGATAGTTTTTCATTGAATCCAACAGCATCAATGATAATCGAACATGAGGCTAAAATATCGGCAATTTTTTCAGCATCTTCGAATGACGAGGCTACAATAGGTTCGATTTCATTTTGAATAAGTGTAGCAGAATGTTTTTCATTCCGAATCATTCCATAGACTCGATAACCAGCACGACGCATACCTAGAGCTACACCTAGCCCAATGTAACCACTGGCACCATAGATAAACACAGATGATGACATGTTTTTAAATGTGAATCTGAAAGTCAAGAGAAAATCATTTAAATTCTCATCCTACGGCACTTTTTCTCGTTTACTAAGTAAGAAAATTACTTTCTGTTTTACGCTTATTCAATGCTTTAATCTCTCTACAGTTAAGTCAAACTGTCATATCTACTGAGGTATCATCTTTTGATAGAATCAAGATGATATGCATTGATGAATGTAACGGCGCAACAAATAGGTGATAGAAAAGGACAAGTAAAACTTCTTTTCGTTTTCGCTGCATCTCAACAGTTAATGTTTCATAGTTAATCCTACCATTACTTTCCGAAATCATTTAACTAGTCAGCAATCTATTAAAGTTTCGTGGTACTTACAGGTTAATACTAATCGTTCATTTGAATCTTTGAAAACGTACTTTGAAATTCGATAAACTATTTTCTATAGATCAATAAACAGATAATATATTGAAACTTACTAAAAATAAAATAAAATCAAGGGTACATGACAAATCCTTGGTATAGTATAAATGGAGTAGACACCACTGCAATTCTATTCTCTGTTTGGCGTAGATTCTTTAGCACACACAAAAGCATGTCCTGTCGAATGTATGTCTAATCATATTGCAGAAGCTCTGTTCTTTTTATGCTTCTTTCGCTTTATGCATCGTCATCGTCATGACACAGATAGAATGTGATAGGAAGAAAAAGCCAACTATTTTTTTCTTTTTTATGTCTGCGTTAAAAAAAGCAATATAAGATTACCATAGATTTGATAGCGTCGACATTTTTTCTTTTGCTCTGCGCAAACAACGTAGGAGTAATGTTAACTTCGTTGTCATAAAAACGAGGAAGTGATTTGTTGAGTCTATGATGTTCTTTAAGATCATATTTTTTTAAGTATTCATTTAATAATTTATTCTGAAAATTAGTGCAAACCTATTTCCTCCAATATTTTGACAGCTCTGTTATCTTTATCAAGAGAAATACATCATGAAGAATAACATTAATTTCTTCAACTAAGTAAGAACTTAGAAAATTTGCCATGTTATACATCGTTCATTGTCTGGTATTTACTTCTAGTTTATTAGATTATCATTTTAGTGTATTCCAATGATTGATTGTATGCGTTGCGGTTTAAAAAAAATATTTCTTCCTTTTCTAGTCACAATTTAGCCTCTTCATTCGTGTATAAGTGTTTCTTACACACAAGAATGAACTTATTATTCCTCGCCTACTCGTTATATACTCATCTTAGAACGAGTGAGGAGAACGATAAATATTAGAACGAGACAAAGCGAACGAGCAAACATTGAACATTGAGCAAAATAGAAGTATGCGCTAGGCTAATCGATGATATATGGCTATGAGAGCCAGTAGACGATGACATGATGAGTAGTATATGTATATATATATATATATATATATATCGAAGAGAGAAGATTAAAGCATATAACATAACACCCGATGAAAGGATACGGTTGGAATAACATGTATGAACAGTCAACTCCATAAGAAATGGATAGTATAAAAGATGACTAGAACTTGACTGCTCTATATATTCTATGATATTCGTAGTGTTTGTTGCATAAGAATGAGAAATAGCAGCTACCATTTTACAAATTGTTTCTGGCAGATTTTCTGCGAACAACAGTGTGGCAAATGATAACGTGTGTATAGGCTATCTACAAATCACTCGCAGAACCAAGAGACCATTTTTTAAAATGCAGATATTAATTTACTTTCTAAACAATATATGTATATATACTTAAAAATCAAAGAAGAATGTGTACATGTTCTTTTTTCATTGGATCATAGGAGTTATTAGTTGCTACCATTAAGAACAAGCATACAATAGTTTTGAATATGAATGCAATTCAGATGATAAACAGTTCTCAGAAAGAAATAGTTAGACAGTCTTCGGAATTTTTCTACAGTCGTCATGGAAATTATAAAGCATGAAATCGCATAGTTGTATCAATGAAACACACTACAATTAGTGGGTTGACTACGTACGTATACGATAAGTGAACAAACTGAATTTGAGATCAATATCTATATTAAAATAAACTTTATTTCATATTTTTCTCATACAATGAATAGACATAATTTGAAAAAATACAAAAAGAAATGATCGATGAGAGACAGGTAGTGTAGAATAAAATGAACAGTTATCAATACATTTAAACAGACAGTATTGACAGTTGACTATTGAATTCAAAAGTCATGCAAATGTCAAACGATTGATTCAACCATCTATTGATGCCAGATTGCTGTTTATGTCACGCATAAACTACAGTACTATCATTTCGTAAAACTGGTCTATTTTGTACATTGATATTCCATAGAGGACCATGTTCATGAAAAGATGGTAGCTCTAACTTTTCGAATGTTGACTTAGGTGTTGTAAGCGGATCATAGAATTGTTTGGAACTATTAAGATAGTGCATGCCACTTCTTCCATTTCCATTGGCACTGCAGGCATGAACTTCGCAAAGAGCATCATCACTAGTATGATTATGCACATCATCATTAACACTTTGCCCAGCAGCCCACAGTTGCATGTAGCAAAGATGTTCGTCATTATCAGAAAAACTTATTTCAAAGCCTTTCAGGTTGTAAAATTCACAATCTTTGAAGTTTTCTTTCGGTTCATGTCGATTATTTTTGACAAATTGAAAAACAAGTTGACGAACTTCTGGAGAATAATATTCTGGTAATGGGTTCGCAATAGTAACTTTTCGAATATCGTCGTTTCGTTGAATATTGTGAACAATCATCATGTGTTTTAAATACAGCCAAAAGTAGTCCTTCAGCTCACAGAGGAATGCACGTGAGTGATTGACCGGTTGATGTGGGCTTGTTGAAGAATCAGTCCACATCATCCTGCCAGAAAGAACCTTTATATAGGTAGTGTTATCGGCATGACGTGAGCTATAAGGTGGTACAATATCTAATGATAAAATTATTCCATTGATTGTGATAAAAGCCACTGTCTGATATTTCAATACTTGGTTTGGTCTTGGTACTCTAAATAGAAGATCATGATTATGTTTGATCACTTGTATTTCTGTGTTAGCTAGGAACACTGTAGCTAATAGTAGCGGAATCAAGTACATTATCATAGTCAAAATCAACAATGGCGATTCTAGCAGCAGAATCATCGCTAACTTTCCATTCAGCGAATAAACCATGTGTAAGATTGATTGCCTTATAAAAGTAGACACCCTGACTTGGAGATGGTTCTCAAAGTGCAACTAAGAATTCATCATCTCTATCTTTGTCAAAATCACCACAAGCAATATAATGAGCTGAACTTTCACCATTATCATTAGGATATCCATAAACATCTAGTGTATATCTTTTCCATTGAATATTTTTTAAAGAATTCTTCGTATTTTTAACGTAAGCTGAAATTACATTGCCATGAAAAGGTTTGATAGCAACCATGTAAGGCAGAGGCTCATTTTCGATTCGTCCTACATCAATGTCTCCATTACACCAGTATATTGCCTGTGGAATTTTTTCTTGCTCACCATCTCCAACATGCTCGATCTTCCACTGTTCTGATTCGGGATTGAAATAAAGCCAATTGATACCTTCGTATGATGCAATAAGAAGATTATCCAATTGGCCATCATTGAATATTGTGGCATCATGAATTGCATGAAAAAATTCCTGATTAATTATTTTGCAAGACCATTCTGTAGCATTAAATACGTTATCAGGCTGTTGACATAGTAGTACCGGCACTGTTGAAAGCAATTTCCTCCTTCAAAATCACTGCCCAGAAATGTATTACCATATCGAAAGCAGATAACGATGTCACTAAGTTCATCGCCTGATATATCTTCTTGATTCATACCTTCAGGACTGTGAAGGTTTTGAATTATAGTAGTTTCTCCTAGTTCTGATTGAAAGAATGAATTTTGGTAAAAATGTATGTGCCCGCTGCTAAGTCCATGCGCTATCAATCCGATTTGGCTTTGATTGCTCGCTCGAAATGGTTAGATTCAATATCCGCCTGGAAGGTTTCCTACAATTGTTTTCTTTTGAAAAATAGGACTGTAACTTCCATCATCACCATTTAATTGAACGAGAGAAGTTTCAATTATTTGTAATGCCTATCATAAGTGAACCTATACGATTCGTATTTGACGTGTTTTTTTATCTGGCAAAACGATGCATATATTAGCTTTTATCATTCTAGATCGTAAGTAAATGAATAAAATTTTCGCTCTACACCTCTTTGAACATTTTATGCGTTTTGAAGTTTTGATGCTTAGCAAAATGTGAAACATCTAGAATTAGATTTTATTTGGTATTGATTTGTTTAAATATATTTTCACTTGAACATCATACATATTAAGATTCATGGTCATACGAGAAAATGCACATTGATAGTAATGTAGAGTTATTTGTTCCATTTTTTTCGACTGGAAACTCAGGTTATTGCAATAGCTGCAAAGTTTAATTTTCGAAAGAAATAAAATATATCATTCTCAATCTCGAAATAGATGAATCGAACTACTCCTAATACATATGTCTGAAATGCAACACAAATATGAATGTAAGCCGCCACAAATCAGACTAATATGAAACCGCTAAATTCTATAGTATCGCAACATTCTAGATGTCTTATTTACAAGTATTTCTAATCAACCAATGAAATATATAAAGATTTGTCATTAGTTGCAATAGAAGCTGCGAAACCAGCAGAAGATTTATCGAATTCAAATTCATATCAAAATAATCTAAAAAGACATAGATGCTAGGTTTAAGTCATTATTTTAACATAAAATATCATACAAGATACCGGGTGACTCTAAGTGAACAAAAACAAAACTTTATTCGACATGATCATTCACTTGAATGGCCTATATTGGACAAACTCATAGCTGTCATCCTATCAGACATTTTTTGATATTTAAATGGTGAACTGTTAGATTTTCGCCACTTGTTCATAATCAGCATCTCTATTTTAAATATTAATATAGAGGCGGTGTCCTATGGATTTATCACAAGACTTACATATTTCATCTTATGGACTACTTGAGAAAATTTTATTTTATAGAAAAATATTCATTTCGGGTCATTATTGAGTTATCCAAAAGTTCCTTTGTTTCAGACAGATTCTATGATTTTTTTTTATGTTTACCCGGTTCACACAGATCTTTAACTATGTAACGTAAGTTCACAATAATAAAAATGCATACATTTTGCTACAAGACATTTTCGATAGTTATTTTGTTGGTTGCATTCATTGACAATACTTTTGAAGAAAAATATTCATCAAACATTTCTTTAGCTTATGTCAAATCTATGGAGATTGATCCGTCAGTTCGCATGAATGAAATTTAGCTGTAGTCTATTTCTATGACTTGAAATATCCTACGTTTTCTAAAATCTACCGATATCGACAACTGTTGTTTACCTTCGAAAAATTAATTTTCTCGATAATTATACAAAAGAATCTCGAAGCGTACCAAATCGCATTTACACTTCCTACGCGCTAAAATTTTTCACCCGTACAGTCTTATCATGACATCAATCTACTCGAAAATATCAATCCAGTAAAAGAGAAACGAACTAATATAATTGAATAAAATCAAGGCAATGAGAGCGATACAAAAATAAAGAAAACAGTAGTTAGAAAAAGTTCATATAATCCCTAAAAACTGAACATACTATTATTCTTCACCGAGCATAGTCAATTCATGCAATATGATGTAAAAATCGCTAGTACGTTGTTGACTAATATCAACAGGTTACCGTCTGATGAAATCAAACATGTTTTACTGGATCTAATATTGCTCCACTGATGTCCCAAAAACAAAATCGATTTTATACTGCATTCCATGTCGATTGTGAACTATATTGAGCATCGACATCTGTTGAGACACCACAAAATATTCCTTTCATAAAGATAAGTCCTCAATGATTTAAGGACTTTTTTTACGGAAGTACCCAATATCACTAAATGATGGGGACGAGGATTATTAATGACGCATACTAAATACCAAACATTGCTTTGTTTTTCTATCAAGACTTATAATATTTATTTTCGCACATAACCTTTATCGTCATATCGATAGGTTTGATTATGTTCTTTTGTTAGTAATCTATTATACAGAAAAAGTTATATTATCTTCACTTTTTGATAAGGTTTTGGGGTATAGGCACGAAAAACTAAAAGAATTAGATTTATGTGGGTGGGGTTGAACCGTGGAAATAACGAAAGAAAAACTTTCTTTGCAATGCATACGTATATAAATACGAAGTGAGTTATTCGTATTATTATTCATACAATCATGAAATCAAACGAGAAAATTGAACAAGGACGTCAAAATTATGGCTATATCACTGATGAAAAAGAGACAGCGAAATCAACACATGCCGTTATTGAAACGGGTCTAAGTTTTCATCGTAGTATGAAATCGGGCAGTCAGAGATTTCGGTGGAACCTTGTGTTTAATCTTTTGGTTTGGCTAATTGTACCACTTCCATTGTGGATACCTTTTGTCTCTAACCGTGTTGCATATTATCTACTACCATCGATTCAAGGTGTATTTGTTTTCATGTGGACTAGTAAGTGTTCATTTTTCTTGTATCTCTTATTTCTAGAACGTTTCTTTTCGTGATGTATAGTTATTGCTATATTAGCTTTGAAAAATGCCTTGATTTTGTATATGAATCGTTCTCGTAATTTCAATGACGATTATTCTGGTTATGAGAAAATACCAATTCGTCATATTGTCGCGATTAGTTGTTATAAAGAGCCCGTTGATTTAATTGCAAGAAGTATTCAAACATTGGCAGAACAAACGGAAGTACATCGAATAACAATGGTCATATCATTTGAAGCGCGAACACCGGATAAAGAAAAGAAATGTGAATTTCTTCAGAAAAAATTTCAAAATTGTGCCTTCGAACAAATTATATTTACGATTCATCCACACGGGTTGCCCAATGAAATACCAGGAAAATGTTCAAATGCAAATTTTGGTCTACGCAAAGCTGTCAAAGATATGGCCATAACTCAGAATGAAATGGACAATGTTTTAGTGACAACATGTGATGCCGATTCTAGATTTCCGCCACAATATATTGCCGCACTTACCAGTAAATATCTCAAAGAAAATCGTCCAGCACTAACTACAATCTATCAGTCGCCTTTGTTTTACAACTGGAAATTAGATAGTTTATCATTTGTTACTCGCGTAACAGGTTTGCTACGCAGTTTTCTCATGTTAGGTGCATTGATTCCATTCAATATTAATACGATGAGTATTTTCTCATTTTCATTGAGTCTGGCACAAAAAGGAGATTTCATTCATCCTGGCTATCAAATGGATGATATTATTTGTCTTATTCGATGGATGGGTGTAACACAACAGCGATTGCGAATATCTATGATACCTGTGCCAGTATTGAGTGGACCAACATCAGGAGAAACTATTGAAAAAGAAATCATAGAATGGGCAAGACAAGCACGTCGCTGGACTATTGGAGCAGCCGAGGTGTTCCATTACTTCGTTGTGAAATCACGACGTATGCCAATAGTAGCTGCATGCTCTTGGGGCATCGCTTTTCTTATTTATTACGGTGTCTTATTATGCACTGGTGGTTTGTTTGGTTTGACGACAATGTTGTCGATGATTTTTCTTGTCAAACATGTTCCACTAATTATTTCCTATATCATGTATGGCCTATTTGCTTTACAAATGTTAACATTTTCAATAGCATTCGTCATCGATATGTTTATTCCCAAACTATTGCATGTTGACGAATGCATTTGTTTTCCACGAAATTTATTTCATTTCATAACAACACCATTTGTCCTTTTGGCCTATTCATTGGTCGAATTATATGCATTGCATGAAGTCGTCGTTTTCGGCAAAAAAGTATGTAAGCATGGTTCATCGGTAAAAACGGAACTCTCACAAACTAATAATATTGCATAGTAAAAATAATAGCTTTGTAAAGTTTTATCTCATCATATTTAGTAATAAATTCTCACTATGATAATAAATGTATCAATGAAATCATCTCAGGAGATTTTTATTAGATTTCACACTCTTCTTCAAAATCAATGTGGTTCACTATTTTGCTTTAGGGTAAACGCCTAGCATTGAAATAAATTTTTCTTTGCTTCGTGTTTTTTTTCGCTCTATCATAATCTCATTTTGTACTGATCGCTGATACAAACTAGTTTCAGTTGCATAGAACTCTAATATTGAAATACAAATATGAGAAAATAAGGAGTTTCTAACTCATTTATACACATGCTGTATCAAAAGAATCGCAATGAATATGTTGTGTTATTGTTTCTCTCACTAATTACCCGAGTGTTTTATTTTCTTCGATCGATATAATAAGATTCTAAATCCAAAATAAACTATGACAAATATTGCTTTATTTAACACAAAAACTACTATAGTGGCGACGAAGTTGCAAACTTTATTTGAAACTGGTGTGTGGATGTTTTTCGATTATGTGTGAAATAGTCTTAGCAAAGATATGACAATTTATCATTTCATTTTTATCCTATGAAATATAATTTAGAAACCTAAGTAACTATAATTGATCAACATTATTTTTCGATTGACAGCTCATCATCGATCATTCACTACACTGCATTGAGGCTTGTATAAAATAAAGGTCGTTCGTTTTTAAATGCTAATTCAAACGTTTCAGTGACGTCTTTTAGTCAAGTTAAAAAACTTGATCAGAAATAATCAGGTTCGAAGAATTCAAACCATTGCACGAATATGCTTTCTATCAGAAATCGTTACAATGTTCGTTTAAGGTCTCCCCAACGTTCAAAAATCGATTTCTACCCAGGCATATTCAAATCGCAGGCAACTTTGAACTCATAGTAGAGCTAATATGCAACACCAATGATAATAGTTTCAACTTCGAAACACAACGCTTGAGGGACCAATGGTCAGGCCAGGGTCGAAAATTGCTCCTTTGGTTTCCCAAAATTTTCTGCCCATATATATTACATATCTTAAGTTTTATTTTTACTTGGGAGAGTATGTGAGGATGTAGAGCATCACAGAGTCTCTTTCTACGCGAAAAAACACTGTCGTAACCTGGATCTTTCTGCAGTCTTTTTAACAAAATAAAATAAAAATATGTAGCATATACCTGGATCGGGATCTGGATTACGCGTTCCAAATATCATTAAGTGAGAAAAAATGAAAAAGATTTATAGTTGGAAATTTTCAAGAATATTTCAGGTAGAATGAAAGAAAATAATGCCTAACAGCTGTATATTTTCGGGAGTTGTGTATAAATGCAGCATCTGATAGCGATGATACCACAAATCTTATGATAGAAGAGGGAATATTTTGAAATTTCTGATGTAAGCACAAAAACAGATCTTGACAAGAATGATAACATTAGCAACGATAAATATAGCTTTTATAATCCAAAATAAATATAAAAGAAAGTGAGAAACACAAGAAAAAGTAACAGTTCATTTACCTTTTTTTGAGCTTTGCCAAATTAAAGCTTTCTGTTGTTCATCGAATGTTTTTGGTCTGTCAGTTAGTCGACCTCGTATTAACACCTCTGAATTTTATTCAACTGTTGAGCGTCTATGTAAAAACATCAAAGTCCATTTTTTTCAGGAAACATCCTATTTTTCAATTAGCTGATTACAGAAATCATCAAAACTTCTAGTTAAAAAAGGAGTGTTTGAATAATGAACTAAATATATTTCTGCAAGATCTGCCGACGGGCTATGTTGTCATGAAAAATTCTCGATTTCTGAATTTCTGAAGCAAATCAACTTTTTTGGGGATCGGGGGAGCTTAGCTCTACTTGGCCAGTTCAATCTAAACAAACTCGCCATGTTTTTAATGTAAAGATGAATAAACTCTATATAAATAAAGACCAAATAAAAAAAGAAGAATATCTTTTTTCTATGATATTAATATATATTGAAATTGTTCTTAGCAACTACTGATTGTTTCAATTTACTTGAGCGTACAAGTGTGAGTAAGCCTTTGAGGAATGCGGACCTGTTATTTACTACACTTGCAAATTCATATTCCTAATTTGTGAGCGTCGTTTCTATTAGTATGCCTATTCTAATATCGAAAACATCATCTAAATTATGCAAACCTTCTAAATATCACTCAGTTTTATGCGCATTTTCAAGATGGCAGGATGTACACAAATGAAAAAAGTTGTTTTTTAGTTTTTTTGCAAAAAATAGTTCATTGCCAGTATATTTTCTTTGAAATAAGATGTGATTTCGATGAGTTCATCTTTTTCCTGTTGGTTTTTCGTTATACCCTGTAGCAGGTACCGTCAAATTGGGCAAACAGTTTGATTTAAGTTAAGTTTAATATGATTTTTCATTACAATTGTTGAATCTGATCGATTAAATATTGTCTAATTTCATGATGACACAGAAATAGATTAAGAATATTGCATAAGGTACTAATTTGAGCTAATACAAAGAAAAAACCGTATAGAGCTGAAAAAAGATATCCGTGGATGTTAGACGCTGCAATAATATAGATGGGTGCCCATCCTCCCACATGAACACAAAACATAAATGCCATTTGTTTCAGTAGGTAAACCTCACGACGACGAAGTCTTTCCTGTCTCGATCGAATTGGGTTCATCGAAGCAATTCCACCATGTAGTCGTATTCGACGAGTTGATAAACAAGCGAAATTGAATATAACACTATTAGCAATGATTGATATCAACGATGGAAAAATAACAATGACTCCCAATTTGTAATATGGCATCCATTGTTGTGTAACACAGATCTACGGAGAACAAAAAGAATGAACCTCGCATTCTATAAAGGTGAGAAAGAAGTATAACAATATTCAATGAGTTACAGTGTGACTACAAAGCATCCCACAGAATCTTTATCCGATTAAAAATTGAACCACCGTGAAAGTGTTTTATGAATATTTTTCTTTAATTATGCATCATAAAAAAAGAAATAACTAGCTACAGATATTTTTAGATGAGTATAGATCAAATGCTTACCGATAGGTTTTTTGAAAGTAGCATCAATGGTGCAAGAAGTCCCATTATCAGTTGACTCACAAGACAAATTGCAGCCCAAGAATTCGCTTTGAAAAAATCCGTTTTAGAACAAATCACGTACAATAATCTATTGACAGAAACGACAACCAATGAATATGACATTTGACAACTAAACATCATTCTTGTATAGAATATAAGAGTACATATATTGTCGCTAAATCGATACATAATATAATATTGCAAGTATGTTATATCAATCAACCAATATATGCAAGCGAACATTGTTGTCAGGCATACGTTCAATATAAAAATATTAAGACGTCGGAGAAGTATGCTTATAATGGCATACATCAATGACAATAGAATCGCTATTATAAGAATAATAATTTTGAGAAATTGAAGAATAGATAAAATTTGCACCATTTTGGTTACATGATATACCTATGTATGAAGAAGAATATTAAAAATATGCATCAATGTTGTAATCAAGAATGGAAAAGTTCTTGGAAAAAAATTGCAATAGAACGAAATAATAAAAAATAGTTTAATTGACAATAAAAAAAAACTGAAAACGAAGTCTGCGCTAATTAAAATATTTTATGTCAAGCACTCATTTTGAGAAGAAAGAGGCAAGATGTTTCCTTCCTCCAGTTATATTGTGACTTTTTATGCTGGCAGTTGCAATTGGAAAAAAGAAAGAAAAAGTATAAATATTTCATTTCATACACACTATTGTCACTCTTAGGCACAGAACAGAAAGCACTTTGACTGAGAACATTTGAATGAGAAAAGGTGATGCCATATTGCAGTAGCGCTGTTCTCTGATTAGAAAGGTTAATCTCATCGTAATTGCGCATACACATTTGTCACGATATCTTTTAAACTTTTTCTTGGCGCACCAAGTGCGATTTTTGATCGGTGGTATAGCAAGTTGTATGATCTTAGTTTCGTCATCATCAGCTCTTTGTTTAAAACTCGCATCCAGATGAATATAAACAAGATTTCAGAAATCAATTTGTCATACATGATTTTTCAATTTTCTGCTATTCACGCAATTCTTAATTGATTGTTGTAAGATAATTATAATGGGAACGTAATTTTAATGACATTACCAGTAATAACATAAATTAAAGTACTCTTTAGAATATTTCTATCGCATGTACAACAGATGTTCATAGAAAACTGAGAGATGGTAGCGAATACACTAAGAGAAGCAATCGTAGAGAGTGAAGAAGGAAATAATGGAATAAACAAACGAATGATGTTTGATGTAATCAACATAAAACTCGCTGGTTATGTTAAGCAATTAATACAAGTAACTTTTACATTTGATAAGAAATAGTATCTTAGATGCCTATTATATAACAAAACAAAGTAGAGATTTTCGATTTTCTGTAATAAATTTGAAATTTTTCAATACAAAATATACTACTATAATTCACTAACTTCAAAATTTAAATCCCTTCTCAATGGTGTACCAGGAATTTGAAAGGTCTGTATAGCATGTATAAGAAGCATCACATTAAGTTCTAAAAGTATCCATGTCGCACAAACCGACCGAAAAATTCCGGTTAACTGCGAGAATTAGACAAATATCTGATCGGTGACATAAATCCTCGTTTCAAGCGGAAAAATGTCGTTCAGGTCAAAAATTTTTGCGAACTAAACTTATGATAAACACATTAAACAAATGAACAGTAACAAAATTTGCCGTTTCCTCGATCACGTCACACCACGGTACAAATGGATTTCTAGTGAATAAATGAAATATCATTTCTCCTATAGGAGAAAAGTGCTTCAGTTTAAGATCGAAAGTGACGATAAATATTTGTGGCAGGTGACTTTGGAATTTGGTTGAGGTTGGAATAGTTTTTTTCTTAATTTTTTTAATAGAATTTTTGTTGAGATATGACTTTAGAAATTTCGTTATTGAATTTTTAATCAGTGGGGACATGGTGACATTGAATTTAGTTGAGAAATATTTCTTTTATATTATGTTTTCTATAATCTATTATCACTAGCAGCAAAAACAAAAATAAAAATAAATTTTTTCGATTAATTATTGTGTTCGCGCATTCCAATCTCAACTGAAATTCTCATGTTAACTGTGGCATCTATATTCGCTAGCAGAAAAATGAATTTGCAGCTGATAAATGAAATATCATTTTTCTTTCAGCAGAAAAATGTGTTGATATGTAATTGAAGTGGACTTACATTTTTTCGCGATAAGTGAGAAACGACGCTGGTAAAAGTTACAGTCGGTTAGATTATGGCTTACTTTAGTTAAAAGAAAGATCGGTAAATTTGTATGAAGATGGGGCGCCAAAAATCATTTACGATATAAGGGAAATCTTTCAGAGTTTTGTGATGATCCGTGATGAATGACAAAGAGCTGGTAAAAAGTTTGTTTTCAAATAATCGTTGGGAAAGAAGAAATGTAAAGAGCGAAAATGAAAACTACTCATATTTGGTGTTTGTAAAATTGTGTATAGCATCAAGTATGTTGCATTTACACGGATATCTTTTCTGAACAGTGGCGACAAAAGTATTTGATAGAAATTTAGTATACACACGCTGACTTGTACTTATAAAGCTTGTCTTCTGTTATAGACAGAACGGAACAAATTCATTTTTGACCTGAACGACACTTTTCCGCTTGAAATGAACATTTATCTCATCGATCGATTTTTTGTCTACTGCTGAGGGAATAGGATAATATTCGTGAAGTAACAAAAAATTCAATTACTCAAAGCTTCAGTCATCGAGCAGTTGAACAAATAAAAATAGTATGAAAACTACATGATTTTGATACATAAAAATGTTTTTAATGAACTTGAAATTAAAATTGAAGTTTCATCCTTGTAAATTCGAAAATTTTGAAACGATCTCTTAGAAATTGATTAAGTTAAATATGGTGGATACAATTAGCTCAACAAAAATTTTATGACAGAATCTGAATTTCACAAGGGACCCATGAGTTGACCGAGAACATAAATGAGTGGCGACGAACCGATTGAGTTATTGAAATGTTGACACTCAAGATTTACGAAAATTGAAAACTTCACTCTTTATCGGTGAACTGCAGAATTTCGTTACGCATTTCAATATCTTCAGTTAAGCTGTAGAATTTTTTTCTTCTATAAAGGTAAGTGCCGACTAAGCACAGAACAATAACGAATATCGAAGGAATAACTGTCGCCAAGATTATTTTCATTTGTCCATTTTTATTTGGCCTTTCCGACGAAACATGAGTGCTTGTAATAATACTTTGTTCAGTCGATACAAGAGTACTCGAAGAGGTTAGCGTCATTATTGTCTCGACGCTAGTGGTTTGCGTTGTGGTGCTAAGAGAAGACAATGATGTCCACTCGGTGAATGTCAAAGCAGTACTATTATTTGAAAATAATTCGCAAAATAGATCTATACTTGTACATTGCCTACTTAATTCATCTACGACTGATTGATTGTATAGACAAATGGGGCGATGTTCTGTGTCATAGGAATATATAAAACAGTTACATGAATGATCAATGTCCACAATTAAAATTGTCTTATTCAAAATATCAACAATTGATTTGGTTAAACAATAGTCATTGTCAGTTAATCGGATACCGTATAGAATGATACGAGGTCCTGGTGGATAGTGCCAATTGATAGATGAATCTTCACTATTAACATCCGTTTTTCGATAAAGCCAACTTTTTTCAGTCATCTTGACTTCAGAAAGGTCCAAATAAAATAATGCTTGGAGCTTTATAATGATAAACCAATTGATTTCGATCAAATTTGTACAATTCGAAAATGATAGACTTGAAATTGTTGATGAGATAGGATAGAGAAACGAACTTGTTTGCTTCTCGAATAGTGATGTGTTGGATGACAATGATTCGTTTGTTTCAAGCGATGAAAGTCGATTTCCAGCCAAATTTAAATTGTCGATGATCGTTCCATTGAATGTCATTGAATCGATAAGCTCGATTTGATTGTAACTGAAGTCCACTGATTTAAGTTTATGTGCTTTTTCAAATATATTTCCATCCAATGTCTTTATTTGATTGTAGCACACTTTCACTTGGTCTAAATTAGTCATATGTTTCAGTGGATTCAAATCCTGAAGAAAATTATTTGATACAACGAGTAAAGTCAGCGATTCATTTAATTGATATAAAAACGATGTTGTTTGATTGTCAGTTGTTAAAGTTTCAAGTGATGTTAGACGATTATTATCCAAATTTAATTCAGTCAAACGCAATCCAACAAATGAGTCGGGTTCGATGTTTCTTATTCGATTATTAGACAAGTCCAATCGCCCTAAACTAGGCATATTGTTGAATATATTTACTGTAATTTCTTCAATAACATTATTCTTCAAATTAATTGCACGAAGATTTTGAAAATTTTTCAACGAGGGCAATGCAATCAAGTGATTCGATGTTAGATCCAAGCCAGCAAGACCAGTCAAAATACTTTCGATAAGAAGACTAGAATTTGCCAACGAACAATTGCTCACTGCTATATCGATGAGTTCGATTGTAGACGATCCATTAGAAATAAATTCCATATCTCCACAATTTCGTATGTTCATCTGATAGAATCGAGCACCGTCCATCGACTTCAAATTCAATTGATATGGAAGCTTGTGTATATGACTGTACTGTATACTATCAATATCTACTTCATAGTATGCTCCTCGGCCAAATGCATAATCAGCAAGTTTGAAATTTTGTGGTGAAACAAATTTTATCTCGATCGATGAATCGGAATATTCATGGAGTGATTGAAAAGCGTTCTCTTCTATTTCGTCCATGCCATTAATAAATGTCAAATCAATCGACTCGCCATGCAAATGAAATGTTGATGAAAAATTTGTAAAAGTTAAATACGTTAAGCGGGTCAAATTATAAAATGTGAATGAACTTTGACGATGATTTGCCGAAACGAATGGTGCCCAATCTACGAAACTGTCCTTTATTGAAGTTTTTCCAGTGCAAGAAACAAATGACGTGTCGTCTTCACAATAGCAAGTCAAAACTAAATTGTCCAAACAAACATTTTCTAATTTCGTCCGATTGATAATTGAGATCAACTGAATAATAGAGAAAACAAAATTTAATGCAAACATTCGTACAAGAATTTATTTTTAATTGAAACAAACCTTGACGCTTGTAATGCAGAAATTATTCTTTATCTCTGCATGACCAACATAAAATTTGCCAGTAGCCGCAGTCATAAAGATGAGTCATGTATACAGGTAGATAATGTTCATTTCAATAGTTGCAAGGACGTAATTGTTGCACTACCGCACTACATGTTGCTTAAAGGTGAGGGTGACACAAGTTACGAGAAAACAAAAATTTGTTTTTCACAATAGCCAATACTATTGTCCGTTTTGAAATATAGTGCACGTGACTTATTTTTTGAATAATTCAAGAACGCAACTATCTTGCGAGTGTGAGTGCGGGTATGCACCAATGAAAATGATGCAGCAAAACGAGCACACCGATCCACACTTATATCCTCGAATACGGAAGGCAAGCGAGAATGGTCGAAATATGAACGATGGAATCAGGTTCAGTGAGAATATTTATTTGAATTTTCTTTCATTAAGTTCCGATTGAATGAGAAGAGATCTATGGAGATTTTGTTTTCAAAAACTTCTAACTATTGAAAAAGCAAGTCTTATTATTGCAGTAATTAAATAGGAAACTAGTAGCAATGATTGACCAATGCATGCTTTATGTTTTAATCAATATAAAATGTAAATTAAAAAACCAAAAGTTACTTATATGGTTATTGTGAGCTTTGAAAAGTGAAGAAAATGAATGTATGATGAAGAGTTATATAATGAAACTGTTATATCGAGGAAATACCATTGATTAACTTGTAACAACAGAAAGATACGTCATGCCATATACGTCAAACTTGAATTCAATTGAAATTTTTAACTTTCAACTTTTAAACCAATAGTATCTGAATAGTATGCAATTTTCACTTTCCTCTATAGTGCATATTGTTGTTCAATAACACTTCATTGTGTTTCACATACATACAAAGACATAGCATGGTCGCTTTGCTCCATTCTTTATTTCGTGCGAAGAGCATTTTGTAGTTATTCTAATCACTGTTCTATTTCCTTGATGTAACTTTACACAGGCTTCGAAAACATAACAAATGAGAAAATCTTTAATTTACCAGCTTTATCTTAATAAAACTGTGGAATTTTTAGAAATTTTAACTAGGAATCTTCTGGAAAAGAATTTAAGTTGAATGGCCAAACGAATAAGAGAAATATGGAGAGAATGGTGGATATCCATATTCTTAAAATTGGAGCTTTTAGCAATTATTACACAGAGTCACTCAGTATTAATACCGAATCGTTTACTATTGTTAATAATTCTTGGCACAAGTCGTTCACTATGTGATCGACCCCCATCCAATATTCTTTTGACTTTGGCGTTATGTTTTATTTAGACTAAAACAAGGTTCAATTGGTTTGGTAGAATAATTAATAGTCTGGACTAAATTCTGTGGAACACGATCTAAAAAGAGTTTGACGTGTACAGCACAGAAACATGGATCTATCACCATCTACACACAGGATATGACTGTAACACCCTCAAGAAAGCAATTGCATCATACTTAGCATTGTTAGCCCTTAGAAATTTCACTCACAAGTGTCTCGATGGTATCAACTACTATTGACTTCAAAGAAGCTGATTATGCTTCGTATAATTGAAAAAAAAAGGAAATGACTTCTGAATGTCACATTGAGTACATATTTGTCGCATATATTGTGATTCACGACACATTCTGAGAACATGCTTGAATTCACTAGCTACAATACATTTTTTATATTGTTTATTAAACAAATGATGAAAAAGTTTTAGATTTTTATTTTATATGATCGGTTTATTCTTGAAAATTCAAATAGGTCACATGTTCGGTTTTCTACCAGACAACTTTAAGATTGGTTCACCTCGATAAATGACCGAGATGAACAGGCTGTTGACTAATTAATAATTGAGAAATAATCTAAACAAAAATTTTGTACAAAAATAAATTGTAACGCTCAAAGTTAAGCGTGACTGTTATTTTGTCCTTACCGCGGATTTTGCTCTTTCTCTATGTTTCTTTTTATTTATTTTGAATATCGTTTACGTTTATACTTAGCTTTCATTCTCTTTCTTGCTCTCGGATGGTTGAGAATTTAAATGTGTGTTCTTTGTGTAATCGGCACGATTCATAACATCAAGAAATCAAATAAACCATAGTTCCATCAATGCAAGCACTTCTTCTGTCAGAAATCGTCACATAGACAAGTTTTGTATATTCAATCGAGTTCTCCATGTAGAGCCTTGTGCAAGAAGTAAAGCATTTTAAACAAAATAGTAAAATACTAAACTCTCCGCGAAGGGTTTAGTATTCTACGATCTTCTTTTACCATGAAGGGTGAATCGATACTCCAAAACCCGACTCCAACAGAGTCAGAGTTACCTAAAACAATTTTTTTCCAAGTAAAAATCCAAATCAACAAAAGATTTTTTTGTCAAAAACAGAATTAAAATCGGAGTCGGAGTCGGAGTCAATAACACTTAACTACGCAGGGCGCTGGTCGTCACACAGAACGAAACAAATTTGTTAGCAGCAATTTCTTTTGAGACATATTTTCGTCGTTGCATCTGCGACACATTTTAACTTAAAATGTGAAACTTGCTCATAGATGAAAACTGTACATGGAATGAAATGAGTAATAGAGGAAAAACCCATTGAGTCATGTACATTTACCAGTATTAATCATCCTACCGTCAAAAACAAGCTTTTTCCTATTGTGTGAGTAATACAGTAAAATAAAGTGTACTTTATTCCATTTTGGTAACTCAAATACAATATTTTCTTTTCACTTTTCACTTCTTCTTTTCTCTTGTTCCTATTACACTGACGTAATCAACGAACATTTGTTTAAGTCATGCAACAATACTCGTCTTGTTCATCATTGTTGCAACGTATTCACGATCAACATCTTCGAGAAAATCGGAAGTTGTACATAAATTCTATTCCAAAAATCTTATGCTACGTTTGCATTTATTTTTTGGTAATGCTCGTATTTCGATGTCCGAATCGAGTATACAATGCATGGAAAGGTCCATTTCCAATGAAATTGAATCAATTTAGAAATCATTTAGAAACAAGCTATAAGCTATTTGGCTATCAAGCATTTTTATCATCTCGTTTTTTTTTCACTGATCCTGAGTACGTTCAAATTGAGCTGGGTAGGAATGCCATTGATCAAAATATTAAAAATACAATTCGAGTGTTTAATGGTCATTATTCGGATGGCAAATTGCAGTATACACTCAATCGTGTTCTAGAAGGAACTATTGATAAATCAAATATGGTATTGTACATTAGATTTGCGCCGCCTGAACACTTCTACTCTGAAATACGTTACCCATATGATTTTCAATCCTTTAGCACAAATACACTAAGATGCATTATTCAGCAGCTGAACGTTTCATCGTCAGAATTCATGCAGTGGTCTGAAAAATCGATGTATATCAAAAATATTGAAAATATCTATAATCAAAATCCAAAAGAATTCAATAGAAAAGTTATCATAAAATGTGGTATTCTAATCGGATATCTTTACCGACCGACAAATGAATATTTTTTTCCGTCATATAAATATGAAGCCTATCGATATCACGAAGATCTTCGAATATTCAATGCTTCATTTTTCTATACTCCTTCATGTTCCTACATTCTTCTCTGCATCATCGTCTGTCTTCTATTCAAAGATGTTGTATATCTCGTTGTTGCCGGTGTTACTCTTATATTTCCGCGATTTCAAATTGTACATCGTTATACTCAAAAACAAATGAAAAAAGCAAATATAGACTGTGTAAATCAATTAGACCAACTTTTATTACATACAACTAGTGAGAATAATCATGGGAATCATCTGTTTTTAGTAGATAATGAATATCTTGCTGTGTTAATGGTAGATTTAAATGAATACAGGGAACCCATTCTTCGACAATTTTATGAAGATACCCCAATCAATATTTTCCCTATTCATGAGATTGATACTGTCAGATCGGATTGCATTGTGCTTAATAATGATCATGGCAGCTCCTTTTCTTTTCCTACATATCAATATAATAGAAATTGGGAACCAGCAGATTGGTTGCACGAACGATTGATGGCTTTTAATGAAGAGTATCGATATCGGTATGTTTAAAGTACTTCTTAAATTATGACGATCAAAAGAATTAAAAACTTCTTGTATCGTTTTTAGTTTTGAGCAAAACGAGTTGAACCGTCGGAGGGAGGCGGAACGGCAAAGTCTACTGGAATTTCTGACTGAAGAAGAGGCTCAATATCAACAAGATAAATATGGAAACGATATTAATCGAGTATTGGATGGCATACGATCAGCATCGCCACGCTTTATTGCAGAATTTCGTTTGTCTGCTTCTCAGATAGCCAACGATAATTTACTAGATGAAACATGCACTATTTGTCGTGAAGACTACCATGTAAAGCAACGCTTTGCTCAGTGGCCTTGCCCAGCTCATCACATGTTTCATTTCGATTGTATGCTAGATACTTTACGAGCAGGAGATACGTGCCCATTATGTCGATATCCAGTTGCAGCACCGAATCTAAACAGTATAGAACGTGCTTTTCGATCCGTATTAGGAAGAGTAACTCCTAATATATTCGATTAAAATAACAACATATTCATAGTTTGCGTTCCAACTAGTGCAATATTGCAGGCCATCATAGTTGGAATGAAAAGCCATATAGACAAGTCGACTTTAAACTTGTGTTCATTATTGTACATGAAACAGAGAAAGCTTTTGTGCATTTGTATTAAATAGTATGTGTATCATTCGGTTGCAAAATTATTTTCCAGTAGTGAATTTTTTAATGAAACATTTTCTACCAGTGATTGATCAAATAAAAAATATACTAAATTATACTTTTACTTTGCAACACTGATTTTTGTATGGTAACAATCTAGACTGGCTTATCTAACTAGAGAAACCTGGCAAGAGTAGTGAAACACATGAATACAACGAAAGAATACCTGCAGTGAAATAAACGAAAGAAAAAAGACTTATGCCGTAGGGTCGAGAGTGAAGAACAGGAATGAGTGCGTAACAAATCTAGAATAAGATAGTGATCTATGACTAAAGGTATTGAATTTTTATTTTAAACTGAGATTTCAATTTTGATTTCGATTTTGGATCATCACTCTATTTTGAAGATCACGTGGGAGTACATAAATAGAGATGAATTCATTGCTATCAAAACGAAAAGCATTGAAGTATTTTAATTGTTAACAGAATGTAAAGGTATGTGCCAGAGTCGGCCAGAGTTGTGTTTCGTGTATGACTGTTTAGCTTTGAATGTGAATGTAGATGACAGTGAGATTCTTATTTCCTACGTACAACGGACCATGAAGTGTTTAGATAAGTATGGAAATCTTTAGCAGGTTTTTTGTTTTTATTACACTTCCACCAGTAATGTTTTTTTCTTTGGCACATATAATAATAGAAATAAAAATTATTCCTGCCTGACAATGCTTGTTAAATGCCTATATTTGTCTTTTTAATTAATTCGAGAGAAAGAAGAAAAAGCAACTGAACACCTCTAATGGTCTGTTCGAAACTAAATCATTAGACTTTGATGATTGTAATGATCGGCCACAGAGAGATTGAAATGTCAATCTTAAAAAAGAACCACAGTATGGTTCAATCGAGTTTCTTCTCCATCTTGAAGATTCCATGTAGAATAATACTATCCCGTATTGCATTCTTAAGCCAACATATAGACAGACAGTCCTTTACTATCACTCAACTCTATCAGGGAATATCCGTAACTGTGACGATGATTTAACTACTTCTGCAAAGACTTGTCTTTGATCAACAACAAGTTAGATTGGAGAGTAAACTTGATTAAGAGAATCACCAAGTCCGTTTCTCATCAATAGCAAGGATTTCACTATATTTGATCACAAACAATGATATTGCCCATGCGTTAGTAGAATAACACATCGGTGAGTTAACTCAATTGATTCGACCGGTTTTTGGAGTCATGGATACAATTAGATCTTTGGTAGCATAGAGCCTGACAGGATGGAGTAAATGATTTAACATGTACTGAAAGAATGAGAGCAATCAAAATATAAGTTGATTATCATCTGTCTAACATTACTATGAAAACTTATTCTTGTGTAAGGAGAACTCGTAAATCTTCTCAGAAATTATTGTAAAGTGGAGTTTATAATGCAGCATAAACGTTTAGACACAATCGATACTGCACATCCAAGGCGGAATGTACGGTAGCATTTACTGCAATGAAGTTTTAGCACGAATGACTGGATTATTGTAAACTCTAAGGTCGGAGGAATTGCTTGAAAAGCGCGATATGGCAATCGATAACAGATACTCATACTTGAAATTCAAGTAGCAAAGATAGTTTCTAAGAATGTTACGATCATCCACTTTTCATTCTAGTCTGGCTTCTGTATTTGATATAACACCTTCAAAAATCTGCTAACTGAGTAACATTACGAACTATATGGTCAAATCAGGCAACAGTAAAGTTAACATATCAACGCACATGTTTTCTTTGGTTTTCAATAATCTGTTTTATCATAGATATCACTTCTATTTCTTACTGTGTTAACTATTTCACCAATTATGACTTAAAAATATCCTTACCATGTGAAAAGAATTTGTTTTTGTCTGATAACACTAGTGGAGTATGAACATGGCTCATTGAAAAATATTGTTACAGAACGAAAAAGTATTCAAACCATATATTCTTCACTATCAAACAAACAATCATAAAATATTGATTTATCACTTTTCTCTGTAAGATCAGCTTCATTGGAAAATATGGCATGGAAAAAACAGGTAGACTAGTCTTTTTTTTGAATTTTCTTGAATCAGACATTTAAATCCGATTTGTACACGTTTATTTTGGTTACATTTCTAGTTCTTTTTTGTGTACTCAAAAAGTGAGTACACTAGATTCGGTCAGTGTGTCCGGCCGTTAACACGATAACTCTTGAAAGCCTCATCCGTTTGTCTTGAAATTTTGTACACAGAGTGATCTCAGTCGAGCTCGAAGATGATAAGGATCCGTCAAGAAATGGCTGAGTTATCGAAAAAATTGTCAATCCTTCAGGGGGGGGTTACAAGGATTTTTCAAAAAAAAATTGTTTTCTCAGAATTATTCAAAACATATATACTTCGACTCAGTTTTTGCAGTACACATAACAATCGGATGCGAATCCGATGTTTCCTCATTTATTTTATATTGATTTTGTCTCGTTCGATGAAGTTATAGTAGCGTATTGTACTCTAATATTGATATCTTGCGAAACCTTTTCCATTTTCGATCCCTGAAAAGGTTGTTAAAGGAACATGTTGAAATATTTAACCTTGAAAAGTGTTTTATCAAGCCTTTTATGGTATTTATGTCTTTTGAGGCTTTGCATTTATAAGCAAAGCCTATTAAAATTTAGTAAACTATCACAGTTTTTTACTTTTGCACACTCTTCTCTTCCTAAATATGCCTCGTGTTGGAATTTAACACATCCACTTCATTCACAACTACGTCTATAACTTCATAAAAGCAAGAAGAACTTCAACAATATCGACTGATTCATGCAATATAAGCATTTGTTCGAATTCAGTTTTCAAGCGGATTTATTTTCACTCGCAATTTCTGTTTATGAAGAAAATTTAATGCAATCATACACAAAAATGAATCAGAATGATATTTCCATTGAAAGAGAAGAGCTGATCCGTTTCTAATTGGTTACTTTTTCGTTTTTCTCTTAGATTGGTGGGTGGAAAAGGGTCCACACAACAAACCTTTGACTATAAAAAGCCGATAGCAATTTGCAGAAATATCGCTGTACTTCAAAACACTTTCAAAATGACGAAATTCATTTTGCTCTTGATTATTATGGTTGGTTTTGGGATGGTTGCTGCTGATCTGGATGTTGCACTACAATCATTCTTAACTTCGCTCTCCGGAAAAAGTTCTGTTAGAGTCAAGAACAATGCTGTCAAGGGCCTATTCAGTTTGTACAAGGCAGAATTAAATCATCGTCCAAAATCGGAATCTGAAGAAAATCTTCGTTTAAACTCATTCAATGAAACACTGAACGCTATTGTCTATCATCATCAACAAGGCGATGAAACATATAATCTCAGTCTCAATGAATTTTCAGATTGGACGCCGGATGAACTGGCAGGGTTACGCGGTGTTCAAATACCTGAAGAATCCATCAAAAATACAAGCCTCAAAAAAGGTCAGCGTTTATTGACGTGGAACGGGAAAGTAGCACAAGGTAGGGCAACTCCGCCGGCATCCTTTGACTATACCGAAAGAGTAGTCGCAGGAACAAGTGTACCAGTAGTAAGTATTGATTCTGTTTAAAATCATAACAATCGCATTTTCATGTTAAAGGTTTTACCTATTAAAAGTCAAGGGCAATGTGGATCATGCTACGCATTTGCTTTTATCACTTTGCTCGAATTTCTACATTCTTTACAAGCAAAGAGTAAAACAGCTCTGAGTGAACAGCAGATCGTTGACTGCTCAAGAATGGATAATGGTTGTGATGGGGGTTACTTTACTAATACATTCAATTATCTGAAGAGTAACACTTGGCAAGTAAATAGTGAAACATTTTATACTTATAAGGGCGTAGCCAGTCGATGTGCATTCAGGAGTGCAACAGGTGGTGGAACGCGATTCGGAACTCTTGCCTACGCTCGAGTTTCAGTAAATAATGCTGTCGCTATGCAACAAGCGCTGATTGACTATGGTCCTCTCTGGGTGTCGCTGTTTGTTGGCGACAATACGGCATCAGGCAGGCAGACCTCCTTGGCATTTAACGCTTACAGAAGTGGTATTTTTCAGGCAGCTGGATGTCCGACATCAGTAACGTCGACTAACCATGCTGTTGTAATTGTTGGATACGGAGTTGATACTGCAACAAACATTCCATATTGGAAAGTGCGCAATAGTTGGGGAACCAGCTGGGGTGATAGTGGCTATTTTCGAATTCGACGCGGTGTCAACATGTGTGGCATTGAATCCGGCCCATTCTACATTGGAAACGCAGGCTAAATTGTTCAAAGAGTTATATCTGTATTAATAGCATAAATTGTGCTTGCAGTTTTCTCTTCATAATCATTATAAACATTCTTAATACTAATTCTCACATTACCATACTTCAATAAACATGACTAAATGAATTTCAATGAGTTCTGCAGTAGTTTACTATATATATATATAAAAGGTTTCATTCGTAAATAAGGAAAACCTCAAACGATATCACCATCGTAAACGAAATCGTTATTTTAGATCTTCTCAGACGTTGAAAATCGAAAAATGTTCATAGAACAGCTCTTGAAATTTCACTACTAAACATCAAAATCAAAGTAGACTTCATTATTAGAATTTCAATTCTGATCGAGCTAAAACGAAGTAGCCAAAAAACCCATCGAAATTCTCGATGTACAAGCAATTTTCAGAAAGTGTTGTTTTTCAATCTCTAATGGCAAAAGTAAATAGCCGCTAACGTTCTCTTTTGAGGAGCCCATATATCTTTCCTCAAATAAATGACTTAAACAAAAACAAATGGCATAAATTAAAGAGAAATATTCAGATTTATGGACGAAGTATGGGTGGCAAACTTATAATTGAAGGATAACTTCCAGAGTAGATGTAAATAGAGAATACTACATTGAATTGAGTAATGAGTCAGCGAATTAAATCGGTGCATAAATAGTAATATAGTTTTACATGACGTAGTTGTAGAAACACAAAGAGACGATGTAGAAAGCACAATAGAAAAAATCAGTAAGAAAGTATTTTGTGTACACATTTTAGAATTTCCAGTAGTGTCAAACTTGAAACTTGAAAATTGAAATTTTCATGAAATAGAAAACAAGTTTCGTGAGATCCCTACGGTATTCTATTTTAATAGATCTATTGATTCTGTTCTCGAGATTGAGTGTGCCAATTTCTGCCAACACACCCGATCATTCTTCACAATTTATTTAAAACACGTCAGTGAATGCGTAGGCAATCTTAAGCATCATTTCATAAATACAGATAACTGTGTAAATAATGCATCGGATATGTCTCGAGCGATACGGACAGAGAGCATAGACTTATTGGGCTCAGAAAAAACAATTGCATTCTAACTGAGGATGGTCTTCGGAAATGTCATCGTGCCACATGAATGAACATCTCTCAAATCTTTCATCGTGCCAATTATTTCTATTACAGGTTTAAGCAAACGTAATCCTTCTGTGCATCTTCCTCAAGACTTTATCTAGAGATTCAGTGATTGAAAATAAGCAACACAATTCAAATGACATCATGAATTTAAATAAACTCAACAACGCTGAAAGTATGTAACAACGGTTCATTTGCAGAAAAAAGTGAAAGATCATCATACCTTTGAGCATAGAAAACTTAGCAAACTCGTTGAAAAACAGATTTTATCTTTTCATCTCAATGGAATCGATGCTGATCGACAAGTTTTCTCTCTTTTCGTGAAAACTTATAATATTTACAGATGCCTGATGGCATTCCTTCGTACGGGAAGCCAAAAGAAACAGAAATTTTAATGAACGATTTGTCAAGAAAGAATAAATTTAGTCACTCTTCTCTTTCTCTATTCGTATCTTTCAATAATATATGATGTAGAGAAGTCAGAAAAATATATTTCATTTTCTAGAATGGCCAATAGTCGATCATTCGTTTGTTTTCTTTATCATAAGTTGATAACAAACAGTAAAGATCAAGTGTACAAATGAATTTTTGATTTTGATTTTTCTCTGAAATTTTCAATTTTATATTAACATATCCAGATACCAATTGATAAACAAAGAAAAATTACACATGCAACAGCATCTGTTTAAAGAGAGAAACAATAGAATTAACAACAGATATAGAAAAAAAATGCGACGACATGAATTTTACGACCGAATAAATCTTTGAATTTGTTTTTTCTGTACTGACTGATTTAAGATTATACATTGACTGATTTGTGTATTTTTTTCTCGTTTCAATCCGTTCTACATGCAATTCATACAATTTGATTGATTTGATTGTCTGTTACCTTGCGATAGACCCGGCGAGATTCCCGATGTACCTTCAGTAGAATTTACCGGAGTCTTTTTAAGTATTAGTCTTGCCATTTCGAAAAACGCTTTTTCAACATTAACATTATTTTTTGCAGATGTTTCAAGAAATGGTATTGCATGTTCTCGTGCTAGCGCTTCACCACGTGCTCGTGTAATACAACGTTTATCGTCCATGTCGCACTTATTACCGACAAGCATTTTAACGACATCGTCCGACGCGTGATCATCGATATTACGTAGCCATTTGTTTATATTTTCAAAGGATCTGGCTTGCGTCACATCATAAACAAGCATGATTCCTGTTGCCCCACGATAGTAAGATGCTAAAAATTAGAATTTTTTAATTCTTTCCAAATCTTATCTTACGAACAAATAAATTAATCTTACTAGTTATAGTATGAAATCTTTCTTGACCGGCAGTATCCCTAAATAATACCAAGAAAAAAATTAGAATTAATGAAACTCAAGTTAGACAACTGTATGTTGGTCATCTTTTTCTACTTGTATCAATCACAGGAAGTGAATTGTAGTGATCACTCAATTCTAATCTATTACAAGTTTTAGATTATGTCTGCTGAAATAAGAAGAGATTACATCGCACGTACTAGAATTCAATGATTTAGAAGACAGGTAACGATGATTATCTTTACAAGTGCATGCAGAGATTACTTCCCCTGAGGCACATGTTATATATAGAATTAGAAGACAGTATTATCTATTATTTTAATACGTATTTATTGTCATCAATTTAATGCAGCTCAACTCTTACCATATCTGTAATTTTATCTTGCGTCCATCAAGCTCAATTGTTTTTATTTTAAAATCAATTCCAATCGTAGAGATAAACGACGCATTAAATGAATCATCAGAAAATCGAAATAAAATACAAGTCTGTAAAAATAATGATACAGGAAAAATGAAGTAGTTCAATTGTATTTATTATATATAAATGACTTACTTTTCCTACGCCACTATCGCCGATCAATAATAATTTGAATAGGAGATCATAATTTTTTTTGGCCATTCTTGGGCCGATGTTCTACAAATATAAAATCAATCGTGCGTCAATATATCTATCGAGAATAACATATTAAAATAATCTAGATACCATATCTAATATTTTTAAGGAAAAGGATGATTAAATCCGTAATATCGATCAACAATATCAATGAAAACTACCTTCAGACTAATGTCGACAATCGATGAACTATCACGTTTGAGCGACTGATGTCGACGAGATGTAGATGACGAACGTTCATGTAACCAATATTGTGCGAATTCACTCGTTCGTTTCAATGAGAAACATCGACGATGATGATGATAAGAATGAGGATGGTGATGGCGACCAGACATAGAACAGCTGACAACTCTCGTTCAATCTCTACAAGTGGCTAAGTGCAACTGCTGACACTCATCAGGTGTCGAAAGATAGAGAGAGAGAGAGAGAGAGAGAAGGGAAACTCCATGCTATTCTTAACCTCGCCGCCAACGACAGCAATAGAATAGAACCGACCAGCATTTCTTTTCTCGCGCTTGCGCTCGTTCTCTTTCATTTCATTTGCATGTGTTGTACAGCTACGAGTATGCATCTATTAGAAACTAGAAAAAGA
The DNA here is from genome assembly GCA_905331475.1 of Rotaria socialis. Classification (NCBI taxonomy): domain Eukaryota; kingdom Metazoa; phylum Rotifera; class Eurotatoria; order Philodinida; family Philodinidae; genus Rotaria; species Rotaria socialis. The sequence goes on along the minus strand of CAJNYU010003357.1, from coordinate 11,810 downwards.
AGAAAGAAAAAAGAACGATTGAGTAGACGAGAGGCGAGTGACAACTGTAGAATATGTATTCATTCCATGTTTCAAGGCAATCTAACGAATGTCCCCTTAGATATAAGATTTGATCAATGATCAACATCTGACATAATGCGCACGTTCAGTTTACTATTAAAAGAAACGATAAAGACAATAATAATTTTGTTATAATCTATTTTTCTTTGCTTCGTGTGCATTGATGTAACTCACACAAACAATAAAATAGTACAAGGAAATACATTAAATCAAACTAGGAGAGAAAAAACAAATAGATAGCAATGTGTATTGGATAGGAAATTCGAATATTTTTCGTGTTGACTATAGTATCCGTCTATATTCTGGGCAAAAAGAAAAAAGAATAATGAAAGCTAAAAAAGAAAACAGGATTGATTCAAGCAAAATGAAGAAAGTGAACATCAACAAGAAAAATAAAAGATGGAACATGATGCTCAATAACTTCTTTTTCGTTCTTGCTAAGTCTAATTAGATCTGTTTTTTTTCTTTATATATCGAGAAAGATCGAACGTGAATCCTCGACGTATTGCTTAATTTTTCGGAGGAATAGTACTGCGTCGCGGCCATCCAATATACGATGATCATAAGTAAGTGCCACATACATCATTGGACGGATCTCAATCTAATTGAGAAAAGAAAAGAATATTAATAAAAACAAACAAAGAGCCCAAACTATATCCTACTTTGCCATTTATAGCTACGGGTCGGTCAAATATTCCATGCATACCAAGAATAGCGGATTGTGGTGGATTGATAATAGGAGTACCGAACAATGAGCCAAATACTCCTCCATTGCTAATTGTAAATGTGCCACCGTCCATATCTTCAATGGCAAGCGTGCCTTTCTTTGCCTATGCAACAGATCGATACAAATCGCCGTCATGATAAAAAACAGTTTTATTTATTTACTTTTTCACCATATTCACTAATTGTTCGTTCAATATCAGCATAGTTCATTTTCTCAACATTACGAAGTACTGGTACAACCAAACCCTAAGCAAATAATTTTAGTTTTTCTTGATTTATTTATTGTTATCGAAAAATACTTTTGGTGAAGCAACAGCAACACTGATATCAACATAATCTCGATAGACAGTTTCATTGCCGTCAATAACTAAAATTTTCCAAGTAAAACATAAAATAAAAATCATCATGTAATACAGAACAAGAAGTTTTATACCTGCATTAACAATAGGATTATCAACAAGTGCACACGCTGATGCTTTAACAAAAGCTGACATAAATCCTAATTTCATGTTATGACGTTTAAGAAATTGATCGGCATATTTTTTACGAAACTCGACCATGTTACTAGAAATAATTCAAATATATATAATTTCCGATTCAATTGCTATTAGTTTTTATTCAAACCTCATGTCAATTTCATTGAACGTGGTTAACATAGCACATGTATTTTGAGCTTCTTTAAGACGTTCAGCAATTTTCAAGCGCATTCTTGACATTTTAACTCTTGTTTCCGATCGTGTACCAGTAATTTTATGTGGATCAATTCCAGTAGCAGTTTGCACTTGTTTAGCGGGCGTCACTGAGATTTGTGATGTTGGTGTTTCACGTTGTGGACCTTTTGGTACAGTTGGCACTGAAGGTGTCGTACGTGGAGCTGGACCACTCGAAGAAGCTGATGCTTTCGATGGTTCCTCTTTAGTTTTAGCAGCATCGGTAGTCTCTGCTGGTTTACCTTGTTTTAATAAGAAAGAGAAAAGCAAATAATTCTAAGTCAACATTTAAGTTTTTGTTGTTTAGATGCTGCTAAGAAATATTATGGGAGGAGATAAGTCACAGTGAGACTGAGAAACCTTTCCTTCAATGATTATCAAATCTATCAGTACATATAGACGATGTAGCAAGTCCAAGCTAGGAACAATGAAAATTCGGAGAAGTTCATATTTTAGTAAATTTACCTGATGTTGCAGGTTTAGCACCAACCCCGCTTGTGTCAATTACAGCTATTTGAGCACCGGATATCACACTGTCTCCATCTTTCACGATTAACGATGTAATGACACCTGCCGTTGGTGCATTGACACTCACATTTGCTTTATCAGTTTCAATTTCAGCTATTGCTTCATCGACAGCTACTGCATCGCCAACTTTTTTTAAAAACCGAATTCCACCGTCTTTGACCGATTCAGCAAATGACGGTATTACGACATTTACCAATTCGACTACAAAAAAAATAATCACACATAATGCAAATTGACAAAAATACATACAACGAATTGAACTTGTATGAAGGCATCGTGTCAAGGCGTAGAGACTACCATACGATGATTCAACGATAAGTGTTTGATCGGAAAGCGACTGTAGAAAACAGAAGAAAACGTTATCCTGTTGATTCGTCCGATATAGTTAAAACATCTTTTTTCTTTCAGTGTGTTTTCTTCTTGACGAAAAGAAAAGATTTCCCAATGATATTCATACTGTTAGAAAATGACGAGTCATTTAATATGTATTGACATCTGATTTTTCTATTTCTCTAAATTTTGTTTGAACCTATTTTGTAGGCTAAGCACCCGTGTCTTACTCGCTTTGTAAAAGAATTGTTTTGTGTTGAAAAAATTCCAGTCGGCGATAGTGGAAGAGTCGAAAATGAACATTGTTGTTGATGAAAATTCGGTCGATTTGGGTACGTTGTACATTTTGTTACAGTAGCAACAGCTAATCTCGTTGTCGAATTAGACCGTAGTGCGCGTAATGATGCACTACGCAATGAGACAATATGCGACATACCTATCTAAAGTAACAACACCAAAATAAATATATATATATATATATATATACATAAAGAAAGAGAGAGAGAGATTTGTTCGATTGACATAGAATAACACACAATACGGGAATAAAATGATTAGAATAATAAATATAATTGCACTTATTCACCACGATATGTAACGATATTTTTTTCTGTCTCATATAATTTTATTTCATATAATTGCACATGATTATTATATTGTTTTTGAATTCTTGAACACAATTGTTCCCATATGAAAACACTCAAATTCTCTGTAGTACTAACAATATTTTTTGTACGAAAATATTCCACATCTAAATCAAGGTGTTTGTGGTCGAGTATTGTTAGTACATAGATCTGAATTAGCTCTTTGAGATCACTTATATTCATAACCATGCCTGTGTTATCATCGATATGACCAATAACAGTTACTTCAAGTACATAATTATGACCGTGCCCATTTGGATTATTACATTTATTAAATATCTGAATATTATCATTATCAGACAATAGTGTAGAATGAAGTCGATGTGATGCAGAAAATGTCTCTCGTCGTGTTAAATAAACTTTCGGTGAACGAGACATGAAATTTTTATCTAAAATAAAGATTTATTAAAATTTACTTTATCTCCCACTTGCCCCAAAAAAAATAATAAATAAATAAAATTAATACGAAGCTACTTTGAACACCAATCACGATACACATATGATGATCCAATTGAATTGATTCCATATTTTACCGATTTCGATCCAACAACGAAAGCTTTCAAACCACAACTCATCATTTCTTTTTACAAACGAAACAACAATCAATGTGAAAAAGCTACAGACTTAACCTAGCCTTCTTATTGTAGTAAGTCTCATGAAATTCTCAGATAAACATCTTTCAAGATAGTAAAACTAGCCAAAGATACGAAATCAATTATTAATATTTGACTACACAGAATTTCATGGATTATCAAAAATATGATCTCGACAAACGAGCAGAAAAATGAGTTTAAAGAGCAGCTGTAGCATTTTCAAGAATCTCAAGCGGCATTGTTTTAGCTGTCTACTTTGATGGAGTTTTGTTTGTATAAAAATTTGAAGTCTGTTTTGATTTTGATTATCATCATTATTTAATCGGAATCAATAAAATATAGAATGAATTCAATTGAACAATTACAAGTAGTTTCAGATTGTCGTTCGTAGTAGCTTTAAAATAAAATCGTTGTGTGTATATATAAATATATCTTATTGCAATTATGATTCCATTAAATATCTTGAAAATAAATTTAATATAATCACAGCAAAAGTGCTGAAATTATTTATTGACTTGGATTTATACGAATATTATCAATGGACCATTCGTCTGTGATTGTCCACGCCTGTTCACCGGCAATAAATGTTGATAATACATTGAGTTTATCATCAAGAAAAATAAAATCAGCATCCGCACCATAGGATAATGTTCCCTTTTGTTTTTCAATACGAAGTACTGAAAATATAGATAAACGAAATTTTCTTTTCGAAATAAACCGTTGATCTTAGCATAGTTTCTATCATTGTGACTAACTAAGATCTTAGTCATACATCCTTGTAATATTTTATTGGTATTTGTTTTATGAATTCTTTATAAAATACCTTATTTTTACCACATACTTCAAACGGAGAGCCAAGGATGAAAAATTGTTTTTTTTCGCAGGCTTTTGAGTGCATATTGCACAAGAGTATAGAAACGTCTGAATTCATAAACAATAGAGTTCATTTTCTGGCCAGTCGCTATGACATCCAGTTTGGATATAATCGTTGAAGATATTATTGACATTAAAGCGGACAGTGACTAGCGAAAATCTCAGTAGACGGTGGGAGTTTTTTCAAGCGTAACTATTCATAGCTTTCACAATGCTATTGATAAAAAAATGTCCTTTGCGTAATTAGTTTGATTTTCCCCCTAAAATCGAAAGAGAACAAGCGGAAATAAGGATTCTTGTTATCTTCTAAGAAGTACTTGTTTTTTTGTGCTAGTGAGTTGATAATTTCGAAGCATACACGCAACAATAAACACGGATCATTTATACGCCTTCTTTCTTCCAAGAAAAACATATTATTGAAGTTCGTGATAAGTAATCAAGATTTTACTGATTAACATATTCTGCGCTAGTCACAGCGCTAACTTTATCACAAAGAAAGATCCATCTTACTGCTACTGTTCAAGAAATATTCCGATCGAAAGCGCGCTATGACGAACTAAATTATTATTTACTGAATGACATTTTTCTATCTAGATATTTACCTGAAGCAGGATGAAGAGTTGCTGCTTCAATTGAATCGACAATAAATTTATCTTTATCGTTTTCACTTAAATTTTTCACATTACATTTATTTGTTTCTCCATCAAGTAAAGCTTGCCTCATATTTTGAACGCATTCAGTCATTGATGCAATACTACCACATAATGTTTCTGTGCCGGCTATTGTTGCACGTTTATTTTTCACGGCTATTTCCTGAGGACCCAAACGATGGATGCCTTCAGGCAATCCTAACGCGTCAAGAGCATCTGTCACAAGTACAAGGCCTTGTGGATGAACACGATGAGCAAGACGGATAGTAGCGGAATGTGTATGTATTCCATCAGCAATCAGACCATAGTGGATAACAGTTGTTGCTGGAACACGATGACTTGTTAAAAGACCTTTTTTTGTACAATTAAAATTTATTATGAGATATTTAAGTTATTATTATTATTTTTTTTCTTTTCCTGTTCATACCAAGAAGATTAGGATGGCGATGATGAAATCCAAGCATTGCATTAAATAAATGTGTAATAAATCGAACACCAGAACAAACAGCACGTTCGCCTTCGTCGAGTGAAGCGACTGAATGACCAATTGAAACAACTAAACCATATCTGTCAACGAGCTCAGGTATAACTTTTTCGATCATATTAGGAATTTCAGGTGCAAGAGTAACAATTGAAACGTTATCAAATGAACCATAGCAGGCTAATAGATCTTCAGTACCATGCGGAGCTTTAAGAAGACATTCGGTTCGATGTGCACCATGTTTCTCTTTATCTATAAATGGGCCTTCGAGATGCATGCCTAATTAATATATATTTTATTTTACTTTCTAAAAATGTTTCAATTTTATAAACTAACCAAGAATAGCTGCTCCGTCCTTAGCTGAGCCCGCTCGTCGTTTATATTTTGGTAATATTGTTTTATATGCATCGGCATTTGAACTGACAATAGTTGGTAGAAAAGCTGTTACACCATGTGATGCTAATTTTCTTGCAACATCGATTAAGATTGCTTCACTTGCTGTATCAGGTGATGAAAAATCGTGTCCAAAAGCTCCATTAATCTGTAAATCTATGTATCCAGGTGCTATTAAAATTCCTTGACAATCATACTCAATATCTGCTAGAATTTTTTCATCGAAAAATATTTTTTCAGGATCCGCAATTTTTCCATTACGAATCCACAGATCATCGATAATGAGCGCGTGATTCCGCAACAATTTACAATTACGAAAGCGATATAGAGTCATTGTGAAGTAAATATTGTTTCAAAGTTCACCGCAATAATGTCATCGTGTTGGTTCGAAAAATGGAGTACGTTAAAAAAAATATTCTGTTGTTGAGTAGAGAGGCAGCCATTTTCCCCTTCTTTTGATCATTTTCACATGACCAATAAATGATATCTATTGAAATTAGCTTACTAAAGAGGTCGCTTTTTTCGTAGTAGGCTGAAGCGAACAGATGTGATTTTTAATGAAGTTTTCACTTGCACAACAAGATGATATTGATTTATAAATGAAAAAAAAAGAGATTGAATGTTATTCACTGTTTGAAAAAGATTCAAAACGATATAACAGCCTTGCTCTAAAATAGTAATGCTAGTCTTTACGTTTATAGTTATTTTTATAGGTATACTTTCTTGTTCTTAGTTTATGCACAAATTGTGTTTTCTAATAATGAAAAGATAGGACATTAAGTGAGGGGGGGGGGGGGTGGGTCCGTGTCAACAATTACTAGATGAAATAAATTCGCATAGGACAGAATATAATGTGAATTCAAAACTTTTCTCTCTTTGCAGAAAAGCAACCATTTATACAATCAGCTGTACAGTAACAGCACAGACACAGAATTATTATTTACTGATACAGACTTTTCACCTTAATCAATGTCAGAAGAAACTTAACTAGAATGTGAAATTTATCACGTTTGTATAAAACCAAACATATTTTTGCATTTTTTTCGTTTTCGAAAATGGATAGAATTTATTCTCAGATGAAAGTTTCTTGAAAAATCAACGGGTTCGTTGAGAGTGATTCTAGATGATATTAATCATAAAAATGAAACGTTTTCTTCTGAGAATTCTTTCTCTAATATTCTAACTCGGTTGATTGTTCAAACGAATTAAAATTCCATTTTCCCTTGCAATCTTAGCACGATATTGATTATAATTTAACAGTTTAATTGTCGTTATTACTGCAGATTTATTTTTCGACTTACAAAACAAAAATAACGCTGCAGCTGATTGAAATAAACCGAAAGAACTTTTTTTTGTTTAACACTGATCATTCATTAGATGAAATTTCAAGCATGAAAAAAATATTCTGCAACAAACTAGTTGTTTGAAATTTTAAATACAACTAGATGGTCTTCGAGTTTCACTAAATGGAATCGGCTATAGTGTGTTCAAGCAAAAAATTCAATAGGAGAAATCGGACAAAATCTGTATCATATAGAGATCGTAATGTTACTAAAACCGTATCAGCGATCATCAGGCGAAATTCCACTCTTCAGATCATCTCGTCACAAAAATGCTGACTTGGGATGCGCACACGACGAACTACAAAATGCTCTGCTTCGCAACGCATTAAATTTAGTTTCATTTAAATTATTACGTCGAAAACACTGGACATAATGTATCACAACATACAACAAGAATCGATACAGAATTTATTGGATTCAGTCAATTTTTAGGCTCAAAATACTGTTATTTTAGCTCTCGATGGTGATGCTGATTTTAAACCCGAAGCTGTTCTTTTATTAGTTGATCGTATGCGTAAAAATCCAAAAGTAGCAGTTTTTCTTGTGGTCGAATTCATCCGACGGGTGATGGTAAAAATGATCAATAATTTGATTTTTTCGATTTGAAATCAATTTATATCATGTTTCATTCTAGGACCTATTGTGAGGTAGTGTTCTTTGATGTCCCGGTTGTGTGGTTCATCATTAATGGACGATAATGTTATGCGACGCTATACAGATAAATCAACTGAAGCATCACATTATGTACAATATGATCAAGGTAAAAATTTCTAAAATAATCCAGGAGAAGATCGCTGGTTAACAACACTTCTTCTTCAACAAGGCTATCGTGTTGAATATTGTGCAGCATCGGATGCTTTTACACATGCATCAGAAACATTTAAAGAATTCTTTAATCAACGTCGTCGATGGATGCCTTCAACTATGGCAAAAGATACAAAACATACAACATATGTGAATGAAAATATTTCGAAAGTATGTATGTTTTATCAAGCAGTTCTATTTCTATTGACTATTGCTGAATCATATACAATATCAATTTTACCAGCACTTTTTTATGTACTTGTATCTCTGAAAACAAAATCGAATACACGAATTGCTATTGATGCAATTATGACTGGTAAAATTATGTTTTTGATTTTGTTTTAGTCTAAATGTTTTAATAAATTTCAGCTATCTATGCGTTGGTTATGTCAATAGTACTTGTAGCAACAACTGCTCAAATTCTTAAATCAGGTTTCTTAGATCCAAGTGCTGTTTTTCTACCGAGTGTTGCTATAACATTTACTGTTACTGGTTTACTTCATCCAAATGAAATGTTTAATTTAATACATGGTTTTCTTTATCTTGTAACAATTCCTGGTGGATATCTTTTGCTTGTTACTTAGGCTCTATGTAATTTACATGTTGTTTCATGGGGTAAAAGATAAACAGTTGAAATTTTTTAAAATAAATTATTATATCAGGTAATCGAAAATGGTTTATTTAGTGATTTGATTTTAGTTTTCTCTTCAAAAATCTTTAGATACGAGAAAACGTCGAAAAGTCGATGTTCTTAATGACATGCTTTGGGGTAATAATAGTGATGGACAACGTGAATTTATTCATTGAATGGGAGATGTTATTGAAAATGTTTTTCGACCAACATCAAAACGACAAGAAACATTATTACAAGAAATTATTAATAAACTTGATCGAGAAAATTGCAGCCTTGAAGCAAAAAAACTAAATGGTAGGAGCTATTTGAAAAATAAAAGATTTTATTTGTAAATAGAAATATGTAGCTTACTATTCCAAGTGCAATGGTAATTATTCAGATAATACAACATCAATATGTAATAAATCTCGTAATCGTATGATTGCTTAATTACTTTTTGCTTCTTGTATGGTTATACAATTTACTACAATGCTTTTACATCGCTGGGGAACATTTATTGAAGTTTTGACTAGTACAAAATTCTTTGAAAAACATCGAAAATATAAATTAAAACCCGGCTTCGGTATAGCTGGAATGACAAGTCAAGAAGTCGCTGAAGTCTTATGAGAATTAGATATTCAATTAGTTGTACATCCAGTTACAGCGTAACCAAAACAAAATGCAGCATTTCAAATGGAACCTGTTATTAATAAAAGAAAATGAAACTTGTAATCCAGATTATGATGGAACAGATGACCTTGAAGATGTCTATATTGAACCACCTATTGATTATTTCGATTATCCTGTTGTGAAAGAAGCCTCTGATGCAAGTCGCCTCCGAGTGACATAATCGATAGATCTGTTCTCTTGCTTTTTCTTTTTACTAACTATTTTACAACTTTTATTTTGTATCGTTTTTTTTCTCCTTTATTTCTGTTCTAACTATGAACGATTTGATGGCCAGTTAAAAAGGAGTCATCACTGAAATATAAGTGATGAGCATCATTATCTTGTACTATTTAGATATCGATATCTATACCAATAACCTTGTCTAAGTATTATTTATTCTTCGGGTTTCTTTTTCTTTTACACATAACTACATTGAATTGTAGGATGTGGGTGTGGCGATAATTCAAGGCATGGAGTAAATGGAACACAGCACACTTCGTCTAACACCCACACCTTTCAGTCAACTTACAAATATTCTCATCAAACAGCATTGAGGATCAAAAAATGGAGCGGAGGGGGGGGGGGCGGTTGATTTTATAGTTTTTTTCTTCAAGGGGCTCCCCTCCCCGCAGCAATCGTTTTTTGTTTTTCGTGGGGTGATTTGACTGAAATTTTCAGGGAATAGGCGTGTTGCATTAACTTAATCGCTTGCAAATTTTCGATTCATAAGATTTTTATTTTAACGAGTTATTGACAAATTAGTCCCCAAAAACAGTGGTCTTCGTAAGGTACCGATTTATCGGACTGTCAAAGAGGTAGAATGTTTACTACTGCTCCCAGAAAAGCGCTATTTTCATCACCAATAACTATTCAAAGTGCAATAAATCGCACATAGTATGAAAGAGAACACTTTGGGCTTTCCATGCATGTGCTTGTTGGGAAATCACTTTTCTGAGGAAAGAGTCCCTTAAGTATTAATGTTGTCATTCTGTTTTCTTTTTCGATCAAGTCTAAAGAGCAACCAAATGGCAAGGGTAATAGACAGTGTGAAATATAGAAAGCGTCGGCTAGCGAAAGACGAGAAGAAAGGAAAAATACCTAGCGACAATAAGTTATTATTTTACTTACAGCACATTGTCAATGGGCACATGAGAAGAAGTCGAAATAAAAGCGAGCGCAAAAAAAGTAGATGCTCTCAATCATGGCCAAATTTTTTGTTTTGCCATTACATTACGTCAACTCTATGTATTGAAAATGTGCCGGCTAATTTTCTTTGCAATCGTATCAGGTCAACTTTACGCTAGGGAAATGTATTGATCGATGTATGTATTGTTTCGTTTTCTACTTTCATTTTAGAATTACATTAATCAATGGTGTTAGATTTTGGCTTTGGTTTTGTTTCTGGCGTAACCGGTACAATTGCTGGCTATCCATTCGATACAGTTAAGGTTCGTCTACAAACGCAAACACTAAATCATCGATTATATTCGGGTTCATTAGATTGCTTTATCAAAATAGCAAAACAAGAATCAATATTAGGCTTTTACAAAGGCATGGCATCACCAATGTTTGGTGTTGCAATTATAAATGGGATTGTTTTTTCCATACAAAATATTTCAAAAGGATTATTTGATAATCCAGATACATATTTTTCATTAGCAGTAACGGGTGCTATTGCTGGTTGTGTACAATCATTTATTTGTTCACCAATTGAACTTGTTAAAACACGCTTACAAATGCAAGGCATTGGGCAACAAAGAAAACTATTTGCATTATCAACACATTTATATAAAGGTCCTATTGATTGCATAAAAAAATCTTATATTCGACAAGGTTTTCAGTATGGTGTGATGCGTGGCTTATCAATGACACTTGCACGTGATATTCCATTGTTTGCTGCTTACTTTCCAGCATGGCAATTCTTTGTTTTATATTTTTCGCCAATTGGTAAAGAAGCTGACATGTCTATGCATATGAGTTTAGTAGGAGGTGCTTTTACGGGCATTGCTGCTTGGGCTGTATCATATCCATTTGATGTCATTAAAAGTCGATATCAAGCAGCAAGAGATCATGCATATAAAAATGTATGGGATTGTGCAGTTAGATCATTCCGTATGGAAGGATGGCAAGTATTTACACGAGGATTTTTACCGTGTACACTTCTTGCTATTCCAACAAATGCGTTTACCTATCCTGTGTATTCTTTTTTAAAACAAACATTTGACACAACACTCGATGATAATGATGAAACGTCGATACCAGCAAAAGTTGCCACTCAATCGAAACCAATGTCTACCACTAAAACTTTAATTCCAGCTAGTGCTTCGATTCAATCAATTTAATTTAAATTTCTTTTTTATTGTTGATTAGAATTACAAAAATATCGATGCAAT
>CAJNYU010003348.1:0-27015 GCA_905331475.1 Rotaria socialis | reverse complement strand
AGTTGATCGGAATCTACAGGAAGAAAATCCGGTAACTTCCAACTGGAATACTGCTTCCAGTTTCCAGCGCTTTCCTGTGCTTTCCGGCCGTTTCCCGCCGTACGTCCACGACCTGGGTATAGTTATATTTCATGCTGTGCTACAACAATTTTTATCTACGTAATGTAAAATTAAAAGGAATTTCTAATCACTAGATGTTGTTTGTGAGTCTACTTACGAGGGAACATTCTCAAGTGATTCGCACCATTTCAATTCATCTTTTTCTGGCTTGCAGGGCCGGTCATATATATGAAATACCTGAAAGGGTTCATGCCATTGCGGGTCGACTTCAAAGTTATGAGCGGAAAAATGTTACAATAGATGGTGCCACCTTATATGTGCTATTTTTTCTTCTTTTCATATCTCAACTAGGGGATGATTTTCCCCCTAGATATTTATAAAACGAACATTTCTCAACTTGCTCGAACGAAAAAAGTTTCGAGAAGTATGTTTGAGCTACCTGGTCGAAAGAACAAAACATTAATGAATAGATAGTAGCACCATCTATCAAAGCAGTTGTTTCGCTCATAACTTTGAAACCGAGTAGCAATGGCACGAACCCTTTCACATATGTCATATATATGATGAGCTCTACAAACCAGCAAAAGATGAATCGAAGTGGTACGAATCACTTGGGAACGCTCTCTCGTTAGATACTATAATATTGTTTTAGAACATAGAAACTCGAAATTCGTTCTATAACACTATCATCATCCATATTCATTTCTGATCAGAGTCATACCCATGCCCAAGAAAACGGTGCGTAAAATACCGTAAGCGAGCTGACGAATTACGACGCACTAACGTGAAAACTAGTGCCTTATTATACCGCTTTATAGCCGTTTCAGACCTTTTAAGATGCTCGTTCAGAGGATCGGAATGATTGTCCTGGGTAACGAAAACTTTTCTTCTACAGTGCATCGAGTCAATTTAAAAATTATGGTCGTCTGTTAAGGACTACTTTTCCAACGACTTTCAAATTCATATAAAATATCATTGAAAAAATTGAACAATAGTCTGAAGTTTATGTTTTTGATAAGATTTACATTACATCTGATGAAATATTTCAATTCAGTTTTTACTCGTATTACTTGCAGTTGATCGGTATTTCTATCTCTAGACAATGGTTTGGAGACAGATTCGTCTAGTTCGTCAGAAATGAATGACACCAGCACTAGTGCATCGATTCAACCAACCACGACCACCGAATCGAAAGAGTCAAAAAAACATCGGCGCCATTGGAGTTCGGAAAAAAATCTTCGAGACGTTCTTCGATACTCACTGAGAGAAGGATTCGAAGGTATCAGCTATACACCCCCAATTCCAAGTGATACATGCGGGCGACAACACATTTCGCCGAAGTTCTCAGAACGTATTCTTGGTGGATTTGAAGCAGTGGCTCACTCGTGGCCATGGGTATGTCTATCTGAAATTTGTNGATCAAGGACGGATCTTTCGTACTGATACAATGAGCAGCTGTTAGAACATAATTTTCATCTATCAAAGTACCTCCACAAGTTCCACTTTGTTCATATAAAACTTGCTGATATTTATAAATAAAAAAAAACAGTCAAATTTCAAAACAAACAAATTTCAGATAGACATACCCATGGCCACGAGTGAGCCACTGCTTCAAATCCACCAAGAATACGTTCTGAGAACTTCGGCGAAATCTGTTGTCGCCCGCATGTATCACTTGGAATTGGGCGTGTATAGCTGATACCTTCGAATCCTTCTCTCAGTGAGTATCGAAGAACGTCTCGAAGATTTTTTTCCAGACCCCGATGGCGTCGATGTTTTTTTGACTCTTTCGATTCGCTGGCCGTGCTTGGTTGAATCGATGCACTACTGCTGGTGTCATTTATTTCTGACGAACTAGACCAATCTGTCTCCGAGTCATTTTCTAGAGATAGAAATACCGATCAATTGCAAGTAATACGAGTAAAAACTGAATTGAAATATTTCATCAGATGTAATGTAAATCTTATCAAAAGCATAAACTTCAGACTATTGTTCAATTTTTTCAATGATATTTTATATAAATTTGAAGGTCGTTGGAAAAGTAGCCCTTAACAGATGAAGATAATTTTTTAAATTGACTCGATGCACTGCAGAAGAAAAGTTTTCGTTACCCAGGACAATCATTCCGATCGTCTGAACGAGTATCTTAAAAGGTCTGAAACAGCTATAAAACGGTATAATAAGGCATTAATTTTCACCTTATTGCGTTGTAATGCGCCAGCTCGTTTTACGGGCCGTTTTTAACATTATTGTAACGATTTTAGATAGAGGAGATGCCTGTACTGATGGTATTACACTTTATTTAACTCTTCAAATCATAGATCGCCCGATTATATATAAAGCACACGGTCAAATACTCAGCCATTTGAGAGAACGAAGGAGAATGAGAGATAAAGACAAATATGAAGGACAGAAAGATAAAGACAAATATGAAGGACAGAAAGATAAAGACAAATATGAAGGACAGAAAGATAAAGACAAACATGAAGGACAGAACGATAAAGACAAGCATGAAGAGCAGAAAGATAAGACAAATACCAAGGACAGAAAGATAAGACAAATACCAAGGACAGAAAGATAAGACAAATACCAAGGACAGAAAGATAAAGGCAATATATGTGATGAGAAGAAATGGCACCATAAGGCCAAATACCATGCACAGACCACACTCGAACGGGAGCGTTACACTCCTGTGTGGAATTTAGACGCTCTCCGCATTTATCGTTGCAATTATATTCTTCGTTCTCTGAGCTGATGGAAAACGGCACCGTTTTTCAACGTTTTAACGACGTTTACGGCATTTTACGCACCGTTTTCTTGGACATGGGTATGAGTCTGATCAGAAATTGATATGGATGATGGTAGTGTTAGAGAACGAATTTCGAGTTTCTATGTTCTAAAACAATACTATAGTATCTAACGGTAAGTAGACTCACAAACAACATCTAGTGATTAGAAATTCTTTTCAATTTTACAGTGCGTAGATAAAAATTGCTGTAGCACAGCATGAAGTATAATTATAGTCAAGTCATTACTGTTAATCTTTTTAAAGTGTTTTATTCTATTGATGAGATATAGTTTTGTTTATCATTAGTATTGCTTACGTTTTCGCTGCTGCATAGCTAGGCCTGCCGATACATATTTACGTATGCGTTCTTGTCCCCTCTTGGGCATTTTCTCGAGTAAAACTCTAGTCGCATCATTTTGACATTGAGTGATTGCAAGACAACAGATAAGGAGTAAAACAGCCACAATGAATCTTGTCGTTAACATGACGAGACTGAAGCAAAGCGTTCAGATTAATTTATTAACAAATAGCCATCAATCACAAGAAACTTACTATAGTCAATGCAGAATTGCAATGGAAGCGTCTGTGTCGAATGTATATAACGGCTTGTACTTTTTTTATGAGTAACCAATGGGAAGATGGGAGAAGACGAGAAGCAAAATAAGAAGAATAATTATTATGTTTGTCAGTTGATATTGTAATTGAAAGCGTATCTGTTCAAAATAGAAACGATCGTGTAATTAAAAACGGTATCTAATTGATGGACATGCTTCAATGTTATGCATAGCAATGGATGTGAAACCTAGATATTGTAACAGTATAATTGATCATTTGCCAAATATTCACGATGTAATATTAGCGTATAACACGGGCTTCATTTAAAACTGATATTTTATTCGGCCCTATTCATAAAACGTATGTAATAAACTTGATTAGATAGTGCAGGCATAAAACGAAGCATTTTGCTTTCGTAGTTCACAATTTTATATTTTCATATATAGAGATGGGGTGTGACCGTGTCGTGTCTCGTTGTGTGTCTGGTTTCTGATTTTACACGAGTTTCTCGCTATGTTCTTTTTTCTCTCTCTCTCTCGGCTTTATCGTTGTTTTTCTGTCGCGTTTGAAACTGAATTAATTATGTTTGACGCCTCTCGCCAACTGATATATTTTTGTCTCTCTCAGAGTGTTTATACTAGCAGTTGAAGTTACGTGTTTGTGTAATTATATTTGTATTTGAAAGCAACAGTCAAACTCGTGTTCATCTTCGTAGTATATACTGCTGGTCCAATTTAAACATCTGTAATTTAGAATACAGAAAGTGCCGTTATCCGATAATACATCTAAATGGAAGAACAGACTTTGCAATTGTTTAAGCTTTTTCAACGAATATATTTGCAAGCATATCATTGACATTGCTATTACGCTGATATTTAATAAATCACGTTCATCAGCAAAGGACACACCTTTGCTTGAAAACAGAAAATGAGAAAGACTACACAAAGCAAGAAAAGCTCTATTTATACAATAACTGTATGATTTAATTATTCACTCAGCTTCTATTAAAAATGACCTGATATTTACCTATTAGTTCATTGAAAAATCTGCTTTGATATGTTTAAACTACCCATGTGACAGTAAAGGTGAAAAAAAATTAACAGGTAAATTTATTTATAAGTGAACCGTGTTAAGTACTCTTCTTCTTTTTTTTCGACTATTCACTTGGGAAAGTGAAAAAATAGTACCAAAATTTAATTCATTTTTTTATACTAATATTAAAAGTACGCCATAGTTTTTTAAAGACTAGTCTTACAAAAAGAAACTGTGACTAAATGGTGTTTTAAAAGCTATTAAATAACTTTACCTGTGTAAAGGAAACTTCTTATGACGATTTTGCTTACAATTGAGTTTACAGTTTGACGATTTTTAGTATAGAAAAAAGTCCTATTTAGTTTTTATTCCAATATTTATATCAGACAATAATAATCACACCGAATCAAAATGTGTACTCACCGATTTAACACACAAAAAGGAAAAATAAATAATTTAATTCAACAAACTGATTAAAACAAAAAGATACAACGTGGATAAACTGCATTTCATGGTTGAACGAATTCATATTAAAGTGGAGTTGTCGCTGGAGAAATAACTAAAATAGAGAAAGAAGCAAAAATTTTAGAAAATTCTATTAATACATAGAAGCATTTCTTACCGTCGTTTTGATTATTTCCTCTTCTATCACGTATGGCTTCTTCATCTTCGCCAGCAAGTTGAACGAATATTTGTTCGAGTGTTGTTTGTGATACTGAATATGATTCAATTATTCCTTGTTCTTTCTTTTGATTCAAGACTTCAAAGACACGTCCCAAATTATACGGTAATCTGCTTGCATTTGCTTCATTCGTTAATGAATATGACAATGGTAGATTACAGAAGAGCATTTCATTATATTGATCTATTTAAACAAATTAAATCATGGTACTCGAAAATTTTAATACTCTTACCTTGTACTTCAATTCCTGGTAAACTTGATATTAAATTCTCTTTAACACCCTCGATATTATCCCCGGCTACTTTTATTTTGACAGCGTAACCTTTACCGAAACGAGTTCTTAAATGTTGCAGATTTCCAAGACACATAAATTGACCCTGATTCATAATACCGATTTCTAGAGATAGAAACAGTCAGTATAATATCGTTGAGATTAAAATATGAAACGCAATGTAGATCGCCTATAAAAATCTATAGAGCAGATGCACATCTGTTTACTGGAAAAACTCTTTGTAGATCGTGTTTCAGAAAACAAAAAATTCGAATCTCGATTACTTACTAGTACATAGAGCTTCACATTCTTCCATACTGAAAATATTAAAAATTAAAACAATTAGATACGATAAAGTTCATGAATTACTTTACCTATGACTTGTCATAATAATTGTCAAACCAACATCACGGGCAGTTCGAATTACTTTCCATAATTTTCGTTTAGCAGCTGCGTCCAAACCCTATAGAAAAGTCATATCATGATTGGATTGTTCTCCTCTTAATATAACAAAATTCATACCGTTGTTGGCTCATCTAAGAAGACTAATTCTGGATTAGCCATAAATGCTAAAGCTGCACTAACTTTTCGTTTATTACCACCACTATAAATAACTCATTTGAGCAATTAATTTTGTTTTTTAACGTCAAAAATTTACCTGAGTTTTTGTACTAGACGATTTTCATATGCTTCAAGACCAAAGATATTCATCATGTTATAACACATTTCTGATACTTCCGATTCTTCTACACCTTTCAATCTAAATAAAACATATTTAAAGAATTTGCGCACGAACAAACTTAAACGTGCTCAAATAGAGTGTTTCAGTTATAATTGTAAGGTATGTTTACCTAGCAAATAACATCAATGTTTCGAAAACACTAAGATCAGAAATAAGCCAATCAAACTGTGGACAGAAACCAAGTTCTAAATCTCGTTTCTATAACAAGAAAAAAATGCTGTTTTATCTTAACATAAATATATCTATTTATTTACCGTTTTACTGATATTTTTTCCATTGATAATTATGCTTCCAGACGTTGATTTGATATCATTAATTAACATACGAAATGTTGTCGTTTTTCCGGCTCCATTTGCTCCTAAAGAAAGTTAATAGAACATGTTTGCATACGAAGTCAGCAATTGATAAAATATCTTATACCCAATAGACCAAAACATGCTCGCTTTTGTACATAAAAATTTAAATGATTAACTGCCAAATAAACTCGATCACCATTCGATTGTTTCTTTTTAGTATTGAATGCTTTGACAAGATCTTTAACAACAATTACAGATTCTTTTGCTATTGCATTATCGTGTAAAATCAATTGACGTTCTAGTCTTACATCTTCGTCTAAATTCTAAAACAAACGAAATTTTAAAGTTATGCTTTGCCGTAAAGAAAATTTCCTACTGAATCATCCCATTCTTCAGATATCATTGCATTCGATGAGCCTAGTCCACAACAACATCCTTGCCGAGCTTTTCGGACTCTTGAACAATGTTCAACCACAGCTAACATCACCAACCAAAATGCAATTTGTACAATAAATATAATTAATTGTGTTCCGACACCAGGTTGACTAGTTGCCATTAATGAGCCAGTTGAAGATAATTGAGTGCCTAACAGTGAATTCCACGCAGTTATACATGCACTATTTTCATGTAACTGAATGTTAGCAATGGCTTGTTTTAAATTAATTGTTGGCAGTAAAGCTGCACCAATATAACGAACAACCGATATTGTCGAATAGATTCTGGTAGGACCTGCTGATGGTGTATTATTTTTAATGAAGACAGGAAACGAACTAATAACGGCATCAATAACACATCCAATAACATTTAAGATAAAAAAATTTGAAAAGCCCATAATTGATGATTTTGGAATAAAGGAAAAAACATAAACGAACGGTAACGATGCTAATGTATACATGAGAAACACTAGAAAAAAGACGCCTGTTGCTGTTGAGTTTTGATAAACATGTACTTCAGCATCAGTTTTTGGATTCGCTGCACTGCCGATCTGCAAAAAAAGTTGTTATATGAAAAAGAAAACAAGAGTATTTTTCTTCTCAGGACATACTTTTATAATAATTGTTAAAAGTGAAATAAGAATCAAACATAACGAAAAATCAAAGATCCAATGTGCAAGCCAATAGCCATGTCTTTTTAAATTAGTTAACAATTGAAGATCTTTCGAATTGCTAATACGCTCCGTCACTAATGTTAATAGAAGAATAGCAATGTATATTGTTGCTATAATACTATTGAACAAGCTAAACAATGATATTGGAAATACTTCGAAACAATAGAGAACATTTATAATTTGCGCAAGATACGATGTTGATGTTGGATTTGTTATTATGGGTTGATTGATTGTAACAATACTTTTCGATGATGAATTTGCATAGAATTGAAAAAGATTTGTTGCTGCAGCGCCTAAACTTGTTGGCATCGTATGAAAATTAACTGTTGAATAATAAGCATTCATTCGTAATGACGGTGACAACAACGTACCGTTATTATAGGCAGCTAAACCTAATTGGTATGTATTAATGAATATATCTTCAGTTTGATAATATCTTCCTGTAACATAACTAAGTACAGTATCGGTAAATATTTCATCAACAGTGACACCGGTGCCAGATAGATAACTAATAAGATTGCTTTCTACATTATTTGTATTACTATTCGCATATGCAACAACAGTTTGCGTATTATAAATCGATGGAATCAATGTTACTTGAGCATCGGTAATACGTGCATAGGTTGTAAGTGAATTTTGAATTTCTCGTGGCGTCGGTATAGCAGAAACGTTAAGAATTTCGAGAAGGATTGTAAGTAGAAAAAAACCTAAGAATAAACTAATCTGTCGCCGAGAAACGTGCCAGCGTTTGATTAATAAGGCTCGAATACGAGCCCAAAATAGACTGATGCCATGAACACGTGGATATTGTTTACGAAAAACTATAAAGACATTTTTTTTTACCTTCGATTAACTATTTTAACTCAGTGATTCGATTACCTTCTTCGCCTAACTGACGTTTATTGCCTTCTTGCGTTTGTTCATTTTCTTCCTCTTCTTGAACTAATCTAGATAAAAGGAAAATTTTGATTAAGAAAGATTTAGATTTTGTTTATCTACCGTAGAAAAACATCTTCAATAGTTGTCATTGATAAGCCATAGGAATTAATGCCAATGGCGTCTTTGTTTTGATCGAGTCCACTAATTAATCGTTCAATATTTTCCGATTCGCCACGCTTTATTCCATAGACAAGTTCTGCAGCTGACTCACGTTCTAGAACAACACTACCAACGTATCCTTGAATAAATTGCGTTATGCGATCGCTAGAAGATTGATCTTGTTTATCCATTAATAATCGATATTCAAAATCTAGAAAGTGTTTGTTTAATTTTCATATTATCTTAATTTATTCATTGAACCTGTTCGTTGTTTAAGATAATCTGGTGTTCCACTCGTTTGTAATCGACCTCGGCTCATGATAGCAATACGATCGGATAAAACATCAGCTTCTTCCAGAAAATGTGTTGTCAATAAAACGCATTTTCCTGTTAACTTCAATTTTCTTATAATAGTCCAAATTAGACGCCGATTGTACGGATCTTAAATTACAACACAAAACAGTAGACATGAGATTTTATTAGAAAAAAAGTCTCCTACCAATGCCACTTGTTGGTTCATCGAGAATAACAACCTACACATGTTTTACTTTAAAAATAGAATCAAAATCAATATGATAAATTAGCAAACTTTTGGATCATTGATTAACGAGATTCCAATTGACAATCGACGTTTCATTCCACCTGATAAATCTTTCGATAATGTGTTTCGATCATTTGATAATCCAATTAACGGAAGAATAGTATCAATTGACGCTTTCCTTTTTTCGTCATCCATATGACGCATCTTAAAAATCACAAATAATACAAATGTATGAAAAAAGAACTCAAGAACATCCTGTTTTACCTGTGCAACTAATTCTAAATGTTCTTCAACAGATAACTCATCATAAAGAATATCTAAGAAGAACACAGAATATATTTATATTTCCAACTAGAAGAATTTCTTTCACTTACCATATTGTGGACAAAAGCCAAGATGATGTCGAACTTCTTCAATCTGCAATCGATTATCGAGTCCTTTAATAGTTACACTGCCAGAGGTTGGTTTCATCATGCCTTAGAAAATAAAAGTAAAATCATCATGTGCAGTTAATTAATTTTACTTTTTACATACCAACAAGAATAAATGTTGTGGTTGTTTTTCCTGCACCGTTGTGTCCCAATAATGTGCATACTTCACCTTCAAAGAACTCAAGCGAAAGATCCGAGACGGCTTGAAATTTATCGAATGTCTAAATCAATGAATAAAACAAAAAGCTATAAAACAGTTACTATACGGAAAATGTTCTACTTTATTTAAATGATTAATTTTCATTGTTGGACTTTTTCGCGTTTCTAACTGTTCGAGTTCCATCGAATTGCTTCCCTTTGATACACCATTATTAACTATACTGAAATCATTATCACTATCAGTTGGGCTTACTGCTGAAGGCTTCCAATATGATTTTTGAAATAAATAATTCCATCGTTGTGCAACACCGAATTCACCGGGATTGAGACGTTCAACATAAATAGCGAGAAAGAAATACATGACGGAGTAGATTAACATCAGCAGAAGACAAAGGCCAATATACAGTTTGTATCCAAAGATGTTCGTGTAAAGTTCTCCCATAGAGGCCGTACCACCTATATAAAGAAATCTCGTCTGAATCGCTTTCTGCCATTCAGTTGACTTACCGCCTCGCCGATCGTACTGTAGCATAACTTGTACACAGAATAAAAGGCCAGCATTTGGAAGGAAACATAGAAAATATCGAAGGCCGACTGGTGCCGACGAATAAAAATCAATAAATGTTATTATCCAAATAACTAAGCCGACCAATTTTGATAATAGAGCTAAACATTTTATGTTACTTTATAAATTTCAAATCACAACTAAAAAATTGATATTTTACTTCTTTTAAAAAATTGCCCGAAAAATACAGCAAACACTGATACTTCAATTGAATAAACAAATAAGACTGTCCACACGACTGTCCAATCCATAGTATTAAAAACAGATTTGGTAACACCTGCACCACTGGTGCCTTTAAGAGCCACTTTGCTCAGAAGAGTTACAATGCAAGTTAATACAAAAAAAATACACATTGATCGTGTTATCCATACAAGATTATTGACCCAGGTACGAAGACCGAAGATTCGTAAATATTCCTAAAAAACGAATAATAATAATAATAGCTTCCATAGGCTTATCGTCCGTTGGGGCCAGCCCTGGGTCCACATGCGCTAGTTTCTTTCGTCTTTTTCTTTTTACGGACGACGGTATCTGTACCCTTTTCCCGTCCAACGCTTCTCCCATAAGGGTTGGCGATCACCATAAGCATCACGTGATTGTGACATCTATGATGGGGCTGCTTTTGACTCTGTATATTGACTAGCGATGCAATCAATACACTATCGGATGAGTCACCCGAGACAAGTGACCGTTAGTGATTTGTCCAGGGTCATTACATAACTGGTGATACTGAGGTTTGAACACAGCATATCCACTGAGTCATGTCGGCAAAAAAAAGAATATTAGAGCAAATAGAAACTCTTTTTGTTTTTATATTAAATGACACATTTTTAAGTTTGGTTTCCAACAGTAAGATGCAAGCATGAATGTAAATTAATGTGATGGAACTTTAAAATACGCACTCCGGAATATTAAAAGTAGTTCAGAAAGAGGAAAAGAACTTGCTATGTAATTAGCAACAGTTATAGAAACTCGAAGAAAATAAGAATCATGCAAAAATTCACTCAGGAGAAATATTTTAATGGCTGATGAAAGAATCAGATTTTCAATAAACCAATTATCTGCTAAACAGATGGAAATAGAAAAAAGACATAATCTCTCGTTCACATCTTTTGGCTAATTAAATTATTGTGATCGTAAAACTTCTTAGATTTCGGCATCTTTATCATCTACTGCGTTGGCATCATCACATCGAAAAAATACTTGCAAAGCACTCATTTTATCTCCAGATCAAATAAATTTAAGGTTTCGTGAACTACGACAGACAAAAAAAAGAATCGCTACGATCACATACGAAAAAATATTATCAACGTATGACGTCACTGTCACGACTGGTGAATCATATATTTTCCTTCATCTATGAAAAAATACGTCTAAATAATTTCTCATGGTAACCACGGAGAAACCTTATTTTCTGCA
The DNA here is from genome assembly GCA_905331475.1 of Rotaria socialis. Taxonomy (NCBI): domain Eukaryota; kingdom Metazoa; phylum Rotifera; class Eurotatoria; order Philodinida; family Philodinidae; genus Rotaria; species Rotaria socialis. The sequence goes on along the minus strand of CAJNYU010003348.1, from coordinate 15,328 downwards.
GCACACTCAGCACTGCATTGCTGAAATACATATAATTAAACAATTTCCTTTATAAATTTCCTATTCGAAGAATATCTGTCGATCGTTGATGTCTAATGACTTTGTTTCAGTGAATCGAAGCTCGTAACCATACGTCTTGTCACAGATTGATGAAGGTCAATAAAATGTTATTGTTGTTGTTTTTGTTTCAACATACTTTCTCTTCGTCTACGTCAAAAATTTAATTTTTTTCTTCTTCCTCTGAAGTTTCAACTAGTCAGCAAACGTACTTTTGTAACGAAACAAGTACGATAACATACGTAGGAAGTGTAAAAACTGAGGTCATATAGCTCCGCTGTCATTGCATTGAATTCTCTCGGTTTTTAATTCTTTATAACAGCATCATAAATAAATGATTATCTAATTTTACCTTGGTTTTATTTGCACGTTCTTCGACAATATATCCAACATTCAAAACAAAAGTGACGACATAAATAATCGAAAGAAATAGTGGAACGAAGAAATTAAAACCAGAATTCAATTGATCTATATAAACTTCAGGACAACCGAAATGATTCAAATAAATCTAAAAGAAAAACAATTTTTTATTTTTCAAATAAAACTAATTGATAATGAAACTAACACTTGATACGCTCTGATTGATATTCGTTACATATTCAATAATTGATAGATCAACAAAATATTGAACACCCAAAAATTGTGTTGTGTAATTCAGTATTGTTTTGTTGTCTAAAAACACGTAAAATGTTTATTGAAATTGCAAAATTCTGTAAATACCTTGACAATAATCTTCTGGTGATCGCTTCCATAAATAATCACTTGCAGCAAGTTTAACCTGTTGAGCTTGATAATATGTCAGGCCATTTCTGTATTCAAAATTAATCCGATAAAGACAAAAAACAAGTACTCAATAGGATCTAGAAAAACGTACTCTTGCATTCGTAATGTATATTGAACTTGATCGGGCATCGAAGAAGCACTGCTACATGCGGAATCGATATTAGTAAAATAAATAAAGGCAAAAATCGATTCCAATGTTGAACTTGAATAAGATGATAAGACGGGCGTGGACAAAACTTGAACTGAAGCATCAATAAGAAAAAAATATTCAAGAGTGCGTTCAAGTGACTAGAAATTTATTAATTATGTATAACATTTCCTTCCCTTGCAAACAATCATGAAAATAGAACTACTCAAGTCCACCTTGTTAGAAATGCATTCATATAACGCATGTAATGAGCAACTATTTTTTATATTCGAACTCAATAAAACAAGAATAACAATATCCACTGTTTTATTCTGTTAGTTATTTGTTGAATTCGTGGTTTTCATTTTGCTATTATTATTGATAAACTTACTGTTAGTAGGAAAGCCGGGTACATTCTGTGATAGACTGTTTACTGCAGTTTGCACAATTTGCTGTGTGCACGTATTGTCTACATATGAAAATAATTGAAATGATTACAAAGCATAATAGTCAAAATAAAAATTTACTGGGATAATAATAAGTCGTATTTGCAGTTGTACTGTTACTCAGCATGGGATCATGTGGACGGAATGCTGCTATTTGTCGAGCAGGATAATAGCTGCGCTCGAGAAGGAATCGCATACCAATCAGGAGAGCCAAGAATACATATGCCAGAAGGAACTCGGCTATTGTTTGGCCACGCTTACGCTTTGTCAACAGAAGCATCTTGATGAGAAGAGCTCGATATTCGCCGAGAAATCTCATGAATCCTCCCTTCCTATTCGCACTCTTTTCTGAACCCATGATCGTCAAATGTCTATATAAAAATGCAATAATAACTTAAATATATACTTCTCTGAGAAAAATGCTCTCAAATGCATGACCTCCGTGTTTTTCTAGTTACACAACCACTTTTATGATGTTCTTTTTTCTACATTTTTTTTTGTCATTCCTGTTCATTTTTTTTTTGCATACGGAAGAATCAACTCACGTTGATCTCAAATATAGGTAAGAATGCAGTCAATATTTTGTGAGAAAAAAAAACAGAAAGAACAAGAAAAACATTTTATTCGCATCGTGGTTTTTGTCGCAAAGCAAATTAGTTCTGTTACTATTTATTTGATGTAACAAATACGATGATTTATGATCAATTTCGAAATACTCCTGTTTTTATCACTTCCTTCTATAGAACTCAAATGAATTATCTCATATAAAAATCGACATTTTAGTAACGATAAATCAATAAAAAAAACTTAATTCCATTGCGCACTATTTACTCAATGCTATTGCAGTTTTTTTTCCTCTATTATAATGAATTTATTTCACGAGAGACAAAAAGAACAAAATCAACAGAGAAAAAGAAAGAACTACGGATGCTAGTTATATTATAGAGTATAATTAAGAATGATGTCATTTTAACTTGAAGTATTCCTTACGTACGGTTATTTGAATTAACCAAGTAAAACAACGAAATGACTTGATGACTGCGATTATCAGCGAAACTTCTACAACGCACTGTTGATATATGATGAAATAAAGAAAATAGAATTTTTATTTTCTTCCTAGTGGAAAAGTTACACGGTATTTTTCGTTTTATTGATTTCAGACGAAATTTCTTTCAAAAACAAATGCAATTGATTGACATTTGCTTCTTTTCTAATTGCTTGTGAGTGTCAACATATTTTTAGATTGCAAAAACAATAGTGAACGCATTAGTCAGTTGTAGACGAGATCGATTGTGTCGAAGTCAAACCTATGAAGAAATTCAATAAGAAATTATCTTGTCAACTATTTTTCTTTCCCATTCTTTCATAGATTAGTCATAGCACAAAATATGTCTCACTTGGTAACATAATCCTTATAATGTAAAAACATTTTGAACAATATCATCGATTTTTTTATTTTCAACTCTTTTGACAACACTAGAGCCTAATTGAAAAGAGTACAAAAACCTAGCAACTCTGTAAAAAAATATTTACACTGTCAGTTCCCGCATTGGCCACTGCAAGGTCCATCTTTTTGTCATCATTAAAATCGCTAGCAATCAGAACAAAGGGAAGAGACCCATAGCCAATCGGAAAAATAGTTTCCTTTGTAAAACTACCATTGCCAAATCCAATGAATACAACTATATTGCTCGTACCACGATTAGCAACAGCTATGTCTAATAGATTATCGTTGTTAAAGTCACTAACAGCCAAAGAGTATGGATGCGAACCAAAACCAGTAGAATATAAATTCTGATAAATGAAAGACCCATTGCCATATCCCAGAAAAATGCGTACATAGTTGCTATCTTGAATGGCAATAACTATGTCCAGTATGTTATCGTTGTTAAAATCACCAGCAGCTAACGCGTATGAAGAAGATTGAGAGCTAGTTGAAAAGTTAATCTGTTGTGCAAATGAAAGATTACCATAGCCAAGAAATATACTAATGGTGTCTGTACCTGAATTCACAACGGCGATATCCATATTTTTATCAAGGTTAAAATCACCAACGACCGACGATTGTGGCTGTGAACCCATTCCAGTTGTGAGAGTTGTTTTTCTCTGAAACGCTTGATTGGCATAACCCATGAATATGGCAAGACTATTGCTACGAGAATTAACAACAACGAAATCCAGTCGATTGTCATGATTGAAGTCGCCTATAGCTACGGATTTTGAGTCGAAAGGAGAAGAGTAAGTAATTAGCTCTGCAAAAGTGCCATTACCATATCCCAAGAGTATTCCAATTTCATTATTCCCACCCACAATGATCACATCAAGTTGATGATCGTTATTCAAATCGGCAGCAGCTACAAACCTTGGACTAGTTCCATCTAAATAGGTGGTTAGACGTGCAAAAGTACCATTACCATACCCAAGAAGTATAACTAGATCCTTGCTCCAGTGATTTGCTACGGCGATATCTAATAGAGTATCGTTGTTGAAATCACCAACAGTCACAGACCATGGCCTGCTTCCAATCGAAAACTTCGTTTGTTTTTCAAAAGTACCATTACTACGTCCGAGCAATAAACTCACATTACCGCTTACAGAGTTGGTAACGATAATATCTAGTCGAGTGTCATTGTTGAAGTCACCAACAGCAACAGACGATGGTGAAATTCCAGTTGAATAGGTAATTTGCCTTTCAAAAGTGCCATCGCCATAGCCAAGAAGTATACTTATACTATTATTTCCCCAATTAGCGACAACGATATCCAGTATGTTGTCATCATTGAAATCGTCGATCGCTACAAACACTGGGTGAGCCTCAGTTGAGTAGGTGCGTAGCTCACCAAAATAGCCATTGCCGTATCCGAGACGTACACCAACTGTATGATTCTTCCAATGAGCGACAATAATGTCCAAGCGATTGTCATTGTTGAAGTCGCTAACTGCTACAAAACGTGGATCAGACGCCAAACCTGTTGAATAGATTGTTTCATGTGCAAAACTGCCATTACCATATCCGAGTCGTACACCTAGATTATCACTGCCAGAATTGGCAACGACAATATCTAAATGACTATCATTGTTGAAGTCACCGAGAGCGACAGAATTTGGTATGGAAGCAGTTGGATAGGATCTTTCACTGATAAATAATCCGACATCATATGCAACTAGAACATCGATAGTGTCATTTCCATCGTAAGTAACAATGACTTCTGATTGCCCATCGTTGTCTAAATCTCCGACAGCAATAGTCAATGGAACGTGATGAAAACTATTTCCATAACTGCTTTGAACTGAAAATGATCCCTTATCATTACCGAGAAGTATATCAACATTTTTGGTACCATCACTCGCTACAGCAATATCTAAATGAGCATCATTGTTAAAATAACCAATGCCTGCATACTTCGGCTTCGAATTTGATCCGACTGAATATGTCACTTCATTTGCAAATGTACCATTCCCATATCCTAGAAGTACACCAACGTTTTGAGTACCATAATTTGTAGTAATGATATCAGAGCGATTGTCCTTATTGACATCGTAAACTATAAGACCTCTAAGACCAGAGCCACTTCCCGACGCCAGGACAACATATTTTTCTAGTGCTCCTATATTTTTTTGAATCAATACACTTATATTATACCATGCCCTACTAGCAGCAACGATATCCAATCGATTGTCATTATTGACATCTACAGCAATCACATAATTTACAGCATGATCACTTGAATAGATTGTTGGCTTTCCAAAACTACCATCACCATATCCAAAAAATATAACTAATTCGTCACTGCCTGAGCTAGCAACAATGATATCCATGTAAGTGTCATTATTGAGATCACCAGTCGTTACACACACTCCCGATGTACCTGATGGATATCCTGTTTCATTACCAAAACTGCCATTTCCATATCCAAGATATACACTTATATTTTGACGGTCAACATTGGTGGCAACAATATCCAGTTGATCATCGTTGTTAAAGTCATTAACAGCTATAGACCAAAATCCTGGTCCAGTTGACGATATTGCTTGTCTAGTAAAACTACCGTCTCCATGACCGAGAAGAATACCTATACTATCACTTGCAAAGTTAGCAACAACAATATCGAGATAAGCATCGTTGTTGAAATCACCAACTGCTACAGATGTTGGCATATTTCCAGTAGAATAGGTGCTTTGACACGCAAATGTACCGTCTCCATAACCGAAACATAAGCTCACACTATCGTTTCCAGAATTGGCAACAACGATATCTAAATGAGCATCAGCATTGAAATCACCGACAGCTATTGATAGTGGATGAATACCGCTTGGATAACTCCTCTCAATTGAAAAACTACCATTTCCATATCCGAGAAGCACACCTATACTATTACTTTCATAGTTGACAACAGCAATGTCTAAATGAGTATCGTTGTTGAAATCACCGACAGCAACAGAAATTGGATTAGTACCAACTGAATAAGTTGTTTGTATCCCAAAAGTTCCATTGCCATATCCAAGAAATAAACTGACATCGTTACTACCGAAATTAGCAGTAACAATATCTAGATAAGTGTCGTTATTAAAATCACCAACACCTATAGATCTCGGTGAATTTCCAGTTGAAAATCCCATTCTTTCTTGAAAGCCCTGATAGTGTCCACGGAGAACGTCGATACTGTTCGTATGATTGTTTACCACGATGACATCTAATCTATTATCTTTGTTGAAATCACACACAGCAACTGATACTGATGATGTAGAACCGGTCGTATACATGATTGGCATTGCAAAAGTACCATCCCCATAACCAAGGAGTATGCCTATGTTTTCGGTGCCTTGACCACTAACAACTAGATCTTGCCTATTGTCCTTGTTAAAATCACCAACATTAATAGTATATGGAAAAGTAGTGCCGGTAGAGTACGTTACTTGGTTTCCAAAGCTTCCATTACCATAACCTAGGAGTACACTTATACATTTAATTCCATAATTAGCAACTGCTATATCCAAGTAATTATCATTGTTAAAATAGCCAACGGCGACTGAATACGGACGAGAATGATGGCCCGTTGAAAATCTTGTTTGATTACTGAAGATCCCATTGGCGTAACCAAGAAATACACCGACATTGTCCGTACCAAAATTGGCAATGACCATATCAAGATAATTGTCATTGTTAAAATCTCCAGTAGTAACTGACAGTGGTAGAGAATCATATCCTGTCGAATATATTATTGGTTTCGAAAATTTTCCATATCCGCACCCATGAAAAATACTGACACTATCCCTACCATAATTGACGCTTACAATATCATTTATTTGATCATTATTGAAATCAGCTATACTGATCCAAATTGGTTTATAGGAGTTCGTAAAAATTGAATTTTGTTTTTCGAAACGACCATCGCCCAATCCAAAAAATATATCGATATTGTTTATAGCAAAATTCGCCACAGCAATATCAAGTATAGTATCATTATCGATATGTGCAACTGCGATTGAATATGGACGTGAATCAGATCCAGTGAAATATTTTTTTTTATTACCAAACGTCCCATTGCCGAATCCGAAAAATATCTCTATATCGTCAACTTGAGAATTTGCAACGACGATATCAAGCCAAGAGTCATTGTTAAAATCTCCAACTGCAACAGATCGTGGACGAGTGTTGTATGCGATTGGATTATTTTCCTTCTTTTTAAAGTGTAACTTGCAGTTTCTAACTAAACGATACATGAAAAATGCTGTGATAGGTGTTAGATTATTTGTATTATAAAAACATTTTTCGATTCAAATGATAATTAAAACAGATAAATGTTTGATCTAAGTTTACTGATAGGAAAAAGCCTATTCATGAATAAGAAAATATCATACCGGTAAAGTTTTGCGAAGTGAAAAAAATCGCCGGTATAGCAATCATCATTGCCAGAAATATGAACACAATAAATGCACCAGTGGCTGCTGAAAGTGGATGTGTTGACCAACATGAATATTCCCTAATGAAAGTATTTCATATGGCATAACTAATTTAGAAGAAAACAAAGTGGTATACAAAGGTGTAGGTGTCATTGCCGTTTTCTTTGTTTTGTTAGTAACGGTGATAAGGCTTAGTGCATTCGATTGATTTCGATTTGCGTTTTGTTCTTGTTGATTATTGGCATTAGGTTGTTGTTCAGTCAGCGAGTATTCAAATGAGTAAGCAGGATTATCCATAGAAATTGGAACCATCTAAATTAAAATTATAAATATATTTAAAAGGTACTTATTCGCGGCTATTAAAATTAGTTATCTACTAGGCCTATTTCACGTAGAGACACTATTCATCTAGTAATTCTATTGTAGCATTTTAAAAGATAAAGAAAAAATTGCACGAGTAATTTTCAACGATATCTTCTGAATGATCTACTTTGAACGTTATCACAAAGATAACAAAATTTATTTTTTAATATTATAATAACTTCATGTATATTCTCTAATATGATTTAGAGTAGAAAAAAACTCGACTACTTGTTTATTATAAGATGTTTTCTAATTTATTCATTCATAATAGTCCTATTGTATAATTATTATAAGTCTGATAATCAAATAAATGTGGAAACTTCGGATTTCATTCGAGAGTTATGTGTACTGAAAAACGTGCATGGGACATATGAGCCATTCTAGAATGTCTGAACATCAAAATTATCATGAGAAACTAGGTAATTTGATTTCTGGATGCAGTTTTTGTGCATTTTGAGACTTTTTTCAGGCGGTGTTTCGTTAGAAAGCTACGATTTATTTCAAAACCAATATCAGATTCGGAATCAGCGCTAAAAACTAAGTCGATTTATATATGTTGTGAATAATTCTGAGAAAAATTTGTTTTCTGAAAAAAAATCCCTGTACCCCTCCTCAGGGATGGTCTGATCAAAAATGACAATTTTTTGATAACTCAGCCATTTCTTGAGGGATCCTTCTCATCTTCGAACTCGACCGAGATATTCATGAGATTGAACTGTGTGGAAAATTTCATCACGATCTGACTCTCCTTTCGAAAGTTATCGTGCCTACGGCCGGACGGACACTGACCGATTCTAGTGTACTCACTTTTTGAGTACACGCAAAGATTCTTTCGAACTAAATACCCATGTCGAAAAATCCTACGCAACATAGTGATTCAACATTTCTATTGGAAATTCTTATTTGATGTAAAAATAAAAAACTCTGAATGCTCACAATTATTTTTTTCGTGTACGACCAAAATTTAACGTGACGTTTTAATATTACTTGTTGATCATAACCAAGATTATACTTTGATTCACAAGTGTTTTTATACTTGTTTAGTTATTTTTATTACAGTAATATGTACACTTAATGTATTCACGAGATAAAAAAACGTAATATACTCATATAAACAGTCCTTATCAGCGCAGTTCAATGTCATAATAATACAACATGTTATGATATACACGCCGATTTAAAACATTCATAATTAAGCTATAAGATAAATCACTCCCGAGAAAAAATACACTGTCATAACACTATAGAACAAAATCAATTTTCTTTTTTTTCTGTCTCCTACTCTCTCGATATGTCAATGGGATACCAATTAAGACGCCACTACTAAGGACAAGGTAAGCGTGCATTAGATAAATACACGCTTTTTGACATGAAATTTTGTTAATAAAGAAAGAAAAAGAAAGAGTAGACAACCGAATGGTTTGTTTGTATAAATTATTTATGTCTACTGTATGTGAAATGAATTAACGTTGCAATTAGTTTGTGACTCTGTGTAAAGCACAACTATTTTTCTGCATAGACTGATATGAATCTTTTTCGAAAAATTTATCGTAGAACCTTGCTTGCAGATGAAATCGTTGCTAATGACTGTTTGCATCGATTAACATGTATAAGAAATTTTTCACGAAATCATGAAGCAGAAAAGAAAAACAGATCTACCAATGCTACCGATCAAGTTTTGTTTAGTGATTAGCGTTCTTTTTTTCTATTAAGCTTCTGTGTAGGTTAATTTCAAGCAGACTACTCGAATAGTTATTAATGAAGAACCCTAAAGAATATTTTATTATTTCAATAAATTAAATGACAAACGTTAACGAAATAAATTCTGCGTTTGTTCACAATAAAACCGTGATGTTGAATTTCGTAGATATTCTCATAGAAAACAAATTTTATCTTTGACTCTTGGCAAATGGCTAACAAATATTAAGTACAAAAAAGACAATAGCATGACTACGTTGAAGGCTATTAACAACTTATAGAAATGAGATCAAATAATTGTGACGCGCCGTTTGAGCTTTGAAATTTTTATTTCTATGTTTATTACATAAACTTGATATTTTTGTATTTTCTCCATCAGTTAGTCTTTTCTAGTTAAAAAAAATTAATTTGCGTTCCACTATCTTCGTAATTCAGATATGGACAATTACTAGTGTTGATATACATCTAGTCAATATTATTGCAATACACTTTCATACTCTTCCATAACTGTCAAATATTATCTTAGAAAATATCTACGTAACAGTGATGTCCATCACTTGATGAAATAGATTATTTTTCTAGATGAAAGTATGTACTCGAAAAAGAAACAACAATCTTGCGTTTATTATTCATATTCAAGTGATCAAAAATAAAGCAACTACTAGACGAGCAAGACATTAAATATTATGTTTCTACTATATGAATATTGTAAACACATATATACTGCGTTCAGAGAGAAACAGGAATTCCTACATGAACGTCATAGAAAATACTAATAGCATCACGGTATTCTTTCATGTGTTGACTTGGTACCATGGAGAGGGAAATATTGTCTCGCGTACATATTTTAGAAATACACATGTGGCATAGGTTAGATTTTTCTTTCGTTCTACGTTGGGATGTTTGTCTCTGCTCGCTCGTACTTTAGAAACGCTACATATTTATTTTCACCTTGTTCACTATGTTGAAATTCTAAACTGCAGTTAGCATCTCAAAGTCTTATTGTTTATTCATTTTCAATAGCAGAAATTGAAATACAGAGTAATAAATTTTATTTGGATCCAACTAGTTGTTTATTATTTTTTGAAAATCAGAAAATATCGAAACGATAAATTCAGGCCAATAACATCTCCGTTATGAATATTTCGAACTTTATAAAATAATTTACAGGCGCTTAAAACAATTGAACGGAATATGTGAATTTTGCCATCTGCGATTCTATGATTTATTGTACACATTATTTAAACAATTCAAGGATGTTGCGCTCTAACATGCAGAAAACGAAATGATTGGCAATTATCTGTTTTTGATCTGAAAAACAATCACACATCTTTCAGTTTCAGATTATTATTAATTAAAATACTTCACATTGAACAATTTTGGAATTATCATGGAGCAAATATTGATTATTATCGGATTAATTTTTGTATTTGTCAGTGAGTATAAATTCTACTCTTTGATTGTATGTATAGTATTATCTCGAATTAATATTTCTTTTTTTTTGTGAAAAGTATCGGTACATAGCATACACAAGCCATTTATTTGGTCAGGTTATGATTGGCATATACGTCATGTTAATAATAGTGGTCCGGGTACGATCCCATATTTCGAATCGAAAATAAAATTTTTCTTGACGTTCTTATCTTTTTTGTAAGGTCCAAATAACTGGAATCGCAATAATGTGCGGGTCGATACTAAACACAGATTACATCTCCAAATGAATCATTCGCCCGAGACAGGTGGGTGGAATTGTGCCGAATTGTATACAAATGTTAACCTTGGCTACGGAACATACCGATGGAAAGTTCAAGGAAGAATTGATCATTTCGATCGGAATGTTGTGTTAGGTCTCTTTTTGTACAATGGGCCTGATGGATCGAATGAAATCGACATTGAAGTGGCTAAATGGGGCGAGAACATAACTCAACCGAAAAATTTATGCTACACAGTCTATCCACGAAATGCAAGTGGTCCACATCGTGTGTCTGGCCACAAAAGATTCTCTCTTCAGGGGCTTTACAGCACTCATCGGTTCACATGGGCACCAAACAAAGTTACATTTGGAAGTCAACATGGATTTTACGATTCACCACATATGAATCAAATTTTTGCATATGAGACACCATCGACATTTCACCCAGCAATACCAGAGACGCCCATGCCAGTTCATATGAATCTATGGGCATTTAAGGGCCATTCACCAATCAATAAGAAAAATGTCGAAGTGATAATTCACGAATTTGCACATATTCCAGCCTGAAAAGATATTCTATTATAATGCATTGTCACCAAAATAGAACAATGAATCCCTACTATAAATAGAAATAGATCCTTTGCATGAATTGAAAAACAAACCAGTTGTAGAATTATTGAAAGTTAATGTCGCTGCTGTTTAAAACATAATGCTCTGCTTCTCCGTTTTATAAAGAATTGTGGAATGATATTTCTTGATTTTGAAATTTTCTCAAAATTCTGTTTACGTAGAAATCATACAAAGCAGAGAAGAACTCATTGAATACCTTTAGCATGCGTGCTTCTTTCGTCAAGATAAATAATTTTTTTCTCGGAAAGCGAGCAAACCTAGCTAGTTGATCACTAATTTTTTGTTGGATGCTGTTTCCTCTGCTGATATATCAAAAACAAAAACTATCCCAGAAGAGAAATACTATTTCAACATTATTCATTATGATTGATTATACACGCATAGAAAATGTAAGTATATTTCTGAACATTGAACATAATATTGAAGAGATCTTTAAGCAAAATTTACATTAATTAGCTGAAATCTGTAGATAGAACTTGTATAATATAAAAAAAAACTGTAAGAATAAAATTAAAAAAAAATAAGCAAATACATAGTTTTTAATAAATAGATAATAAGTACTACTAGATAATGAATAACAACAATGAGAGTATCACTCTACTCAGATATTACCTTTATATTTGGCCAAAATGAAAATTTTTTACTCTACAAACACAAAAACTACGCAGATACAGAAAATAGCTGTTTATTCGTTTGTTGAATGCTTATTTGCGATTTCGTTGGCGATATCATTATTTATCTGTCGTCGCAATCTTGAAACTTCAAACACAGGCAATTGAAAAAACCAATTCTTCTTGCTAAGTAAATGTGCGATAGCTGAATACCAGGCAATCGATGCAGTTAGAATACCGAATGCGCCCGCTGCTCGCTGTAAATTATAGTGACTTTGTAAAAACTTGCTAGCCGTAAGAAGACTCAAACAGATAACGAGAAAAACGAACAGAGAAATAGTAACAAAATTCGTTCGTAGAACGGAAATAAGCATAAGTGTTGTATAAATTGTCCATGCAAGAAAAAATACACCAAGTGCATTATTGAGTGCGTTGGCATCATGATAATCGCCAAGAAAGTTGAATGATAGAATATGAAGTGCTGCAAAACTGAGCCAGAATCCGCCATAAGAACAAAATATCAAAGCAAGTAGATTGTTGCCATTACGAAATTCGAGAAGTCCAGCTAACAATTGAATGAGTCCGCCATAGCATAGAGCAGGTCCCATCACTACACCCAACGAAGCATTAATAGGAACGCTTGCACCAGCAAGATACATCGATGCTATAAATGTGGTCAAGGCAAATGCGCATAAGCCCAGCGGTGCTGCATTCAACTCATGGTAGGGAGGGCGATTGAGCTGACTAGATTCCGGCGGCGAAGATTTCATCATATGTTCGAATTTGAGAAATTTTTCGATTGTTAATCGACTTTCTTCATTCAAATTTTCTATCGTGATCGTTATTGGTTTCGTGCCTGCCATTGTTTCGCTAAGCCGATTTAAGGTATTCTGTGAGTATCGAAAACGAAAAGCTACTATTATAATCAGATAGAGTAGATAGTAATGATATTCTTTTTTTCACATCAAAATCACATTATTTTGAGCGTCGACGGAGAGAGAATGATTATTTATAACAATATCAAATGAATCATTTGAAAATGCCGTGATGAAGCAAACAGCACGATTTATGAATGGTCAAACATTGTTGCCCTTTTCTTTCGCGCACTGCACTTTTGTGTGACGTGCATATGTTTTAGCATCGAAAAAAATAGTTATGTCTAGCTGCATCATATAACACGTAAGCTAAAAGGTAATAAAGTGCTAATAAATTCTTTTGAAAAAAAGAATCTGAATAATAATTTCATCAAATAAACTTGGCCATCGAACAAGCAAATTGAAAACGTCTTTGAATTCTTATGTCGATTAAAATTGCTACTGTTTAGAAGAACATTTCGCCATGTGACCTTCAAAAATATATATTTCTTCACACATAACGGATTCTGCAGAGCAAACACAAACGAAAAAATAGATTTACATTAATCCGAAATAAATCTCTAAAGTCATTTTTTCATACAACGATAATTCATGGAACCAATTCTTTGATGGAAATATGATCCGTATTGTACTTATCATTTTAGCTCAGCTATGACCTTTTTATTAGACTTTTTTTCCTCAACGACATATGGAATCTTTATTTAATCAATTACTTAGCCACAACGATGTACTTTAAGAAGCACAGTTTCTTTTTCTCTTCAGACGTACTTCTCGAGCAGTGCTGACCTTTTCTTTCTTCACATTCCTTATACCATCTCATATTACTTTAATGATCGTATTGATGCAATCTGAAAGTAATTCATTCATGTCTCTTATCTCTAATTCATGCACTTACATTATTATATAGCACTGACTTGCGAATCGATCTTTACATAGTCATGCGCAATATTTTTATTGGATAAAAAGGGAAGCTCACTTTTTTTCAAGAATAAACTGATTCTCTTATAACATAATGTAGCTGATGCTTTAGATTAGAGCCAACAGATGAAGGAGATCAAAAAGAATTCATTTGCGAAATGGTATCAGACATTGATATGACCAGTTTCCATTATAGCATGTCATTTTTAAAATAAATTACGTGCAGATAATTACTGAATTCCATGAATGTTGAAATAAAAAGGGTGCGGGTGTGGTAAGGTTTCAGAGGACCTCTAACACCCACACGTCACACTCGCGTAAGCCATGTTCTAATCAGGAATTATGTATAGTTGCACTGACGAATGTGCTCTGGGCTGTCTTAAAAAAACTAGATTTATGAAAGTTTCGTTTACTTATTTTCGCGTTTATTAATGACAAAAGAATTTAATAAGAAAATTATGAATGGCCCTTGTTTCCAGATGTCTTTTTGCCACGAATCTCTTTAGTGCTGGTTGTTGCCGTTGCCGTTTGCGTGTACCATGTATTAACTTTTTTTCGTAGCCCTTCACCCGTTTGAACTTTTGATTTGATCTCAGGCTGTTGCGATTGATTGGCTGCTTTTTTCTTATTTTCCAAACCAGTTAGAATGACATAAGTGTGTTGTAATAAAATAATATCTTCGACTTCAAACATCGCGAGATCTTCGTAATTAATACCATTACTCCATAAATCCGTTCGTTCAAGATAAATTTGTAATGGTACATCGAGACTTATGTTTGCATTCAATATACGTACTATCAATCGTTTGAGCATTGCAATCCAAATATCAATTGATTTGAGTTTTTCAGTAATTTTATTTTCTTCAAATGTTGCACGACAAAATGCTTCAATAATTCGTTTTCGATCTTGTGGATTAAATGCTTCTTCAGCAAGTTCTTTCTTTATGTAAACACGTAAGACTTGATCAAATGCAATTTCTTCAAACATTTCATAGAAATCAATTATATATCGTAATTGAATCGCAGAAAAATTTGTCCAACGTAGAATACTATCGTTTAAACGAGATTTTGAGCGAATAAATTTTTCAATAAATAACTGAACCGTCATATCTTTTCTTAGCCTTTCTGCGGCTATGGTTCGAATATAAGTAAAAATATTGTCAAGTGAACCGAGATAATGAAGAATGTCATCTGGATTCATAGTCTTAATTAAACGACTCAATC
>CAJNYU010003346.1:0-49238 GCA_905331475.1 Rotaria socialis | reverse complement strand
CGGTAGCCCCTTCTAAAATTACACCATTCGATTCAGCACAAAATTCTGCATCCAACACAACGAAAATGAAATTCAACACAACCATATAGGTGAATCCGGGCTGGAGAAACTCGAATATTGTGCTAACTTCTCCAACGTCAAAAGTTCAAGTACCATAGACTATAGTAATGGTTATTCTGCTTATGCTGTTCAGTTACTTAATTACAAATTGAAATAAATAAACTAGAATAGTAGAAGTTTGAAACGATGTTAGGCATATAAACGAAAATTCAATAGGTATTTTTCACAAATTCAGTGCACATGGCCATCACTAATCACATTCGAAGTAGTTTGGAACAGTGTAGAACAGAGTTCCGCGAGAAAACCAAAAATTTGTCCCGTCCCGCTTTATTTTCCTTACACCGTCCCGTCCCATCTCGTTCTGCTATGTGTAAGCCTTTTTTCTCTATGTACAGTTGGAAAAGTGCAGCTAGTTTATATTCTTTTTTAATGTGAATAATTTATTAGTAATTAGATATTTCATCGATTTTGGCCAGAAAACTCCCCGGGGAGTCCCCGAAAAAGAACGAAATCCCTAGGGAATCTCTGTCTTGAGTTCCCGGGGATTTGTCAGAGGACTCCCTGAAGATTCTTCTAGGGAGAGTTGACTAGGGATACTAGATGATTTTATTGTGTATTTCTGAAAATAAAAAGGTAATTAATATGATATTAATCAAACGAGAATTGAAGTTTACAACCGAAAAAATAAAAAAATCATCTGAAATTCATCAACAATCAGAATATAAGCTATTGAATCGCTCATAATAGTCATCTCTGCCATGAATTTGCTCAACTTATAGATGTTGCACAACTGCTATGAATATAGGACAATGGGTGATAACGATATATCATATTAACTTCGCGAGATGTTTTAGTAAATTGATTTGTCCCGTCCCGCAGACGGCCAGGATTTCAGTCCCGTCCCGTCTCGCGATTTTCGCTAGATCTTGTCCCGTCCCGCCAGGTTCCGCGTTCCGCGGAGCTCTGGTAACTATGTTTCAACTGAAAATAAACCGAATAAAAGCTGAAAATTTAAAATATCATACAGTACATGAATAACCAATTAAACTGTATTGTTCGAATATTTCATCCAGGATGAAAACAAAACTGATAAACGTGATCAAATTTTTACATAACATCATCTATGTAAATAATAATTTGACACGTTTGCTTCAAATATTCTGTTCCAACTTGAAAGAAACAGTATAAAACCGTGGCAATCTCAAACACTATAAAGTATGTAAATAAAAATTCGACGCGTGCTCATCATATATTTCGTTTTGCTCGAAAATCAAATAGTAAGATTGGTAAAACTTTCCAACAAAAGATTGTATATGAATGGTGATCCGCCTTATGGTGTTCGTATTTTTCACATCAAGTAACATATAACGCATAGGCCTTTAAATATTTCAAACAACCTACAGTATATAACTCTTCATTCGGCGCGTCTTATTCGAATATTTCACTCACGCTTGAAATCAACTAATGCGAGATTTTAAAGTTTCAAACAACATACGGTGTCCGAATGATCTTTCGACCTGTATTGTTCAGATATTCTATTTTAAGTCAAAATTGAAAAATGAAATTCAGAAAATATCAAACAACAAATATTATACGAATAATCATTCGACATGTGTCGTTTAGATATTTCATTTCAACGTAAAACAAACTACTAGCATTGATGTCAGCTCCAATGACCGATAATACATGAAGATTCTACCTGCTCGTCATGTTCAAATATTTTAATCGAAACAAATGAAAAAGAAGGGAGAAATGCTAATTTCTCATAACCTCTCGTACATAAATAATCAATCCGCTTGTATTATTTGACTATTTCATTAACATTTCAGGTAGAATAATTGAACAGGTAAAACATTCGAATCCCATACGGTATGTACATAAATACTCAACTTGTATTTTACAGATATTGCATTTACCATGAAAAGCAACTAATAGCATTCCTAGAAATTTCCAACAACATACAGTAAATAAATGATCGCTCAACGCTTATTATTCAAGTATTCGTTTCTCACTGAAAATAAACTAAGATAACTAGTGCAATTTCAAGCAACGTAGAGCATTTAGATAACTGTTCTCCTGGCGTTGCTCATGTATTTCATTTCATCTTAAATTAGATTAACCAACGATGTCAAATTTAAAGCAAGAAGTAGTATACGAACGGTCAATCCGCTGGGCATGTTCAGAAATTCGAACCCGAGTAAAAATACAATTTAGAAAAAAGTGAAAATCTCGAACAATACAAAATATATAAATCATCTGTCCGCAGGTGTTATTCTTATCTTTCAAGTCAACTTTTAATTGACTAATCAATATCGTCGTATTCGTGCCAACATAGAATATACGAATGATCAGGCCGCTCTTCAAGTTAGAATATCTCAATCAGTGTGAAAGCATAATGAAAGAAAGGGTGAACAGTTCAAAATAAATTAAGTTTCTGAATGATCACTCTCCGTGTATTGTTTACGTATGTTGTTGCAATTTGTAAGATATTAATTAAAATCATAACATTTGAAACAGCATGAAGTATATAAATAGTCGATCCGCGCGTCATGTTCAGGTATCCGAGACAAAGCCAAAGTTAAATGAAATAAAACGTAGAATTTTCGAAGACCATCAATTATCTAGATGGTCATGCGGCACGTTTCATTCGACTATTCCAATAAAACAGACTTCAAACACAAAACTATTTTAAAACAAAGAAAAACATACCGTATACAAACCATTACTCGACTTGTATTGTTCACGTATATCATTTCAACTGAAAATAAAGAAATAAGACATCTGCATTCCTAAATAATATACAATATATGAATAGTTATTCGTCTCATATTATTCGGATTCTTGATTCCAACTCGAATTAAAATAATTCAAATCACATAAATTCAAAACACTATGCATTATAGAAATACTAATTCAACCTGTATTTTCCAGATATTTCGGGTGGTCTCAAACTAAGTTAATCATTTTGACGATTATTTTCAACACTCAAGGGTAGATGAATAATTATTCGACATGTCTTATTCATATATTTCATTTAAAATCAAAATGAAATCATGAAAATTGTACAAATTAAAAAATCATACTTTTTTAATACTATCACTCGACATGTATTGGCCCTTTATTACATTTCAATCCGAAGTAAAGCAATCATACTCTTGCAGTAGGAAAATAGTGTAGTAGTTAGATAATTTTTCCGCGCATATTATTCCAATATTTTATTTAAGCGTCGCACAGATTGATTAAACTCGTAAAAATCTTCAGTGACACGTAGCATAGGAAAGATCTATCAACGCTCACCCTTTAGATATTTGATTTCGACTGAAAATAAAATGATGCAAGCGGTGAAAATTTAAACAACATTGGATTAACAAATAATCTCTCGACGCGTGTTGATCAATTATTTCAGTCCAACTTGACATCACCTAATCAAATTCTTAGAATCGTAAAAGAAATAAAGTACATAAATGATCATACGGCGTGCCATATTCGGAAATGTCATTTCAATTCGGAATAAATAAATTAAAACCGCTAAAATTTGTCACTGCATAGAGTATATAAATATAGATTCAGCGTGTGTTTCTCGGATATTGCGTGTTAATTAAAAGTTAATAAACTACACTACTAACAACTTCAAACAACCGAGAGTAAATAAATGATCACTCGGCTTGCGTTGTTCAGTTGGGTTAATGTCAACTTGAAATAGATTCGCTTAAAGTCGTGTGATATCAAACAAGATAGAGTATATGAACGATCACTCTCCGAGAATTATTCAGCTATTTCATTTCAGCTCACAATCAACCAGCCAAACTCGGAAAATTCAAACATCTCACAGCATACAACTGGTCATACGGCGTGTCTTCGAATATTTCACTATAATTCCAAAGAAACTAATCAATTCTGTACAAACATAAGACNGCATACAATATGCAAATGGTCATTCAACCTATGCTGTCTTTATATTATATTTCTGTTAGAAAATACACTGATAAAAATCTTCGAATTCCAAAAGACAAATACTATGTGAATGGTTAATCTTCCCCAGCTGTTCAGATATATTAATGGAAGTCAAATTGATGTGAAGACTTAAGATGAAACTTTAGGGAAAGAACAGTATGCGAATGATTCTTCGACATGTGTTGTTCGGACGTTTCATTTCAACCGAAAATAAATCAATTTAATTCTCGAAATCTCTAGTAGCACATAGTATATGATTCGCCGATCAGCTAGCGATGTTCAGGTATTCCAATGAAGTCAAAACTACGGTGAGAAGAAAGTATAAGTTTTCAGCGACATGCAAGATAGAAATGATCACCCAGCTTGAGTGGTCCGAGTGTTTCATTTCAGTTAATAGCAAACTGATCAACGTTGAGACCCATTGAAACAACAGATGGTATATAAACTATCATACGGCCTATCTTTTTCGACTATTTCATTTCAAATTATAGTGAAGTAAATAAACTCGCTTAAGCACGAGATCACACGAAGTATTGGAATAACGATCCAACATGTATTCTTCAAATATTCCGTGTCGACTGAAAATTAACTAATAGAAAACATAACTATTTCGAACAACATCTGGTAGAAAGATGATTAGACGCCATATGATGTTCACGTTTGTCATTTCGAATCGAATTCACCGACAAAGATCGTGAATGTCTAAAACCACATAAGGTATGCGAATACTAATCCGACGTATGTTGCTCGAATATTTGACTTCAACTCAAAATAAAGTAATGAAACACGTAGAATTCCTAACAACATACAGCATATGAATGATCGATCCGCACTGATGTTCGCAGATTTAAACCGAAGTCAAACCGAAGTGAAGAGATTATGAAAAATTAAAATAGCATGCAGTATACAAATGATTATGCTTCCTGAGTTGTTCGCGTATTTCATTTCAATTACTGATAAAAAAAAATGAATTTGATCAAAGTTTGAAACAACAGAGTATATGAATGATCATTCCGCATGCTTCATTCAAGTATTTAATTCGAACTTGAAATCACGCAGTTCAACGCGGCAAGTTTGAAATGATGTGGGATACATAGATAAACATTCACCCTATGTTCTTCGGATATTTCATTGCGCCAGAAAATCAACTAATGGTAGTTGCAAAAATTAGGCACGACATATGGTGCTTAGATGATCTTTCGGCATGCGCTGTTCGAGTATTGCATTTTGACTTAAAATAAAATAAAGCACATCGTGAAAGTTCGAAACAACGTGCAATATATACATGATCATTCGGCCTGCGTTGTTCAGGTGTCCACGTTTCCACTGAACGAGTGGTCATGAAATACTTGATATCCCTGCTATCATAAGCCATATGAATGAACGATCGGCTTATGCTGTTCTGATGTTTTGATCTAAGTGAAAATAATGTCAAATAAAATGGGAAAGCTTCGCAGAACATACATTATATCAATCACGCCTCTCCTCGTCTTGTTCGGGTATCACAATCAAATTATAATAAGCTAAGCAGCATGTAACATTTCAAAACAGCATGCAGTCAATAAATAAAGATTCAACGTGTTTTCTTCATATATTGCGTTTCGACTGAAAATTAACTGATGATACTCGTCGCATAACCAAACTACATTTAGTAGAGAAATAATCAGTCGATGTATGTTCACGTTGTTCGCCAGAGAAAGAGGCTCTAATGATAGTGTTCCAATCAATATCTTTGATCTGAATAAAAACAGAATCTGTCTTGATTTCTGATGGCCGATTGAAAGCAGTTTGCACATTTTTCAATTGTTTCTTCCAATTATTAATATCAGTGTCTACAAAACTTTCAGACTCTTTATGCTCTTGTGCTTCATTTCCGATTGTTTCAACCAATTGCTTCAATTTGTTATTTTCCTGTCTTCTACTAAAGAAA
This sequence comes from Rotaria socialis, assembly GCA_905331475.1. Taxonomy (NCBI): domain Eukaryota; kingdom Metazoa; phylum Rotifera; class Eurotatoria; order Philodinida; family Philodinidae; genus Rotaria; species Rotaria socialis. The sequence continues at coordinate 43,294 of CAJNYU010003346.1, read as the reverse complement.
TGCTCAATATTTGCACGTGCTTCGTTTGCTCTTTGTGAAACACGCTCAATTGTGCTTCTTTCCCATTCGTCGATTTGTTTTAAGAAAGGAATAGCATTAATATAGTCTGGCGATGTTGATGGGTCATCGATTCTACGTTGCAGTGATTGTTGAAGATCATTATGAAAATTAAAGACAGAATCCAAATCTGTAGAAAGCTTATGACGGTGGTCATTGAAATGCTTATTACACATATGTCTTAAACAGCCGTCACATTTCGTAATGGAAACAGTTTGTTTCGGAGAGCATAGATCACACATATACTTTCTTGTAGCGCTTGAACTACGAGTAGTCATCATCAAGTTTGCGTGATTTTAATTTGAGTAAATATTTGAAATAGGATGATATTTTTATTTGTCCGATTGCTAAAACAAACATTCATTGCAAATTTGAATTGAATGACAATGTCAAAGTTTTACTAGTAAACACTTTTCTATGAAGAATGGCTGGCAGTAACTAAGAAAGTCTTCATCTCATATGATTATAGCTGCCAAAATTGATAGTTATCTGAACATTTGTACTTGCATGAGATAAAAAGCTGCGCTTAATTACATACGTGAAACAAGAAATATAATAAACGGTAATGACGAGAATCTATCTTTTTCTTGAACTACATCATTTTGATGAGGAATGCTTTTGGCGATGAGCTGATCCTTCATTATGCGATGCTGTATTTCAGCAGCGTGTGCTTTTAGTTTCATTAGTGTTTATCAAACATTTCTAGAATTGTAAATAAATGACTGAAGATAAGAATGTAAAAGAAAACGATCTAATACTTTGTGGAGAGAAAAACTTAGTAGTAGTTCAATGGATCGTATTTTAACTTTTACAGACGGTTCGTTCGTAGCAAAAATTTGCTCATTAGAAGTACGTATTAGAAAATATGGGTGTTAATGGAAAGAACACGTGAGCAGCGCACCCACACCCACTTCTATGCCTCGGACTGGTTCAATTCTATCCAGAGATGAGCACAGGACAGGGTGGTCCTGGCGTCCTGTCCTGTCCTGTCCAGCCGCCCGCCAGGACAGAAAAGTTAGCGCGACAAAAACAGGACAGGATGAAGTTTCGATTTTCGTTCTGTCATGCCGCCAGCCAGGACCGAGAGGTTAGCAGGACATGACAAGGCAGAAAATCTTGTCCTGTGCTCTTAACAATCGAGTAGTTATTAAGTATTGAAAAACAAATTTAGATTTAAAAACTGCTATCCCAAATAAATATTTTATTGTAGCTACACATGTCTATGTAGAATTTATTTTTCAATTTCGATCCAACATGGAATCAAGAGCATATTGTAACTATCATGCAGTTATTAAACTTAAGGCAACATGAGATTCAAGTAGAATTCTAAATTAATAGAGATATGGTGAAACTTACTTGATTCTGATATTCTACTCTAGATTGCGTTTTTCGCAGCGACAGCAATTGTTTTGAATAGAATACTTTTGTTTTGAATGAGAAACAGCTTCGTATTGTAGGAATTCAGCATGCAAAATGACGTATGGCCACTTAAGAACAGTAAACATAGCAGCACCTCATTTTTTCTGCCTCTGGTTATTGTTTACATGCTTACTGCAAACTTTTTTCTCTACGCATGGACACGTCTGAAGGAGCGCAACGAATTGAGAGAACATGTAGAAACACTTAGAGTCACATGAAAGCATACAATGGCGAATGGCTTTAGAGCAAAAATGTAAAGGTAAATATAGAATGAATACTTTGAAAATTAAATTCTGCGTCCTTACTTCCCAGTCAGAACAGAAGAGATTTTTATACTGGAAAAAACGTAAAATATGCGCTTTTTATGCTAACAAATTGTGCAAAACGATTTCTAATTTTGTAAAAGCTAACACCATGGAGCTCATTGACCTCGGATTCGCTACTTCAGCGTAGAAACGTTTATTTTTCAAACAAAAAAACTGCACATTCTTACTGGTTCAACACGTTTTTTGTATAGATTATGCCAGCTCACCAGAGCACGCTGATTGGGGTGGTATATACCAGAGCTGTCAATCTGATTTAATGCCCTACATGTCCCTGTCAAGTCGAGTATTATAAGATATTAACCGAGCCTATCCCTTCGCAGATTAGATTAAGCTGAGTCTTGAGTGTGTTTGTGTTTTTGTTCTATTTCACAGTGCACACGCCCACATCCTCTACTGAATAATTGTTACTTTTTTGTAATTTAAAATGTCCAAAAGATTCCTAGGATCAAAAATAGCAATTGCATAGATCTGTAGTGCTATTTAAATCATAAATACAAGGGTAGACTTGCAGATTTCTTACTCAGAATAAATTAATGAGTATGAAAATTTCTTGAACAAAATACGTGTCACGTGTAGGTTATCAAATTTGTAAGCCCCGATTTCGGTTGCATCGGAACTACTTTGCATGTGCTCATTGAGAAATAAATGTTCCTAAAAATGGAGCCTGTGTAGAAATAATATCGCAAATGATCAATTATTTCTCAACAAGCCCACCAATCTTCAAGAGCCCACGACCAAAATGTTTTGCTCGATGGTTCCATTCGATAGACAGAAATTGTAAGTCTAACGTAACCGCTTAGAAACTTAACAATCTACAATGATGAGTGGTACCGATGTATCAGGACGATATGCTGATTCATGTAAGAGGATTCTCATTTAATGTATTGCAATCAATTCTCTCAGTATTGATTCCATTGATCATATTTGTATTAGTTTGACTCAATGAAATTTCTGTACTTCAAAATATTTTGTAAAGTATTACTTATTATAATTAAACTTTTCTAAATTACCTAAACACAAAACATTGAAATGAAGTGCAATAAGAAAATTTTAATGTTTGCCTTTTTATCATATATATTTTTTTCTCTAGTTAAACATTTTATTTCATTTATAGTAAGAAAAGAATAAATTTGCATTAATATAAAGTACAATAGTCATTAAGATATATTTCTTGTCAGAAGCGCGAAAAGAAAAAAAATAAAGATTTCATTTTCGATGAAATAAATTCTTGAAACGAGAAGCTTTTGGTGTCTAAAGAATTGAAAGAAGATAATTTAACTATGTAATCTAAACGAAATTCCTACTTCTGATCCTTTTTGATTTTCATTATTAATTCTTTGTCGTGTTGCTGAATTTGTTCCTTCTTGTTCATCATTCATAACGGCACCTTTACGAATAAAACTTGCTGAGAAATCATCCGGATCATGATCCATTGTTTCTAGTGCATATGCTGTACGTAAATGTTTCGGTTGACTAAGATTTCGACGTTGTAATTCTGTTATTCGTCGCGTATAATCAACAGGACCCAAATCAAGATTAATAGGCTCATCTTCATTTTCAATTTCTATGATAGAAAAATCTCTTTTTTTAATATGAAAATGACTTTAGATATTATTTACCATATTTTGTGATATGATCAATTGAACGGCCATTTCTAAAAGATAAAAATAAAATAAAATAAAGGCATTGCACTTTCTTTTGCGAAAGTTTTCTTTTGTATTACAAAGGAAAATTATTGAAAGATTGATTTTTATGTAAAAGTAATGCTAAATCATCATGATCTAATGATCGTGTATCATCCATTTTTTCATCTAAAAATATATATAATATGATCCATTTAGAAAAAAAGAAATTTTACTTGTACGACGCATAATACGCATATCAAGACTCGGTGAACGAACAAGACGCGAAACAGATTTATTATTATTTTCAATTGATTGTAAAATAGGATTTGATGCTGTCGGCGGATGATGGTGAACTGTTGTACTTGTTGTTATTACTGGTTGTTGTTGTTGTTGTTGCTGTTGCTGTTGCTGTTTCTTAACTTGTCGTAAATTTCTATCAGCAAATTCAAGTTGAGCAATTAACGGCAAACGTTCACTTTCCAAATGATGACAACGAGTTTTAAGAAGTGAACATTGCTTTTGTAATTCTTCATAATCTGACACGGTTTTCGAATAAACAGATTTTATTTCGTTTAATTCTTGTTCAGTCTAAGTAATAGAAAGCAAAATTCAATTCTTTTTCGAGCGAATATATGGTGTGTATTCTTAGAAATCGATATGCACCCTATTTTTTCAGTGTATTATCGACGAAGGCTCATATCAATGAAAGAATTCGATTTTCTTTTACCTTTCTGTGTACAACTTTCGATTTTTCATAATGTTCACGTAAATCTTCACCATATTTTTCAAGTTCTTTAATATCTTGACTATACAATCGTGCAGCTTTTTTCAACTAAAGAAAAACTGTTTAGAAAAATTTTGTATATGTATGAATATCAACACTTGCATTTTCGACTTCTTCAATTTTATCTTTCAACGCTTGTTCTGCTTTCGAAACTTTCATTTGTGCATCGGTATATTCGGTTTGTGAACGTACTTTTTCTTGAAGAATATTTTCATGCATTTCGCGTACTTGTTGAACTTGTAGTTTAAGTTGAGTCTCACGTTCTTCTTGTTCATTTAGTTTACTTTCATACATTGAACATGTATTCGTTAATTTATCGTATTGCATTTGTAAATCAATTAAACGTGATTGACTATTATCGCGATCGAGTTTAACATGATCGATTTCAACTTTGAGCGAATCAATTTTTGTTAAAAGACTTATAAGTTCAGCCGATTTCAATGAAACTTGCTCATTGAGCAAACCAAGTTGATGTCGTAAATCAAAAGATTTAACAATTTCAGAATTAAGTTCACCGCTTTGCCCGTGGAGTTTACTTTTCAAAGAGGCGATTTCACTTCGGAGAAGATAACATTCATCGGTCTACAAAAGAAATGCAAAACTCAATACTGTCCATCAAGATAAACAAGAAATTATAGTATTCAACAAATTCTTACAATTTTGGCGTTTTCTCGTTTGAATTCTTCGACCAGTTTCGTTGATGCAGCCAATTTATTTTCATATGTTTCAATTTGTGCATTGAGTTCATTTCGAACTAAACACAGAAAAACCTAATAATACGTATGAGCAGATTTAATTCAGTGTCTCTTCTACTATTAAGATGCGGGAATAGTCAGACTAGTTGTTCTTGAGGGTGAAGATAACGTACGTGAAATTTGTTCTTCGGCATATTCATGTTTTTGTTTATATAATTCTTGGCATTCATTTCTAAGTTGTTCCATTTGTTCTTCAAGTTGTTTATTTGTTTGTTTAAATGCTTCAATTTCAGTATCGGCTTCACGTCGATCATAAAATGACATTTTAAGTGCGTGTAATTCTTCTTCTAATGCTCGTTTTTCCGCGACAATCAATGGTGTGTCGATCGTTGTCATTGGTTCTAAGATTCAATTTAGAAAATGTATTATTATTATTATTCTCTCACATAGAACATGTTTTACCATCAAGTTTTTTCTGTAATTCTTCTTTATCATCTTGTAAATGACGAATTTGTCTTAGCAACTCTGATTCACGTTGTTCTTTGAAGATTTTCATTTGTTGGTTTTCTATTTCTAACATTTTAACACGTTCATTGGCTGATGACAACAGTAAAATATCAGCATTTTGATTGATGATTTTTTTACTATACTCTTCGCATTGTTGTTTAGTTTCACGAAGCTAAAGAGAAAACAATTAGTTCATCCTATTTCGCTTAAAAATCATATTTGATATAACAAACTTTTCTTTCAAGTGTGCCAATTTTGTCATGCATTTCATCGTTTTTCTTTTGATATTGTTGTAGACGTTGTTGTAGATCGAGAGCATTTTCTTTCGCTCCTTGAAGTCTATCATATTCAAAAGTGTGAATTCATTTAAAAAAAGAAGAAATTCTCATTGTTCTACCGTTTATTTTCGACTTCAAAGCGATGTACATCTTCACGAAGTCTATTACGTTCATCTTTAATTATATCGTAATCGGTTTGCCGAAGAACTTTTTCGGATAATTCACGATTTTTATCCTCTTGAAATTTTAGAAAAAATAAAATAAAATTTCTCATTCAAGATAATATTTACTTAATTCATGGTAACTTTTTTCAAGACCACCATATTTATGTTGAAGATCATCCAGTTCATATTGAACTTTGAATAAATCTTCTTGCAGAACACGTGCTTGTTGAGTAGCAGCGGCAGCAGCTTGAGATTGCTGAAAGAAATATGAGATATGTATCGAATAATTAATAGAACAACAATCTCTTACTCCAGGTGAACGAGTAAAACTTCGATCGAGCATTGATGAACGACTTGCATTATTTAATGAATCATTTAAATCTAAATAAATCGGTTCGATAGTAATAATTCTAATGCATAAACCTACTACAAATCTGTGTATTACGACGTTTTCTTATAACGGGTGTTGTTTGTTTTGGTTGTGCACCTCCGGAATCTACAGAAAACATAAACGATAGGCGGGATGAGAATAAGAAAAATGTTTTACCGTCTTTCAAACAAGCATCAACATTCAATTGATACGGATTATTTTGTGTTCCTTCGATCATATGTAAATCGAATAGGGCAGCTAATTGTTCATGTTGAGCTTCATCGGTATCGAGTGATTTCGAATAGAAATAAGTATCAGCATGGGCAGCAAATACAACGAGTAATGCCATCTGAATTTCGAAAAAAAATGATGCACACTTCAGAACAAGAATAGTTTTTGTTTTCTTACTTTCGAAAGTAGAACATCATTTCCTTGTATCAATTCATTAATATTCCATTCAATGATTGAAGATGTTGATTGTTCTATTGGAAAAATCAAGAAGATGCGGACGAAAACAAGTTCTAGTCGACATACTTGAAAGGTAGTCGAGGATGAATTTGAATTTATTTTGAACATTCTCGCTCGATGGTGGAGTATTGATACGTGTTTCAGCAAATTTTTGTGCTTCACTAAATAGAACGATAGTACTATAAACTAAGAGAAAACAGGGTTTTTTTCCATACATTTGAGATATAATATTGAGAAAATGTTCAGACGTTCGAAATTCTTCAACCGATTTCACTGGTTCGAGGGGTGCAGTCAGAAGAGAATTGACCTAAATCATTTTAAAAGACCTTGTTTAGCAATAATTTTGTTTCAATTGATCACTTACACCAAATAAAATAAGTTTCTCATTCACCATATTTTTGCAGACTAATGAAATGTAAAGAACGATGACGAAGAAGAAAGGCAAACGGATTGATTCATTTATTTCACATTTTCCCACACAAAGAACATCGGTAACCAATGAAACGATTTTGTCAGAAATTAATTTAAATCTAATTATAAAATCAGTTTTATCATATTTGAATTTTCAATTTTTCAAAATCTTTCCATTGCAAAAATCATCGTATAGATGGCGCCACACCGAATATTCTGTTAATAGCAAAACATTTCATCGTTTTTTGTGCACAGTGGATCAATTCTCAACCTTAGACAATGAGTTTACGACGTCAACCATCTCGAGCAACAACAAAACCTTCGTTGACACCTTCTATTTTCACCAATCCAACGATTGATTTATTTCTACAACAATTTTCTCAATTTGTTCGTCGTCATATAATCGAAAATAAAAGTGAAACTGTTCTCGTTGCTGGTCCACCATCTTGTGGCAAAACAAAATTACTCGAACATATTTTCACAAAACTTCACATTGAAGATCCTTCGCTTACTGAACGCATACTTATCTTTCGTCTCAATGGTTTAATTCATTCAATCGAAACATCAGCTATACAAGAAATTGCATCTCAACATAATATTCAACGAAAAACTACAAATGATTATCAAAGTGATAATCTTCAAATTCTACTTGAAACCATCGCAAATGAGAAAATTGATAAAAGAATTTATTTTATTTTTGTACTCGATCATTTCGAACATTTTACATATCAAAAGTTAAATTCTATTCTTTATACATTATTCGATGCTGTTTATTCAGATAAAAAAAGTTATTCAATATTAACAATCGCTGTATCAAATCGTTCGGATTGTCTTGAACTACCAGAAAAACGTTTAAAATCACGTTTTTCACAAATCTACTATATTTTATCATCGCCACCGATTGAAGAATATACAAAATATATACTTCAATCCTACAAAGTAAAAAGAGATGTTCAAATACCAAACGATTTCTTTAGTTCATTAACAAATGTTGAACAGAAAATAATTCATTATTTACGAGATCCAACTGCTAATATGAATGAAGATACTCGGCCAGATCAACAATTAGATGGTTGTTTAACCCATTTAGAACTATTATTACTTCTTATGTCAAATAATGTTATTAAACGTATAGAGGAAAAATTACAAAATAAAATTAGTGGTGCAAATGAGAGTGATGACGATGACAATGACGATGAAGAAAATCGTTCTGGTATTATGACTGACATAAAATTTACTTTTGATCAAGTTTATCATGAATATGCGAAATATGTATTAAAAAATCATAAATACTTTTATGATAAAGCAGTTGTTCGAAAGGTAAAATTTATAAAAAAAAGTGATTCTGATTTTTTTGCAAAAATTATTATTTTAGACATTTCTTCGATTAATTGAACGAGGTTTTATACGACGTTATTTTGGTCGATATGCTCCGGTGGATGAACCATTAAGCGGTGAACATACCATGGTGATGGTGATTAATAGTGATGAATTAAAACAATATGTTGAATCAAAACCTTTACCTGCAGAAATAAAACGTTATGCAAAATCGAATACAATTATTTAATCGTTCATTTATCTTTTTTTCTGTATATTAGGAAATATAATTTGAATAAATCAATTTGCTCTATGAATAGTTCATCAGATAAAAATGTTTTTTGTTCATGTAATCAATAGCTGTGTGCGTATGAAGAGGTTCAGAAGAATCGTGAGGGTGTGGATGTGGTTTGCTCTGTACTATTTTTATGAGCGGATTTTAATAATAGTGAAAGATATTGCGTCTTTTTGTTGGTTTTCTCATATTAGCTATGCAATATATTCAATGTTTTGTAGCGAAAAACCTTTGAAACAGTGTATAAGTCAATGAATAGAAACCCAGTAGAAAATGCAATGGTACCAGCATGTTAACATTATAGGTAGTTCAGGAAACACTATTTTGCCATTTAAACTAGAATACGTATATTGATCGTAAAAACGTCTCCTGAACTACCTCACCTCAGATAAGATCGACTAGTTTGCAAAAAAAAAAATTCTGATTTTATTCTGTTCTTTTGTCGCTACGATTTGTACTTCTTTCTTCTTCTCTCGCTCGACTCTCGTTATATAAAGAATGAACGAGAAGGAAGTAGTCACCCGTTTTGAGAATAAAATAAAGAGTCGATACACACATCCTCGCAGCAGCTTGAGAAAAGAATCGCGCGTTGAATGAATCCACGGGCTGCATTTTAAACAAATATATTTCAACGGAGTATAGCAAGTTGCTTCTTTGTCAGTGAAAGTAGGTTGAAGTAAAATATTCACGTGCGCTACTACTTCACAAAGCTGCACATACTGTCAAGTTTATAATGGATTCGTGTGCTACGGTGAGCAATAAACATGAAGTAATGTTTTCTACTATTCATGATCGTTTACAAGTCCAGTTTGGGTCTGCAGTACCAACAACCTGCTTTCGAGATAACTTAAAACGCGACAATGTAGAAAATTTTATCGTGATTGGGCTTTTCGAGATGGAAAATGACCATGCAGTACAATTAAAGAGTCAGTTACAAAATAGTTTCAATGTAACTCGCTTATTTTCGGATGCCGATTCAGCTGTCGTTTTCATGAAGACTATACTGCAAGAAAATATTTTTTTTATTATCTCTGTCAGTTTATTGGATCCTATAGTAATACCCTCTGTTCAACATCTGTCTCAACTCTATGCGATTTACGTAATTTGCGACGAAAAAGAAAAACATGACTTACATTGGTTGAAAAACTATAGCAAAGTGAAAGGTGTTTTCAGTGATATTTCTTCTGTTTGCGAAAGTATCATAGTATACAAACGAGAAGTTGAACATTCTTTGATCGGACTAGATATCTTTGGGCAATATGGGTCTATGTCGTTGGAAACAAATAACAAACAAGATGGTAATTTTATGTGCTCTCAACTTTTCAAAGAACTAATACTGCAAACTGAAGATCAATGTAGAGAAGATATAGCTATGTTCGCACGCAAATATTACACTGATAATCCACAGCAACTTGCTTACATTTCAGAGTTTGAAAATACTTACGATCCGTCGGAAGCCATAACATGGTATACGCGTAATACATTCCTCTACAGAATGGTGAATAAAGCGCTTCGAACTCAGGATCATTTGGTAGTGTACGCTTTTCGTCTTTTTATCCGTAATCTTCACATGAAACTCAATCTTCTCCAAGCCGAGAATAAATCGATAAATAACAAACTTGTGCTCTATCGTGGACAATCTCTAACAAGAGACGATTTTGAGAAGCTGAAATCGAACATTGGTGGTCTCCTTTCTGTGAACACTTTTCTCTCGACGAGCGAAAAAAAAGACATTGCTCTTCTATTTACCGGTGGAACAATCGAGGATTCAGATACAGAAGGAATTCTCTTTGAAATCGATATCAGTACAAATGAGGTATCAAGTGCGCCATACGCAAATGTTGATCAGTTTAGTGCATTTCAAGGAACCGAGAAAGAATATCTCTTTTCGATGGGCACGGTCTTTCGAATTAAATCAATAGACAAAATTAGCGGTAGTGCAGTTTGGAACGTTCGACTCAGCCTAACGAATCATACGGATGCGCAAGTGGAAAACTTGAATCTGTATATGAGACAAGGATTACAACAGTGTAAGACGGTATTATCAAAGTTTACGAACCTCATGCAGCAAATGAATTTTCCAGAAAAGGCATCGCATTTTTATATGAAAAATTCCGATATAGAGAAGAACCCGATTATAGAAGATATCACATTGAAATATCTCATCGGAGACCTCTGTCTTCATGCGAATAATTATGAAGGTGCACTCAATTATTATCAAAAAGTTCTCGAGGATATGAACGAAAATATGCAAGAAAAACCTATGTTTGTCTGCAATCTCTACAATAGAATTGGAAACACTTACGTAAAACTAGGAAACCTCGATCTTGCTCACGAGTTTCATCAACGCGCATTTGACTTAGCGCTGTCTCTTCCTGAAATAAATCAATGTCAAATAGCCGCTCACTACATCTATCAAGGTGACATCGTGATGGAACAGAACAATATGGATGCAGCGATCATCTTTTATCAGAAGGGGCTAGCTCTTCTAATAGCTCATCTTCCTTCGACGCATTCTAGCATTGCTCATACATACAGCCGTATCGCTCATGTCTACAGACAACAAGAAAAGATACAGGAGGCATTGGAAATGTTTGAGAAAAGTCTTTCTGTTCTTGTCGATTCTTCAGCTGCAAACCATCCGTCTATCTCTGCGACTCATCGTCATATTTCAACGTTACTGTGGATCCTCGCTCGTGATGAAGAAGCACTACATCATGGACTACAAGCTTTGCAGATCGGTGCTAACACGCTACACGTGGATGATCCACAGATGAAAAGACGTCAAGATTGGGTGGATTTTCTGCGTCGCGATATACATGATCATAAGTGTAGACTTGAAGAAAACTCTCACGACTGGGACCAGCTGTTAGCTCTGATTAAAGGGGATGTTAATACTTCGAGCTGAACTTTATTATGTTAAATATATTAAATGAGCTTACATCAAATAATTGATTATGTAGCTGGTTCAAACAAGTATTTGTTTGATCAGAATATATTTATTCAAGTCGTTGAAGATGAACGACGTAATAGAAGTTGCAAAGAAAGCAAAAAGAGATGGAATGACGACGTTGTGCCGATATTGATGGCACGCTTCGATGATTCTCCTTCCTTCTCTTTCTGTTCTCTTTCCATTGTTCTAATGTATCTCTCTCCTGTCTCTCTTCTATCTCTCTCCTATATATACGTGNTGTCAGATGACACAATACACCATCATGCCGACGGGCATAGGCGACACTCTCTAGTTTTGTCGTTACACTCTGGATAACTTGAAGTAGCCTAATAAACATCTTTGCCGAGAGTGGCACAAGCTACTCTAATCTAGTTGTTCGTTACAGACGTTAGAAAAACGAACGATATATATATTGGAAAATCAATCACGTGAGTTGATTGACCAATATGACGTAACAGAACAAGAACAATCAGATTAAAGGAGATATAGAGTTAGAAGTTTAGCGTCTGTTAACGACATCTGCAGACGCTAACACCAGCTAACTCAGTTTGACATGTAAACGCGAAAGGACACTGTTTTATTAATCAAACACCCACATTCTCAAGATAGTGTTAACAAACTTCACTGTCTATTAGAAATCGTTAATACAAAATATATTCTTAAGAATGTATCTATCGAAAATTTTTATTATTTGAAATATCTAAATTATAAAAAAAATTCACAATGAGTTATTGAATCTAATTAATTTCATTAAGTTTAGTTAATTTTTTTGAATGAAATCTCAAAATTTACTGACTTTCTTTCCTTCGATCAAACTTTCAAGTAACTAGAGCAACTTAATTCCATTCACTGATATCAAGCTATTTTCATGCCATCGACCATTGAACAACATTGTCTCACAAAATGAAATGAATTGAACGATCAAACCGGTTAGTTTCTAAATTAATCAGGAATCTTATTATGCCCTGGAATTATATAGCAATGCGTAGATTATAGGTAGTATCCATTGTTCTTAGAAAAATCAAAATTAGACATTCATTGCTGAAAAAAATCCCTCTTTTTTTGCTATTTACACAATAAGGTATACGGGATTCGTCAATATTTACTGTAGATCAACATGATACTTTCTTCTCGATATACTATTCTTTCATTCTTTATTTCTTTGGCACGTCTGCTTAAAAAGAAAAGAAGATAAATAATACGATTCATGACATATCAAAGAGTGAATAGAAGTTAGCTATTGACTCTTACCACGTGAATATGTAATGGAGTTGTGTGCTCAACAAAGGCATTAATCTCCATACATCATGCCGCACGGTACGCTCGAAGTAGTCATTGCAGAAGGACGCCGTATAAATGATCAAGATGCAGTTGGTAAAAACTACGTAGAAGTTTACTTGGATAAAAATTATAAACTACGGACCACTACCACTTCGAATATCAATAATCCTGTTTGGAACGAACGATTCACTTTCGATATTCGTGGTAGTGATGGTTCCATTCATTTTGAAATCTATGACGACGATGTCGAACATAAAGATCCGATAGGCAAGTGTAAAGTTAAAGTGAAATATGTCATCGATAATGGACACTATGACAAATGGGTAAAACTAACACACATGTCTGAATTGTCATCGGATGGTGAAATTCATATCATCATGAAATTCGAAGTGAGTAATGTTTAAAAAAAAAATTTCTCTACTAATTTTTCTCTCTTTATTCTAGCCGTCCTCGTCAACCCGATCAGAAAAAGAATCATCGTCTTATTTGCCTCTAATATCTGCATGTTGTGTGGCTAATTGTTTACCTACTGCTCGTTGAATGATGCATTTGACCGTTTTATTTTGAACTCGAATGGGAGAAGAAATCAAAATGCAATAATAACAAAATAGCATAAAAAACTGTTGTCGATATCATATTTTGTTGTAAAAAATTAGAAATAAAAGCATTCAAGCTTTCATATTCTATTCAAATTGAATTCGAATGGGAGAAGAAATCAAAATGTAATAATAACAAAATAGCATTAAAAACTGTGGTCGGTATCATATTTTGTTGTAAAAAATTAGAAATAAAAGCATTCAAGCTTTCATATTCTATTCAAAACGGAGTTAAATTCTATCGAAGCTTCTTTCGCAGGTGTTATTTATTACGAAATTCGTAATACGCAATCATGATATCAAAGTTTTAAACTTTTTTTTATTGGGTTAATAAGAACAGAGACCGGAGAAAAAATGTAATGATGAAAAGCAACGAGCATGTGTCGATATAACTTGAAAGAGGCAATATACATTTTTTTTTAATGATGACTTATCAGCAACAAATATTTGCGAACAAAAGTAAAAGCAACTTATACCATTACTATATAAAGACATATGATTACCTTCTTGGATGTTCGGTAATTAGAAAAATTTTAAGATTAATTTGTTGAATATTCCTAAATACGTGACATAAACGTCATATTGACGTTTTTCAAATGAGAAAAATTAAAATAAACTCCGATTTTCGCTAAAAATTGAACGTTTACGGAATCGCTCTACATCAGTTCAGTAAGTAGCGTCAAAGAAGGTTTCAGTGCAAAATAGATATCTGTAGGTTGTATCTATCTAAAAAGATTTAGACTGTTATTACGTATTTTGCAGACAAATAGCATCGAATTTTTCCAATATTGTCATTTTTCTCTTGAAACCTAATCAAAAGACTATCAAATAATCAACTGATTCAACTAAAATTTATATTTTCTTTACCGAGTATCATATGACTAACACCCACACCCACTGTTTGGAAAATATGAAACAGGACTGAAAAAATACCCACTTTGAGATCAATTTCAATGGGTCTGTGTCAACAAAAAAGAAAAGTTTCAAGTAATTTTTGTTGTTTGAAATATTTTCGAGGTGGATTTGTTGTATGATGTTAAAACGCGCTGATGAGAAAATGATTTCTCTATGCATTCTGTTTGCCTCTGGATTCCTCCATCATGAGTGTAGAAGAAGCATATTAATCTCATTCACTTCGTTTTCGACCCATGAGGTTGCTTGCACACGTTTGTATATTGTTTTGTGGTCTTCAAATCGGGTGTTGTTTGGCATCAATGATCAGTACTTACCAGAAGAGAACCTTTGTTGGGTCAACGGCGGGCATATTAACAGAGCGTGTTAAGTATAAACCTACATAATGAATCTATCGAATTCTTTCTTACGGTTTTTAACTAAATACATCTTTCGTAGAAAGGTGCTAATCACTTTTTTCACGAAACATCTGCGGCACTTAATTTCTACCGATATTTTTGGTTTTTATTTTTCGCAAATTTTCTCTTGCTTGAGCGTTTGATGATTATTGACACCCACACCCTGAAAAAGTTTGATTTTATTATACAAACGAAAACCAATCGACTAAACGGTTCAAAAAAAGAATTGCTCGTCGGTATTATTGATATTTATGGTATCGTTTTGTGACCTTTTATAGAAATCAGTAGAACTCCTCATTGTAAACACATTTTCTGTTTCCATCAGCTAGGCATATCTTTGTATTGTGAATATTTTGTCATATTGTCGCACAGATTCAAGAAGAAAAAAGTTCTCTCAAGTATGCACAGTATACCAGTCTATCTCTTTTATTTGCGTTCAACACACAGACAACACGGGTTCGGCTTTCACTATCGGTGCAAAAGTTCCGTTCTTCAATGTAAGTAACGATAGCCAAAAACAGTCGCTAAATGTGATTGTTGAGCAGACCCACGAAGAAGCTCATCAATATAGACTAGAAGTTTTTTCGAGAAACGTACGAACGATCTCACCTACTATCGACCACTACTGATCTTCAATTATATTCAATTGACTCATTTTTTCCATAATAGCGTGTTATATAAGACAGTAGAAATTAAAGATCCATTCAGAGACAAAGTTGAATGTGTTCTCTGGGGTGTTCAAGTTAGAGTTTATTTTTTCGATTAAAAACAAATTGAAGCACAGTAGACTCTACGTGAAATTTATTTAATTATTTCTGAGCAAGTCAAGTAAGGTTCGATTTTGAAACAAAATAGCAATAAGAATCGGAAGAATAATGTATACAATTGAGTGGCTTCTTGCACAAAATCAACAGGCAAGAGAACACGCTGTTTCTCTTATTTTTATCACCATCAAACGTCTATATTAATGATAAGAACGAAAAGAAAAGCCACTTGATGAATTGCGGCTGTCAATTTCATCATCTATGTTGACAAGAGTAGGTAATGTTTTGCTTGTGCTTTGTTACTTGATATGCATAAAACCCTATAGTTAATATTTGGTGAGTTTAGCCCTTTACATTCTGATTTGGGTTTAACTATGCTACATAGATGACAAATTTCAACTAATGACTCAGGAATACCATTTTACTCAAACCATCTATCAATATTCGATTTCTAATTGGTATTTGACTCATTCAGAAGATTATAGGCATATGGATCTCGATGTAAAGAACTATGTTAATCAAAACAACTCGATTCCAATTAGCTTTGGACTCATCACCACTAGTTTTCGTGCAAATAGAGTATGAATTGCATCTATAAGTTCACAAAACTCTATCATCGAGAGGTCATGACAAATCTCAAATTAGTACTAGTTTTTACGAAATATCTAATCGCTGATATCTGATTTTTCCAAAAGAAATAAGATATTTACTTTCTACCCTACTGATTGTTTCAAATTCTCAACGTATGTAACATGCTTGTTTCCTACCTGTACTTTCAAATTCTCAGCAGATACCAGATAACCAGATATTTACTTTCTACGTATAGTTTTAAGCTCTCAAGATATATAACATGCTTGCTTCCTACCTGTACTTTCAAATTCTCAGCAGATGCCGAATATACGCTGTGATGGTGAAATTTAGAATTATGATCTCCAAGTCGTATATCAGTTGTTCAGCTGTGTGCTCGGTTATCAACAAGGTAACGCGACGTTAGCGTCGCCAACCCTCTACTGAAAGGGTTTAGTCATGTAGAACGTAGTTATCCAAAACTATCTAGCTGAGAGACGTCACATTTTATAGCTTTGAAATGATTTTCATGGAAAACACGATTGATAACCGAGCATAAATAGAAAACTTGCTTGGCAGTATCACCAAGAAAACGGCATTTAATTACTACTTACTAATACTTTATGGCGATAGTGAGTTTAAGTGCATCCGATTTTCTACAGCTCAAGCTATGCTCCCAAAAATTTTCGATCAACTTGATAACGGAGTGAAGCAAAAGATCCATTCAGGAGAGCTATTATCGAAATACTCCATTTTAGTAAAGTTACAACTCGAATTGGTCTATGAACTAGATACTTAACATGAATCTGCACGAGTAAATCATAAATCAAATCAAACTGACTTTTTCTAACTCGATTTCGGTTAGCTTTATCCTCATTTTTGTTCAAATCCATCTGGGTTCATTTTACTTTAGTGCGTTTTCTGTCTAGAATGCATATATTCATTCCCGGGTGAACGTTCACAGATAGATAAATCTAAGATTTACATCTTTTGAATCAAATCCACTCACAATCAGGAAAAACTAAACTTATTAAGATAATTACGACAAATATAAATTTCAAATATTTCACACGACTTGAGCAATTATTTCACGACCTGTCTTCGGAAGAACTTCAAGATATCTCCTAGCTTCGAAAATTGTTTCAACTTTTCTGATGGAGACAACGTGTAACTATTCAATAATTCTGCAAGACCTTTAGTCTTATAATCATAACAGATTTTTAACTGAACGGCTAGTCGTTTGTCGGCGCCCCTCTGGGGCGCCACTCACGACCAGCCGTCTGCACTAGTTTCGTTGTGTATATGCGGTGAACGTGATCCTTTTAAACACTGCATGATTGATTGTCAGCTTCGCTTCATTATATAATTATTAGATGAAAACAAAGAGAATTTCCAGGAAACCCGAAAACAACTGTTATGGGACTAATTTAATTCAGTTTCATCCACATATGAAAAAAATTACTCACAGTTTTGAGAAGAATAAGACAAGATTCCTGAGTATTTAGGCAGTTTGCGAGCGTTCGTAGCTGCGCTAATCTAGAATTATACGTGTTAAGTTTGAATAAATTCTTCGTGCTATAATAAAAGTTGACTTATCAAGTATAAACTGAAGACTTCAAAAAAAGCCTTCAACAACTTAGTGTTTATACACAAAATACAGATATGTAGTTATGTTCAACTGTTTGTTGAAAAGGACCTTAGTGCGACATTCTCCAAAACCATGTTTGTTTAAATAATAAAATTTTCGTACCCAATGAAACAAGGATATATCCAGGTAAGCAGCTAGTCGCTCGTCAGGTGCCTCTCTAGGACGCCAATCACGAATAGTCGTTGCGAAATTAAGAATCAATTCCACCGCAAGATGCCTATAGCCTATTCGTAATAAAATCCAATATAAGCATACGATATATATATATACCACTCCCAACACCATCGAATGATACCCTTAAAAGGTTTACTGACAAAGAATTCCTATCAGGAAAATACGATGATCTAAACAGCTCCTAATGCATTATAAACTTACTTGAACTATGAAAGATTATTAAGCATTTATAATATTTGATCCAGCGACAGCCGCTACCTTATTTGAATCAACCTTATTTATTTGTTTAGGATCATAGCTACTAATAACGTCGTTGTGGTACTCCTAAACGCTTTCGAAATACCAGTCACTCGTCAGTTGCTGGTCACTTAGTTTTACGTTTTGAAAAAGCTCATGTGATCATTCTGTGCAACCCTCTTTGTTTATCAAAACGATGACAAAATGTTTTTGAAAAAGTACACTTAAATAAACAAAGTCATTTTTTTCCTAAAAAACTCTCTTTCTCTCGCTAAAAAAGACAGAAAGCGAAACTTCAAAAATCTGATCTCCGATTCGACTCCCTCGAGTCCGACAGCATCTGATCAAACTTTACAAGGAAAACTATTTTCTTGAAAAAATACTTTTCACTAAAACGTTTTTCGTAATACTCTCCTTTCAGTGGAGGGAATTATGATCTCAACGAAACTGTAATATTTCTAATAATGAAGTAAATGATTAGTTACATAAGCAATCGATTTCCAGTGGGTTATCGATCGAAAAACTGTAATGTTGGACTATTTGGCTTGCACTAAAAAATGTACAACTAAACACTCCCCCCATCTATTATGTATACACATTGGTTTTCATTGCATCCATTAGAAGTCTCATCATAAATGGCACACACTCACTTACTTTCTCATATTTTTGTGAAAAATCAAAGATGAATGAAGTAATTTTCTATATAAATAACTAATTTTTTTTAAAATTATCAGTAAATTCTAGGAAGAAGTTGAAGTACTAAAATCGATTTATGAATCCGATCCAAATTTTTCTGTTGTCAATGAGAATACATTTCAATATAAAGTGAGCTTAGAATGTATGCTTGATTCAACTGAAATTATTTCTAAACAAAATCGATTTTTATTCTAAAATTAAATAAAGTTTATACTTGATGATGAACGTTTCTATTTGACTGAAATTCATTGGCCTGATGATTATCCAAATGTGATACCAAAATTCAATCTTGATTTATTTAGTAATCGTCTTTTGTGAGCATTTCGTTTTTAGAAAAATTTTGTTATTTTCATATTCTTTTCTTATACAATTTTAGAACAGCTGATTTCAAACGTAAACTAATAGAAAAACTAACAAACGAAGTAAGATCGACATAATTGTTTTTATTGTTATTATTTAATCCAAATTATTATTTTCAAGGCTAACGAACAATTGGGTATGCCAATGACATATACTTTATTCGAAAGTATCAAGGACTTTGCATATGATGGTAACCTTTTTCAAACTAATTTAGTAAGTAGCTACCTACTTATTAGAGCATTTTATGAACAATTTTCTTTCGTTTACTAGACATCCAATACGAATGTAACAGTACTATCAACAGCAACTACAACTTCGTCTGTGTTAGCTGCACCAGTGGTTAAAAAAGAACAACTAACTAAATCACAAAAACGTCGTCAATGGAATCATCGAGTCGGTGGTGACGATGGGCAAAAACCTCGTGGTTATGATTGGGTTGAGATTGTTCGACATTTATCTCAAACAGCGAATAGAGATTAAAGTTAAATCTGCTTGTTTTCATTTAATAAAAAAAAAACAGCAACAACAAGTTATAATGTCTACTTGAAAATTATTTTCCAGACCAATATTTCATTCGATGATGTTGTTATTAGTAAATCATTTGATTTATTAAATTTTATATTTGATACACTATCATTATTACCAATAAAATCTTGAAATGTTTCCTGAGTATAATCTCTTAATTGTATTAGACGATCTTTTGTACCAATAGCTATGAGAGAATTTTTGTCTCTCATCGTTGAAAAATCAAAACACGAGCACCATTGATTTATTGACATTGTTCGTATTATTTGCTTTGTATCAATATCATATATTCCAATAGATTGATTTTTATCATAACCAGTAAACAAAATTAAATTAGTCTCAATAAAACGTGCTAAGCATGGTGGAGATGATGATTGCCAATGATTTTTTGTATCTGCTTTTGAAAACATTAACCAATCAACTAATGAACATAATTCAAATTGTTGATTTGACTTCCATAGACTAACACGTTGATCATGACTAGTAATTAACCATGTATACAAATTATTGTCTAAGGATCTTTTCGAATCAATTGTACAAATGGGTGCTAAACCATGATGTTCATTAAGTACACGTAAAATAGTACCTTGAGTTAGATTTGATATTGTAACAGAACCATTCAATGCACCGGAAAGACAAACGATTGCTAGAATGATTAAATTTAAAAGCAAGGTGTCTTTTAGAAAAACAAAAAATACGAACTATGCAAAGGAATATGAATTGTAGTAATGGATGATGTATGTGGCTGTAATTTTAGTTGCATTTGTTCGTGTAGAAGACTGAAAACTCTTACTGTTCCATCACTATATCCAGCAACAATGGATCGAACCATTGAATTATCCCACGATGTTAAACATGTGACTTCCTAAATTATTGCAAGCAAAATACATAGGATAGTACCTAGGAAGTGTTTTTTTTTCAACGTACGAATCCATGTGTATTAAAACGAAGAATTTCATTACGATCATCTAATTGAAATATTCGTATTGTACCATCAGTACTACTTGTAACTATATGAGTATCTTCAATTGATATTAAACCAGTTATTTGATTTGTATGCGATGCAACAAGACGTGTTTTCGATCGATCTGTTGTCCAACAAATGTACCAGATTGATCCACATAATGTACCAACAATACCCATGTCGAATGTATTATCAAATGATCCACTTATGATTCCATCGTCTAATTGAAATTCATCTTGCATTTTTAAACCATGATTTCTACAATAAATAAAATAATTTCTTGTTAATATAGAAGAATTTTATTTTACACTTACGAATCGATCGAATCTGATTGGCCTAAATTTGTCTCAAGACTTTCTATATCCCATAGTTTCAAACATCCTGTGGATGATCCCGTTAATAATTTATATTTCGTTGTTGTTAAGTAGCAAATTTCACTGGAATCCGCTTTCCAATGAAGAACACACAAACATAAACGACTATTCCAACAGGTTATAAAACCATTATTTGTTGCACATAAAACAAGATTTACAATCGACGTTAAATAAACGCATGCCGTTACATCGAATGATGGTTTTGAGTGTTCATGTAATAGTATTGGAATTTGTCCTTGGACAACTTGTAGTCGTAGGTTAGTATCATCTGTTTGTTCGTTAATTGTACAAAAACGAACTCCACCATTTGTACCACCAAGACAAAAGTCATTCATACGTATAGGATTCCAAGCAAGACAGTTGATATAAAATGATGGGTTTTCATCTTGCCAATTGACTAAGCGAGTAAAATGATTTGCGTACCAAATAGTAACTATTGATTTTCGATAATTACCAACTGTAGCGAGAAAACGATCATCTCTATAAATAAATAAAATGTTACAACTGAAAATATTTCTGATTTTCCTACTTGGAGAAAGTCATGGATTGTATTGATTGAGCCGATACATTAAAACTGGTCTTCTGTCGAAGTGTTTTCGTATTCCAAACAATAATTTTTATTTGTGGCTCTTCTTTATTTATCGATATTGAACATTGTGCACTGACTAACATCGTTGCATCATGTGATAATGTTATCGTTGATATTTCCTCTGTATGCCCTATTGTGAGAAAAAACTTAAAATCAGATTTTCTAAATTGTAACCCTTGCCAGTTAAAATAGTTTGATGATTAGTAGTTAGATCTTCAACAATAACATGGCAACCAACTGTATAAGCATAGAAACCCGTATTTGCATGCCAAACAAGATTTTCACGGCCATTACCATTATAACCAATGATTGCCTGAAGTTCTAAACTCTCTTGATTCTTTGGTGCTACGTATCGTTTCTACATTTTGATAGAAACTTGTAATTAATCTTTCAAAAAAAATGAAAAATCATCAAATTACTTTTGCTAATTGTGAATGATTAGTTCGTTGAACAAAATGGCGTCGAATGGATGGAGGAGACAGAATATTGTCATTACCGGTTTGTTTTGTTAGTAATTTTTGATTAATAACTTTTCTTGAAAAATGAAAAACATAGTTTTGAATGAAATCAAAAAATTTTAATTTGTTACTTTTCTTCTTGAAACATAGTCACTGTTTTACCGATTTCGAGATTTGATAATGAACGTGTAATAGGACGTGTATTGTTTTCGTTTTTCTGTTGAGCACATTGAAATAGTTCAGATGAATTTTTCGATTGATCTGAACTCGATCGGACTATTGTATTTTCAAGAACTTAGCGGAAAAATTTAATTTTATAAACTAAAATAATCTCCGTAAATTACTTTTGGTCATCATTAGTTGCGGAGAGACAATACACTGTGCATTACTAAAAATATTCTTCCTTTGTAGAATTTGTTTAGCTTTTTGAACGAAAAATTTATTACTTTGGCATAGTTGGTCGTGATGTATTCCAAGCAAGAACATTCCAAATTAAAAGTGAATCTCCAATACTTATAACATGCATATTATCGTCAGTGAAGAATATTTTTCGTATTGGTCCAGAATGACAAATAAAATTCTATGAGAAAATTATTCGAAAAACTGGTTCTGGTATTTTTTTTTAGTGAGATTAAATCTACTTGAAAATTTTTATCTAATTTCATATCAGCATCCCAAAATTTTAGCATACCATCACCACCAGTGATGAGATATCGCCCATTCGAAGATAATGCTAGACTATCGAACGAACGCTTATGTACATTATCAATCTATAGGAGAAATTTTATGAAACAGAAAGCAAAATATTCAATCATACAATCTGTAATAATTTTCCAGTGTAAGAATCAAATTTGAGCAATTTAAATTTTACTGTTGCAACATAAAGATATCGAGTTGGTGTAAAACGAGCAAATAAAGCTACATCGGATGAGGTTAATGTACAATCACTTATATCGATTCTTAATGTTTCATTGAGACTATTCGTTTCAATGATTGTAACAATAAATTCTGTAGGTCCAATATAAACGGCATATTTACCATCGGCACTTAGTGATAATGGCATCGATCCTTTTTCTGAACGTATTACAGCTTCAACTATGGTTTTGTATAATTTATAGCTATCAGTAGCATCTGATAAACATAGATCACCTTGTTCATCACTACTTAACAAATATGATCCATTATGAGAATACAGTAGACCAGTGACGCTGACATTATGATGCCTAAAATTTACATAGGAGAGACAATTTTTTTTGACTACTCGTTTGCATTTCCAGGTGAAGTTATGCTGTTACTTACTTGACTTGATGCAATATAATTGATGTATTCAAATCAAATATTTTAATTGTTCCATTATTGAATCCACAAGCACATATTTTTCGATTAGGCGCATATACAACAGCTAACGGTATTTCTCGTTCGGACGTAAATTCTGATAGTTGCTTACCCGTTTGAAAACACCAGCTCCGTATAGTACCATCTTGCCCGGCACTGATCAATTGTTTTTTTGTATCATCATAATCAATATCAGAAATAAATTTGGTGTGTGCTCGTGTTAAATTCAAATGTAATTTAGTAACAAGATTTAATATATTCATCGATCCGGATACTGTTACAATAAATATTCGAGTTTGATCATACGAGGGTACTAAACCACAAATAGTTCGATCATATTTAGCTTCAATATATACTTGAGAGAAGTCTATCGACCAAACACGAATATATCCATCTGTAGAACCTGTGATAAAAAAATTATTTGTACATGCTAAGGCAGATATACTAAATGTTGATCCTTTGCTCATAGTAAGTTTATCAGATAAATGATGAATTCGAATAACACGTCTTTCATCGTACAATAATTCTAATATTTGACCTGTTTTGGTCGCGATATAAGCAATAACTTCATTTAGTTTATGATTAGATAGATGTAGAAATTGCAAATCAGTATATTCGAAACGGTCAGTATCATTGGTTAGAATATTTATTGATTTTAAATCATTGCCATTCCGAATACGCCATAAACATATTTTATCTAAATCAATCGATATGAATTTTGTTGTATCGTATGGAATAAAACGTATATGTGTTATTGATACATGTGTTGTTGCTCGACATGTTAATTCAATTGAATCTTTGGACGCATTTAATACATTATAAACGCAAACAACTGTATGAGCTTGTTCATCGTGACCAGCAACAACTAGAGACGATGACGATGACGAAGTTCCAGTGCTAAAATCTAATGCATGTAAATCATGTGTATTAGGAACACGAATAGCAGAAATGCAACGACGACTTTCGAATTTCCATAAACGAAGAATAGCTAAGAAAGAAAATATTAAATTATCATTTAACTCAACTCCGCATAGAAATTTGAATAGCTAATAAAAAGTTGTATTCTTACCATTAGGTCCTGTTTGTATCGTTGCTAATAATGATGAATTACTATTGAAAGCAATCGAACTTATTTTATCTGTATGTCCAATAAAAAACCATTGTTGTTGTGTTTCAATATGCATTTGAACAACAATAGCATTTGCTGAATAGATCACATAGTTACCATCGTGTGTCCATAGAAAATTATTAAAACCACTAGTGAGTCCAATCACAGTTTGCAAACGAAGTATTGGATCAGGAAGAAGAGCACTATGATTCTGAGATTGTTGAGTATGATCCATTGCCAAAGTAAGATCATAATCGGAATTATCAGCTATTGCAGATGATGATTGCTTCGATGGTTCGGGACTAACAAATAGATGAATACCATCATTATTAGGAGATGAAGTAGAAGAATTATTTATAATAGGTAATAATGGAAAACAATCCACTGGATTATTATATGTACGCCAATTCAGCTAAAAGAACAAACATAACAAATCATTTTTTTTGGTGCAATTATTAAAATACCTGAAGATCTCCTGGTGATACAGATCTATTTGTAATATGTGATAAATCTGTTATTGATCTGCTGAGTTTTCCGTTAACAAGTGTCGTTTGTGCTGTTAATGGTAATAATTCATCATGATCAATTTCATTTGATTCATTTGTCTTTAATTTTTTCGGTGTTGGTAAACGTACATTACCCACTTTATCGAATGGTTCATTTGGATTTTTTCCTACTGACGATGTTGTATTTGGAAACATAATAAAATCATATCGATCATGCCAAGATTGACTTTTATCCATTGGAAATGATAATTCACGTGGTAATGAACGTATGCCGGCACGTGTCAAACCCGTACGCTTAGCTGTGTCACTATCAATACCAGGTTCGTATAAAAATTGCGATGTAAAACAATTTTTAACAAACATATTTCCGCATAGTTGAAATGATTTTATCATATGATAATGTTCGTTTGTCATATATGTTAATAAAATTGTATGTAAATCTAAACATAATACGGACCAATGAATATCGGTACCAGTTGTCATGTAAGGAAGTTGAATAGACGTTTGTGTTACTTTTAATTCACGATATAAATTTGATAATGATATACGTATAAGATGTTTTTCATGTGTTAAAATATCAATATGTATACAAAAACATTTGTCAAACATCGGCCGAAATAATAAATAAAATAAACGACCTGTTAAACATAAACTTTGATTTACGGATTCCGATGGAAATTGTATATAATTATTTGCAGGTACTAAACCACGTATACGATATACAATTGATTTTAGATCACGATCCTATTTTTCAAAAGAAAAAAAAGATCATTAGCTATTTATTAATTAAAAAGTAAAATTTTACTATGAAAGTAGAAACATCTCCATTTTTAACACATTTTTTAGCTGAAGTGATGTCAAAATGTTTGAATATATTAACAAATGGATGTTGCCATGAACTGCTAGTCATCATTTCAAACGATTAATGATTGATGTCTCTCTTGTCAGAACGACCATAAGCAATGAACTTGAGAGGTCAAGTCGCCTAGCAGACTACCGGTAAATGTATTGAACATATGCGATACTTATTAGTGACATCTATTACCATGTAAAACAATAGTGGAATCGATTCGTCTTACTAACTTCGAATAGATTGTTTGTGGGATACTTTTTGCTGTGCTGTTACATAATATGTGCCCTACTGGTCATTTATTATTTTGAATCAATCGAACGATTGAAACTATGAGAGTAATTTTAATTGGTGCTGGCATATCAAATGCTCTAATATCTATTTTACTTCGTCGTCAATATGGTGCTGATCTCAAACTTGTTGTCTTTGATAAAAGCAAGAATGTTGGTAAGAACAAATTTTTAAGAAAATTTCACTCATTTTGTAACTATTTCAGGTGGTCGAATGACAACAAGTTATGATAGTGAAGAAAATCCTCATTGTTTCCTTGATACTGGTGCACAATATTTAACATTAACTAAATCAAATAGTACAACGACAAAGTAAACTTGATTGATTCTTTAAAATCGTATATAAATATGAAAAAATAGATTTTTTCAAGAATTAATCGATGATAATGTTATAGAATTGCTTGATAAAGAAAACATCATCGGCATGCGTGACAACACAAATAAAATCAATTATACCGCACCACGTGGCATAGCATCGGTTGTTCGATACTATTTTGATCAAGCAGGTAAATCATGCGTTAGAACGAAGTTAATATTCATTAAATATTTTAGCTGTGCAAATGAATCTTTCGAAACATATCACCAATATTGATCTTAGTGCAAGCAAGGATAAATTTTCAGTATCAACTAGTAAAGAAAAATTAGATGAAGCCGAAACTGTGATTGTTACTGTTCCACCACCACAAATACTAACTGATCTCAAAGGTTCTATTGCGCAATTAATAGGTATAGATACAAATTTTTAGTTTTTTTTATTATTCTTTTATTTTCCTAGAAGATAATAAAGAAGTCAAAGATAAACTTGATCAAGTGAAATTTTCTAGTCGTTTTTCTGTTGGTCTTTTTTATCCACCATCAATAACAAGTCTAAATATGCCATGGCGTATGTATTATGTTGATAAAAATGAAAATGATTGCCTTCGTTATCTTGCGATAGATAATGCAAAACGAAATAAGAGTGAGTTCGAAAATAATTCGAGTTTTTCCGCTAGATTAAAATTTGACTTTAGATGATCCACCATTTTCTCTTATTGCTCATACAAGTGTTGAGTTTGGTGCAAAATATGCTGAAGTAGATAAAACAATCATAGGCGAACAAGTGAAAGAGAAAATATTTCAATTTCTACCTAAACTTCCACGTGAAGTTAGCAATGTAAAATATCATAAATGGAAATATTCACAAGTAAATTTACAAAAGCATAATTATATAAATATATATATATATGTGTGTGCTTGGTTTTAGGTTATTCAATCGTATCCAGATAAACTCGGCTGTGTTGTCCTGAAGGAAAATCCTTTGTTGGTCTTAGCTGGTGATAGTTTTGCAGGCGAATCAAATTTTGAAGCTTGTATCGAAGCAGCAATTGAAACAGTGAAAAAAATTGGTGGATTATTTAAATAGAGACTTCCACTTTCTTTATGTTGACTGTAGAGCTTCGAATTTTAAATCCTAAAAACCTCTTATCAATGAGAAATAAATAAATAGTTTTGATAAAATTTTGAAAAATATCATGTCCATCGTTGGAATAGAGCTCTTTAATTTGATGATATTCACAACTGAAAATGTTCTATATCATGTTCAATACATCTCTCATTGTCGACTGAAATTACTTTTGGTTATCAAGAGAGAGAGAGAGAGAGAGAAATATTTTAATGTAGCAGAAACAAATCGATCAGTTTATTTTTATCAATATAATGTTGCTCTCGGATATGATTGCCTATCAAAAATTTAACCATTTATTTAAATAAATACATGTTTTAGGCGTTATCAAACCATCATCGTGACAATCTTTAAAAACAGGACAAATTCCACATGGATTTCTTACAACTGGAGATGAATCAAGCATCGATCTAACAGATCTATATAACGATTGTCGATTACCAGTTTCATTATTTGCCGTTGTAGCAACTGTTGTTTTTTCAACTTTACCATCAGAAATAAGTGTATACAATATGGATTCAATATCTTGTACAGTTAAGGATACAGTGGCAATACCCATTTCATTAATAAGTGCCACGAGATCAACGCTCGACACCAATGAACTTGTTCGTCGTAGAAATGGATCATTAGGAAATTTTGTTGTCGCTTCTTCTAATCGTTCATCTAATAATCGAGCACACTGTTCATTTAGCACACGAACGAATTCAGCTTCAAATTCATGATCAGAATACCATGTACCACCAGTTATGGTTGGATCAGGCGTCATTTCGTACAGCATATAAACCTTAAAAACAAATATATTTTGCATTTCTCTCTCGATAAAATAATAATTCCTCTTACTTTTTTCTTACTAGCATGTACGGATTTAACAGCTTTAATTAATTTTTTACTTTCCAATGATTTCAATGTTTTAGTGAGTATTGTTTGTGATAATTTTGTTTTAATACGTATATCACGCATCCATATTCCTAAATTGCCACTTTCTTTTACAAGCTGATAAACAACTCGTTCCATTTGATCAATCACACCACCAGTGACTGTGATCGATGAGCCTAATCCATTCGTTGTATCACGTATACGATAGAGAAATGTACCGGGTTCAGACGATGATTTCAGTAAATCAATTTTATTCAGTGATAACAGACGATTCAATGCACTAACACGTTGTTGCATTGTAACACTACGGAATGAATTTTCAAGAATTTTATCACTAACCCCATTTGGAAATTGTAAACATAATTGTATAATGGACGATTCTAAGTTAACTGGATCGAAGTCAGACGCTTCACCTGATGTGTCCATGGGTTCACTTTTTGCATGAGATAAAGCCATTTGTTTGAACTCTATTCTAGAAGAAAGAATAACTTAATTCTTCACGGCAATCATTTTATTCACTGTCAAAAAGAAAAAGTTGGATTTGAATCAAAAAACAAAACACAACAAAATGGCATAACACCATAAGGGAAAATCACACAGCAAGAAAAACAACAAAAATGCTGTTTTAGTCAAAATCGGCATTTTCATCTTCTTCAATAATTGTATGATCTTTATTGGGTTGAATAAGTCCATAAGACAAACATTGTTGAATTATATCCGAAAGTAATTTTCGATTCTTAAAAAAAATAGAAAACTCAAATCTATAAATAAAAGAACACGAAAAAAAAAGAATGTTTTCCGACGATTACCTTTTCATTTGTTGATCCATCCTCTTTTATTTCTTTAATAGCGAATAAAACATCCATTAAATCAGTTTGAACAATACCCATCGCAACTTCT
Source organism: Rotaria socialis (assembly GCA_905331475.1). Lineage (NCBI taxonomy): Eukaryota > Metazoa > Rotifera > Eurotatoria > Philodinida > Philodinidae > Rotaria > Rotaria socialis. Next base: position 13,776 of record CAJNYU010003346.1, on the reverse strand, counting down.
TTATTGGCTCTTACTAAATTACGGATAACATATAAAGCTCGATATTGTATTGCATCATCTTCTGACGCACACAATTGTTTAAAAATCTCTGTAAATGATGTAACCTAAAAAGAAAATTTAATTAGTTTCGCCTGAGAAAATGATCGACTTACATTAATTATTTTGTCACATATAATTCGATTTTCTTCGAGATATTCATTTAATTTTTTACGATCTTCATCATCTAATTCAATATCTTTATATTCTTCAAGATCAATTTGTAATGTAGATAAGATTGCCAATGTTGCTAAAGCTGCTTTTATTAACGAAGGATCTTCTTCTCCACATAATAAAACCACTAATTTAATTCGATCATTTTCACCAGTAAAATGTTTCGTTACCTAAATTACAGTAAAATGAAGTTCTCGAATGAGAAAGAAAACGAAATTCTACTGATTTTTCTTACTTCTTCTTGTACAACTAAATTGCTTATACATTCCGTAGCTGCACGTCGGAGCATTGTATGGTCTTCATACATGTACTGTTCGATATTGGGAAATCCACCTTCTTTTAAAATACGTTTTCGAACACTTTCACCACCAGTAGCTAAATTTGTTAAAGCCAACAATGCTTCAAAGTTTTCCAATGCTGTATTTTCCAGTTTAAGCAAATGAAGAAGTGGTCGAACAAGTTCAAGCATCTTTAAAAAGAAATAAAGCAAAACGTCTTTTTCTAGCACACTCACTGTGGAGATTAAGCGAAATTCTCAAAAAAAATCCTACTGATTATATTCTACTCAATAATCATCGATTTTCTCTAAATGGGATGTGAGTTTCATTTAGCAACATACACGTTGACCAGGAAAAGCCATTTCCGGATTGGCTGTAATCGCTATTTTAGCTAATGCTTGAGCTGCTTTAGTTTTGCCAGCAGGTGTTCCATCCAAGGCAAGTGGAAGTAATGCCTAGAGAATAAAATACTTATTAACCGATAAAGATAATTTCTACGACATACTTTTGCTCCTCCAGCTGCAACAATAGGTCCACGATATTTTTCGTTTTCACTAAGTCCAAGAAAAATTCTTCAAAATAAAGAAAAATAAAGGTTGTTTTGCATTTCGATGATGAATAAATTGTGCTGTCTCACCTTGCCACTTGTTCTCGACAATTATCACTTTTATGTTTACATAATTGTACCAGAACAGATATTATCCCAGCGTCGACTAATTTTCGACGACGTTCTTCATAAGACTCTGTATCATCCTTTTCAAAGCAAAATAAAAATTATGTTGAAACAAATAATAATTATTTACTTTCGGATGTTCTTTAGGAACGTGTTGTTTAGCATAAGTAGCTAAGTCAGCCATTTCTTTATCGGCTTTTTTCGTATCATATGTATTTGTTAAATTAACAAATATTGTTGTTATCGAATATAATACGTGTGCATCTTCACATTGGCATAGATTAAAAAGAGATTTTATTGCAAGAATATTATCAACGAGTTCTTCTTTAACATCAGCATCTAAACTTAAATAAGCAAGACCATCGGCTGACCAACGACGAATTTCGAAATTTGGACTCGTAGTTAAAAACCTTGAAAATACGGAACAGTTTTATTTATCAAAGTAAAACGAATTTTTTTTTCATTTTAATCTACTTGCAACATGCCCGAGATAATGTTTGACATGAACCTTCTGTAACAAGATTCGCCGCTGAATCTGTACCTTTGCTCGATGCAATTTTTGATAAGCCCTAAAAGAACAAAACTTCACATTGAGATTTAATGCAAGAAAATTTTCCTACCACAAGAGCAATAACTTTTATTTGTTCATTCGCTGATTGATAAAGATCTTTAAGAATTTCTGAGCCTAATGATAGAATACCAGCAGCCTTATCTTTTTTTGAAGCTGATAATACAATAGCTTCCACGGCAATGCGCTAAAAGCAAAATTATGAAATATATTAATTGTCATGAATCAATATCAAATAGTACTTCTTGCAAGGGATCACATGAGCCAGCCATTTGTATCATAAGATCTACTAGATTTTGACTGCCTAAGATAGCATTGCCAGTATCGAATGGACCTTGTAATAGAACCGATAAAGTTGATATTGTTCGTACACGTGATTGAACATCATCTCGTTCGCGTAGTGCTCTAAAAGGGATTATTTAAAATAAATTTTTCGTCAACTGCCTTGTACTCAGTGCATAGATTTCCCTAGAAATTTCGATCTTCAATTAAATAGTAAACCTACATGATAAATTCGGCACATTCATTATTGAAATCTTCGCGTGCTTTATCCGAATATAGATCATGAAAAACAACACTCAATGTGCATGATATATGCATTTTGGTTTTTTCTGTTAATGGATATTGTTTTTTGTCAGGGTCGGGCAAATCCGGTACTGTCGCTGCTACTCGCAATACTTTTGGTAGACCTATTCAAATGAAAATAATTGAATTTAAGGGAAAACAAAAAAACATTCTTCTTCTATAATAACCTGATAAAATAAATTTAGTTGTCCAATTACAACCACTTGCTCGGTCAACAAATTTAAGAACAAGATCAAGGCAACAATCACGTCCAACGCCAGAACATGCTCTATCATCAATTAAATTCAGTAACATGCGAAATATTTCATTAATAAATTCGGTAACAAATGGATCTATATTCGTAAAAAGTTTTCTGTTTTGGTGTTTTATTTTAAATTATAAATAATTACCGAAATTATATGGAACATTGACAGGTTTGCGAACTTTTCGACGATTTTCAAGATCACATATTGACATAAGCATATTATGAACCAATATAGATGCGCTAGTTGTGATTTCTGCATCATTCATTGCAAAACAACGACTTATTGGTTTCAATCCAAGTGTATTATAAACGATTTCAGCCTTACGACGAAGAAAAAAAGAAATCATTTGTTAGCTAATAATGATAGGAAATTAAAATATAAAACAAATCTTACTCGTTTATAAGAATTTTTTGCAATTTCAGCGAATATTCTTAATGCACCAAGGATGCACGTTCGATCGTCTCTCTGAATAAATTCCATTAAATGTTTCAGATCAGTATCATAAGCAAGAATAGCGTCGGCGCCAGACGATTCACGTGATATAACAAGAATATTATTTAAAGCCTAAAAACCATTTGAGTTAAATATTTGAATTCATGTATTCTATGCGTATATAGTACCGATCAAATAAATACAAAATAATTCGTGCATAGACAATGCCGAATCAAATAAATTTCATGCAATACATGCAAAAGTTAACACTGCATATCCAATTAAAACTCTCTTGTGTATCATCAAACAAAAACGTATTTCATACAGTTTCTTGTTGATTTGATTTCGAAATAACAGTTTCAAACATCTGTTGAACTTTACTGTTCAATTGTGTTTGCTGTGAAACCTTTTTATAGAAAAACAAAGATAAATAAACGAAACGAAATTTGATAGTCTGAAAAACGTACTTTGCTTTGTGCAGTTTCACGTAATTTTCGTAAAAGATTGTAGGTTTGCTCATCTGTCGATCCGCCTTTTGATGAAATAGCCATTAATCGCTGAGCATCGGATATTGCTTGATTTAATTTTCCAGAACGCTCGAAAGCGTTTGCTCGACGATACAACGACTTTTGATCAGCTGGTGTATACTCGAGAGCTAAAAAAAAGCAACGATTACTTCTATTACTAGCTATACACAATCTAGTTGTTATTATTAATTATGGAAGGCAGACATCAGTTTTATTCAATATGAGCTACTGAGGATCTTCATACCTTTGGTGGCATCTTCAATGGCATCATCATATTGTTCTAAATTGATATTACACTGAGCACGATTGCTGTAACATTTAGTCAAATCATTTTTAATGCTGTCATTTAATTGTTCATTGTTAAGAGCGTGTATTGCATCTGTATATCGATCAATAGCTTCTTGATAGTGTCCTTGTTTAAATGCTTGATTTCCTTGTTCTCTAAATGTTGCAGCGTCACCCGTAATGTTGGTCATTTTTTATTTATCTGAAAACAAAAAAAGAAATCATTGCATGTTTCTTCCTCGGAAAATAAATAAACATAAAATTTGCTGAAATTAAAAACACGATCAACTTCGATTATAACGATTTCCATGACCGCGTGGATTATCGTCTTTAAATTCATCCGTTAGACAAACGTTTTGTCGATGTGCTGGATCATCTACTTCGTTTAATTGTTCATCTGATAGTGGAGCTGGTTTTGAAGGTGGAGCTGTAGAAAGAAAGGCGAATTAAAACGAAAGTTATATAAAATAACAAATATTACCTGGCTGTTGAGCTTGTCTTCTAGCAAGATCATCATAAAATTCTTGTACAGTCATCGTTGGTATACTAGATTAGACGAAAACGTTAAATATTCAAATATAAATAACAACTCTAAATCTCTCCAATATAATTGGTATTTCGTATACAGACAATGTCCTATCCTCCTCCGTCTAGGACGAAGAAAACTTCTGTCTATATAAACTAAACGAATCATCTCACCTCGGATAGCCAGCTCCTCCAACAGCTTCTTTGTACAGTCGATCTTTTGTTGTCACCAATGTAAATGGTCCATCAATAGGTAATTTATTGGTTGCTGTCGCTGAATTATTAATCGGTGGTATTGGGTTTTTAGCAAATTGAAGTAATTTGATTTCATCTAAAAGAAACGAGTTTGATATAAGAATTCGAATCTTACTCATTCCAAAAACAACGAAACCTTTCAATTCAAAAATATCATCTTCAGCTTGCTTAATCCACCATCTTATTTGTTCCAAATATAGTCGCCGTTTTGTTTCATCATCTACACGATTACTATCTTGCATCATCTCACGTAATTTTGTAATAGATTGTTCGAGTGCTTTTTTTTCTTTTATTCTAAATAACAAACATTCAAATATCTGTTCTAGAACTTCGCTAAAATTTCTTACTTTTGAATTTTTGCTTGACGATCCTCAGTGGTATGTAAACGAAATCTTTCTTTATCATCATCTTTTTCTATTGGAACGTGTTTAACAAGCCCATAGTTTTTACACAACTGTAAATATTTAACCAAATATGATATTGATAAATGAATATCATCTAATCGTTGTTCACGATTTGATGAACGATATTCATACAGCCAGCCAATTAAAGCATACAGAATAAAATACCTATTTGATAATCAATAGAAGTAATGTACTACTTTTTAGATTTCTTACCTTAATTCATTGGATGCTACTTCATTGATTTCTTCATTGTCCGAAAATAAATGTAATTCATCAAGTTTGTCTTCTGCAAGTTTTAAACGTTCAATTGCAATGTTGAATGTTTCGAGTTTTTGTTCGATTTTATTTGTTTCAAGTTTTTGTTGAAGATCATAGGAAAAATCAAATAATTCTGATATCGTTAATTCATCGTTCGATGTCATCTGAAACATGAAAGAAAATAACAATATAACCAAACGTCATATGAGAATATCAAACATATGCTAATTTTCGTTTTACAATAAAATAAAATAAAAATAAAATAATACAAAATTAATTTCTTCGAAATATCCAAGACAAAAGATGGTCGTGAAATATTATTACTTTCTTCTCGTGGTTATGTTGATGATATCTTCAATTACATCGGAAAATTTGGGATTTAATTTTCCATGGTCAAAAAAGGCTGATACTAAGAAATTCGCAACGACACTTCCACCGGAAACAGTTCATTTAACGATGCATGAAAAAAGTTATTCAACTGAAGAAAAAGTTAAATATATTAATGATTGTGTTAAAAAGTGTATGGCTACTCAACCGCAAAGATTAGAAAAACGAGATTTTCTTGATTTAGGTCGAGATAATTGTATTGAAATACATTGCCAAATTTATGAACGGCGTCGTTAATTTTTTTTATAAGATCGAATAAAAAAGAATGTTTTTCGACGAACATCTGTCTCAAAATAAAGTATTGAAACTTTCTCCTTACACGAAAATATCTATCGACAATGGCAAAACTTCAATGTCTTATGGAAAAACTAATTCCGATATTCTTACAACGTAAAAAACTATATTTCGTCATGAAGTATATTTCTACCAGTGAGATATTGTCTGATGCAAGGATAACCGCACGGTATTATAAGAGATTTTTCTATCTAAACAGTTATTTATAATACGATACTCGACTAACTAAAGTAAAAGCAATAGGATGAAGAACTAAATATCGATTATTTCCTATCGGTTATATATACGCGTATATATTGTTCACTCATATGGGAAAGGATAAATAAATAAATAGGCTAAAATAATTGACCAATCAGAAAACGCATAAACAACTGATCGAAAGTAAACACATGTATATATATAATCATTCATTTAACCATCAGTTTTCAAAATGGCGAGTTCATTTTCATTCGTCGACGATCTAATCCGTGATTATCTTAATTATCGTGGTCTTACAAGCACGTTAAGAACATTCGATAATGAAATCGGCAAAATTCCAATTGGACAATTTCGTGCTGATCGTATAATTGAACAATTAACAATTTATATTCATCAATTTGATATAAATAATTTAATTGATTATTGGACACAACTAGAGCAACGTCTTTTATCAACATTAATCATTCGTTCTCAACATCAAACAAATGTTTTAACAAAAACTCGTACAAATTTATATCGTTGCTATTTAATTCATGCGATTCAATCATCGAAAACAGATAAAATCAATGAATTTTTCGATCGATTAGCAAAAACTTTACAACAATCAAATGAATGGACTAAGGAATGGTTTGCATTACCATTTATAAAAAATCCGGAAGAAAATCCGACATTCCAATTATATTTTTCAAAACAATGGAATGATCTTTTTTGGATCTCATTACAAAATTTTCTATCAACTGCTTTCTACCAGTAGGACAGAAAAAAAGGACCAAAGTTCTTCTATCAAAAGTATTTTCATTTTTTATTAGTATGATACCACCGAAGATCTGTTCAATGGAAGAGAACAATTCGCAGCAATACGGCAATTTAATTAGTCAACAAACAACAAATTTGAAATCATTACTTCCACCTTCAGCTGTACGTTGATAATATACGAAAAATGAAATACAGCATATGTGAAAGTCAAAGTAGAAGATATTTCGAGTTTGTTTTCTGATAGTGTTCAATAGATTATTCGAACTTAATTTCAAAATATTTTCACATAGCACTTTTGACTTGATTCCATCAAAACAAGACGAAGTCTAAAGAAAAAAACTATCTGATAGCATGCATATATGTATTTTTGTTTAGCGTATTGATCCATCGGTGACACCATTTGCTGAAGTTCTTGATGAAATTCAAATATCACCAAGTACATCTGGAACTGAACAGCAACGTCAAACAAATCCAACTATAATATCAAAATTTCGAAGTAATTTTTTACCAAATACAAAACAATTAACATCACGAAGTAAATTGACTAGCATTTTTATTTCTTATCTATCTTTCTTCTTTATAAAGCTAAATTATCTTTATTGGGAGCAACATCAAAACTAAGCGTTTCTCAACCATCGTCTGAGTCTACAACAGGCAATCAAATTTTACTATCTACCGATGATACAACAATACCACGTATACCATTATCACCTATGGCGACATCACCCGTAACGCCAACACGACCTAAAGCAGCAACTCTTGTTCAAGATGATGCTAATGTATGAAAAAAAAATATATGCTCATATATCCACGTATGTGGTTCGATTGTCTTTTTTTTATTTTCTTGATTGTCTGATTTTTCAATTATATGCTGATTTTTAAGATTTGACGAGAATGCTTAAAGAGAATTGCTTAAAAACTCTGATCCCTTCTAAGAAATTTCTATGATTAGATCGATGTTAATGAAGAAAAATTAATTCATCTCGCAGAATTAAAACATCATTCAAGTACAATTATTGATTGTAAATTAAATATGGATGGTACACTTTATTCTACACTTGACATTCAAAGTCAAGTTAAAAGTAAAAAACAATCCAATCTATTTGTAAGCCTTTGCATTTTGTCGTTGCCATTTTAAGTCTGGTCTACAATCGAAGAATTCGACATAGTAACCTCATTGATTTCACGTTCAGCTTCATTTCAATGTCAAGCATTTAATATTCATGAACCATTACTTTATCTGGGCACTTCAATGTCTACTATAAAAATTTTACATACAACAGAAAAACGTATTATAAACGAAGCTATTGTTGATAAAGATTATCCAAGAGTTATGAATATCTATCCACATCCCAACCTAAGTAAGACATTTTGATTTATATACATATAATCGAGTCCGTCACAAATGTTGTTGTACAATTCACAGTTAAAATAAATTCCTATCACAATTTAGATCGTCTTTTTGTATCATCGGCAAGTCCAAGTCGTTTGAATACAACAGACAATATTCGTGTACGTTCTGGTCGTGTGTCGATTGTTGATTTAAATACATGGTCTATAGAACGTGTACTCACTGACAATGATGATAATTTTGTTACATGTATGGCTGTACATTCCGAACGAGAATTATTTATTTTAGGTAATACATTTATTCATCCGTCTTTTTTGTTTCAAACTTAAATTAACAAGAAATATAATCAAGTTTTGTAGGTTTTAATGATGGAAAATTAGCTTTATATGATGTTCGGTCGAATACTCTCGTTCATCAAAAGCAACAGCATTCACGTATGATTCAAGATATTCGTATTCTCGGTGATAATCTATATTCAATTGGAAACGATAATATAATTATTCAGTCAAATTTATCTTCATTTGATCAATCCATTCAATCATATGAATTGCCTTATTCAGCGGTTGGACCTTTCCCAACCAGTGTCTCGACATATTCAAATGATAATAGTTCACCATCACTTCAACGGACTTTAACATCATTAAGTAATGCTAATTACTTTCCTATTGGTACCTATTGGTAATGTTTTCGATATTGATCCATATGATTCGGATCGTTTAATAACATGTAGTCCAACGAACGGACGTTTTTATCGTTTGTCAATAAGTGATGAAGATACAAAACTTCAATTTCCGTCGAACGTAAATTCTTCCGTTCAAAATTCGGAAAAATCTTTTCCAACTTTATGTGTCAATTGGAATAAAGAACGCGATGTGTGTATGACAGCAAATACAAATGGAACAATTCAATTATATAGACGAATAAATAAACCTGATGTGTAATTTTTACTTGTGTGTGTGTGTGTGTGACTAAAGTTAATTTTTATTTTTTTTAATATAATGATATGTAGAGGAAAATGTGNGGGCGTTTTTATCGTTTGTCAATAAGTGATGAAGATACAAAACTTCAATTTCCGTCGAACGTAAATTCTTCCGTTCAAAATTCGGAAAAATCTTTTCCAACTTTATGCGTCAATTGGAATAAAGAACGCGATGTGTGTATGACAGCAAATACAAATGGAACAATTCAATTATATAGACGAATAAATAAACCTGATGTGTAATTTTTACTTGTGTGTGTGTGTGTGTGTGTGACTAAAGTTAATTTTTATTTTTTTTAATATAATGATATGTAGAGGAAAATGTGTGATTGATTGAAAGAAAAGAAAACGAAGGGTTACAATTATCTCAATGTAATCATAGAAATTGATAGACGAATTTTGACTTTTATATATATATATATATATATATAATACGAATACAAGTTAAATAAATTATCGATCGTAATTCGATCTCTTTTAATCTTGTTGCCTAACAAAGATCATCGTTGATAAGTGAAAATAGAAAGTATCGGGTGAAGTTTAAATGTGAAATCGAGTTTTGTTTGATGAAAATTGATCTTTCAAGTTAATATCTTCAAAATTGAAACGAACTAGCTACACTTGCGTATTAGTGTATGATTTAAGTGTGAGATTTAATGTGAAAACTGAAAATGCTTTTTTGTAACGACTCCGTTTAAACACCTGACTGCCTCAAATTGATTCAGCTAGTTTTTCTTTCATTAGCTTGCATTTTCGCAGAAAACATATAAATGAACACTGATCTCTTACTTATCATAAGTATATTTAGATATTTTGTTCTGATAGCTATCAGATGAATAAATAGTTTCAGAGAACTTTTATCTTTGCATTTTGATCTCTGGAGACGATAAGTAATTGTGCATTGCAGCCCTATTCAACAGTTTTTCTATCTAGAAGCTTCCTTATCGATTGCATTTAGTAAATAATAAGGTAACCTAAAAGGTAACAGGAATGTATAGACTTATACTCAGTTAGAAATTATGCTTTTGAAAGTTGTTTCTTTCGTTTTGTTGCTAAATGGAGCAGTTGCACAAGAACCTTTGAGAAACTTCGTACCGTTCGGTACTACAGTTGGCGATGAAACTATGTCACGGCCGATAGATTCGCTTACCTCATCTGTTCCTATCAATATACGTTTTTCATTTTTTAACAAATCGTATGATGAAATAAAATTGTATGGCCACGGCTTGATTCTCTTCGGTAATGTTACATACAATTTACCGCACCAGCCTCCAGGTCCATTTCCATTACGTGATTTTGTATGTGCGGCACCATTTTGAGCAGATACAAATATTGTACAAGATAGTTCAAGCAATATTTTCTATCGACAAACATCCGATGAAGCTAAATTAAGTCAAATTACAGATATGGTACGCAATGAATTTTCTGAGATATCAAACAATCGAACGCTATGAGCATTTGTAGGCACATGATTCAGAGTTGCAGGTCATCAGACAAGTTCAGGCCTAAATACTTATCAAGTAAGTCAATCAGAGCACTTTCACAAATAACATTGAGAAACATAAAACTGACAATGATGCAATAATAATCTATGCTTTGAATTTTAGGCTATCATAACAACAAATGGACTTTATTTGTTTACAATTTTTACATACAACCAGTTACCATGGTCTGCTGGTGCATGGGGTGGTTTTCCTCAAGTAGGTTTTAATGCAGGCGATCAAGTTAAGTTTTTTTACTTTGGTAAAATCATTTACATCGGATGTTATTGATATAGTAAGCGAGTCAAATATTGGTGTTGCTGGTCAATTTATTTTCCATACAACTGATCCCGTTAATGATGTTCAATGTAACACAACACAAGGCTTACAAGCTTAACTTTTTTGAGGTTCTATGTACGATGGTTATGAATTAAGATTATTCGGTATTTGCTTTACTGACAACTCGTACATCATTGAAGTCGATGGTCAAGAAGTTACTAATTGTATTCGTACGCCAGTTTATATGATATGTACAATGCCTATGGTATCCGAAGGTCGATCTTCAATTAAATCGTTTACTTCTGACAGACGTCTACTTGGCGAAACATATTTTTTATCACTTATGCCTGAAACTGATGCTGAACTAATTTTAAGCAATGGCCCACATGATAGTAAAGTTGAGTGGCTGAAGATCGTCGTATACAACTTCAATTTTAAAAAAGTGCTTTCACAACCAATCGTCTATTTCGACTGAATATTTATGATTATGCTACGCAATATAATGTAGAAACTAATATGTTTTATGGTCAAACAGCGCGAAAAGTTGATTTGGGTCTTGGTGCAATGAATTTATCAGCTATAAACAATTTAAATGTTAATTTCTCATCGATTTTTTCACTTGTTGGTGAACCACGCGATCGAGTTCACTCATTAGGTATTTCATTGGAAATCGTTCTTTCAAATACCGCTTCACCAGCGTTGGCATGGAAAGGTGCTAAACTATTTCTTGTACGGCCATTGATTGCATCTTACTCATTATTTTCAACTTATTGTTCGAGTTGGTTTTCTAAACAAACTAGCATATTGTTGTTTTGATAATGGTGGTGTACAAATTACTGATTGGAGACGAGGATCTGGTGCATTGAAGAACACTATCCGGAAGCTTGGAAAACGTTATTGATTTATAAAAATTTATTCTCCGATATTCTGCCGTATACTTCATGTTGTGGTACTGGAGTTGAAACTCTCAGTACTTGTCAAAATTACTTTACACATCGACCTGCTGGCAGATGCCAACATATGATACCATTACCAGTAATAAGTGATAAAGGTGATCCACATTTTTCAACATTAGCTGGCAAATCTTATAGATTCAATGGACATGGCGAATATACTCTAATGAAATCAATTGATAGTCGATTAGAAGTTCAAGTACGTTTAGCTCGAGTAATCAATGTGTCAGCATCACCTGATTCGGTATCATCAATAGACAATGCAACCGCTATTGTAGCCTTTGTTATTCACTATAAAGATCAATTACGAGTTCAATTAGAATTATTTCCAAGTTTGAAAATGATGAAGATTCGAATCGATAATCGATTTAGTCGAATTTACACTATTCACAAAAGAAAATGATTTCTATCGTCATCGTTAGTCTATTCTGACGAGCATCAATTAACTATTCGGCAAAGAGACGCAAGAAGCATAAGCATTTCGTATGGTTCAAGTGGAATTCAATTTATTGTTTATCTCCGACCAAATTTTGACTTCGTTGATTTATATTCTATTCTGCCAACTACACTTAAAAAAGAAACAAACTTTCAAGGTCTACTTGGTGACTTTAATGGTCTAGTTTATCCAGACGGTACAATTGTATCGGCGAAATCGGATGACGATAAAGAATTATTCTATTATGATGAGTCATGGCGTACAACAGGTGCATCCTCAATTTTCTATCATCGTTTACAAGATAGTCATGCTCGATATCAAGATTTCAATTATCGTCCTATTTTTGTGTACTCAAAAAGTGAGTACACTCTAGATTCGGTCAGTGTATCCGACTGTTAACACGATAACTCTTGAAAGCCTCATCCAATTGTCTTGAAATTTTGTACACAGAATGATCTCATCAATATTTCAGTGGAGTTCGAAGATGAGACGGATCCGTCCAAAAATGGCTGAGTTATCGAAAAAATTGTCATTATTGACCAGACCATCCCTGAGGGGGAGGGGGTACAGGGATTTTTTTTCTCAGAATTATTCAAAACATATATAAATCGACTCAGTTTTTGCAGTACAGCTAACAATCGGATGCGAATCCGATGTTTCCTCATCTATTTATGAAAGATATTTTCAATAAATATGCTAATACAAGCAGTGTTTTATCTAGGTTTCATTTTTCGGGTGGGTGGTTGAAATTTTTGGACGGGCTGCTGGCTAGAAAATTTGTTTTCATATAGTAATGGGTGGCCCATAAAGAATGGCGGTCTCATTATTTATTCAATATCTTTTTTGTTCTTCATTGATTTGAGCTAAACATTTTCCCAAAAGATTGAGCACTCAATTCTCTACAAACTCATGTGTAAAAGATTTTTTAAACTACAAAATGGCTAAATACTAAAACGAAGAAAAAAGGTCGAAAAATCTTCAACTTTCAAGCACTAAATCTGTTATTTTTTGAAAATTTACTTTCCCCGTGAGGATCTATAAAAAAAACTCAGTCTATCATGTTAAAGAGCACCAGATTCTGGGCAAGATTCATGTCTTCGAATTTTTTTTTCATTACAAAATGAGTCAAAAATTCTGCATCAATTTTTCGCTTTTTCTAGAAAACACAACTGTCATGTCATGTTTTTTATGCTTGCACTAAAACGCATGCCATCCACTTAAAAAGTGTTATTTTTAGACGTTTTGTTTTCTTTGAAAGCCAACATACTCGACTACACCCCTGTACACTTGTTCGAATGATGCAAAGTTTCGTTTGCAGTAGACTTTCTTGTAAACCGAAATTAAGGCGTTATGGACGAGTTTTCAGAAAATATCGATTTAATAGGCGAAGACCACTTTTAAAGAAATGTTTTTCAAA
>CAJNYU010003344.1:0-47965 GCA_905331475.1 Rotaria socialis | reverse complement strand
AGTTGTTTCATTATATTCTTCTAAAAGTATTTATGAATCAAGAAGAATTGTTTTTTTCAATCTAATTGATCCGTACTTACTTGATATTCATTTGGATTATGACGATTATATTCGTGTTTTATTGCTTGAATATGATAATCATAATGAAGAACTTCTATTTTATGTTCAATTTTTAAACATAATGGACGAAGATATTGTTTCATATAGTTTTCAAACAATTGTAATATTTGATATGTATAACCATGGAAATGGTCGGTTTCCTTATGCCATTTCATATGATATTGTTCTAGTTGATCGTTAAATTTACGTAAATAACATTTAACAAATTGACTACAGATCTTATGTTCATTTTTTTTATTTATCTCTCTAGATGATAAGATATTTTTGACTTCTTCAGGCCAAATTTTGACATCGACTGGATAGTTACATTGTATTTTTGATTGATTGATCAATTGTCCCATGCCTGATTTTAAATAGATGGTCCACAAACGACGATACATTAAAATAAGCTTCATTTTATGGACTAAAAGTGCTATATCTTGTAATTTTTTTCGTTGATTATTTCTAGTTTTCATAGTGATGATCATAGATAGTGCTTGATCGATAACTATTTGAAAGGATTTATTTTCCAATGTTAAATATTGGGGAATCTTCTTAATTTCCTCTTGAATATTTTTCATCGTCGATGATTGATTCAATTCTTTTAATCTAATGTTTTCTTCCATTGGCTAAAATAAAATCATGATTACTTTTCAGTTGGAATCTATTAGTTTTTACTTTTGAGTATGTTGAGTTTTGAGCTTGTACCTGTTGTTCAATGTTACCATACTAAAATAACGAAAGATGGAGATCAATATTCATTTACATAAACGGTTACTTGTTCAGAATTCGTAAAATTACAAAGATTTTGAATTGATTTTGTTTTATTATTGTACGTTGTCATCATTTGAATTTTGAATATAAATGATAGTCGAAAACAGATCAACTTGTAGTACAATTGTTCAGTATGAGTTGTTGTGTATATCTTATAATTATTATCTAAAACAAAATGATAAACTTTACACAATAATATAAAGAGAAAAAAAAAGGCGATACAGTTATAGACATATATTGTTGAGTAGATGAATAGACAATACAGTCATAGTTCAAGAAAACATCTAGCAAATTATCCAATCAATCAATTAACTACACACGAGAATAAAAAAAAGAAAGTTCACATGAGCATCGATTAAGACTGATGATAAGAGTCCTTATTTTTATATGTTTTGATAGAACAAAAACATTGAAAACTAAATCAATAGTAGAAACAAATTTGAAAACATTCAATAAATAAATTAAAGAAAAAACATTTTTGATTTATTTGTATTTTTGATCTTCGTTAGTAAGTTCATTTAAACGCAGCTACCCTTCATTTCCATGGTTCTACAATTATATTTTCCTTGTTGAAATTCACCGTGATTTAAGTGAGTTTTATTGCTTTGTATGTCACCAAAATTCATTTTTGAAGATTTCTTACCAGAAACGAAAAATGTTTTGCAATACATTACCAAAATATTAACCAAAAGTAATAATAAGAATATTTCAAAAAGAATAGTGATCAAGTGAAATTGGTTCGTTATATTTTTGCATTCTTTTTGGATTATGATTGGTGGTGGTGTGGTTAACTTTGTTGTATGATTTCCACTTAATTCATTAATATAAGTTTTGATATGAGCAAGGTCATGATTGTGATAAACTTGAAAGTGACCATAGTTACCTGGGAGTCTTTCGAAAAAAAACTAGCCATCGTCACTTCGAGATCGAAATACATTTTTATATGTTTTTCTATTTGTAATTTCATGATCGGTGATAATCTAAAACAATAAATTATAGAATACCCCTAGAACCAAAATAATATCATCTATGAAAGGAACGGATGTATTAAAGAAAAAAAAAAAAAAGACAAATTACGATTCCACTGTTTTATCGAATCAACTCTTAGAATATGTTATGATGATAATGATAATGGTATATAGTTCCTAATGACAAAATAAATGATTTTAATCTAGATTCTAGAATAAACGATTAGATAAAGGATAAGTATATTTATTTTTTGTTTTCTATTTTAATCTAGAAATCAAATACATAGAAGTGATTAAATCAGATGAGAATGAAGAAGAAAAAAAAAGAATGCATTTACTTCGTATATGATTTTGTCATTGCATTGTAATTTTTAGCAAGCATTAGATTTGATTCATTTTCTCGTTTGAAGATTGATCGAAGCATACAAATCTTCTTGATTATGTTGACAAATATTTAGCTTTTTTAAAAGTGCACCATCAGAATGTAAAAGGAATTGTCCTTGTTTGTTCTTCTTTGAGCGATAAATTGAAAAAGTATTCCAAATAAATATAACAAAATTTAATATAATTAATAATGAAATTCCAAAAAGAAATATAGTTAGATTAAGCTCGTTGATGTTACTTGTACATTCCTTTTCGATTTTCATTGGTGATGCTGTCGTTAAGTCACCCCTATAAGAGATCTTTAATGCCTTGATCATTTTAGCTAAATCATACAGTCTTATTGTGTCGTTCAATTGCATATGATACGTTTCATTAGCACTAATAGGAATATCAAAATATGTTATACCAGTTGAATTGTAAAACATAGTGATGATTTGTACAAATAACCATTCCATGATAGAATGATGATCTGAAATGTAAATGAAATTAGTATTATTATGAAAAACTAGTATGTGAATACAAATAATTAAATAAGATGATCACTATGTTGATGTATCTAATCAAAACAAAACAAATAAAAGCAATAATAATATTATTTTACAGTCCTCCTCAATAACATGGATGACGTGAAATCGATGTATAGGAATCGAGCGTATTGTTGAAATCTTTTCAAACATTGAACTAAGACTAAATCAAGTCAATGAAGAATATCATGTTGAATATAACAATCTAGAACTAGTGAGTTAAATAATAATCATCATCAAACAAAAAAGAAAAAGAAAGACGATTTCTTTCAAAATATCAAAAAAAAAATTATTTCTTGTTATATTTTAACTTTTGAACATTATACTTCTTCTTTTTACAAAAAGATTCAAGTAAATGAATGATCTTTTTAATTTTCATTTGGTTTTGTTTCATCATATTCAATTTATTTTGAATTACTACAAGAGACAAAATAGTAGTAAAGATAATAATACTAATCATGACTTCATCATTCGAACAGAAAGATATGAAATTAATAATTTGTCTTACCATTTTTTCGCTGACGAATGCGAAATTCAGAATTATTTCCTGATGTCAAACATAATCTCTTAAAAGCAAAAACAAAAATGAAGAATTAATCTTCGCTGGATACACACACATCATCTGATAGTCAATAGTTACTTGTTTTGATTGATATTGGTTTTTGAATAACGTTTTAAACTGCTTAACAAGATTTTCATACTTGTTGAGTTCTTGCATAAGTGTATCGCAATATTGTTGTTGTTCATTTTGTTGAAATTTTTGTAATATTTCAATATATTCTAATTGTTTAACATAATCTACTTCGAATTCGTTGATATCCGTATTGGATTCTTCTTGTTTCAATTGTTCTTCAAGTGATCTTTCCAATAATAAGTATTCTTCTTCTTCTTCTCGTTCTAATTCTTTCAATTGATTTTCAAGATCTTCTTCCATGATTTGATCAAAATCAATTGTTGGACATGTTTTTATTTGTTTGTCATTGTGATATTGGATTTGTTTTTGTTATTCATATGTAAGTTTATTTTGTTGTAATTGATGCCAACGTGTTAAAACATTGTCAATTTGTTCACGAAACGATTTAACATTCGATTGACCTGACCAATTAGTTGTATCCGATTGCTGTTGAAAAATATTAATTTTTGGATTATAATGATGATCGATTTCATAAAAAGTGTTCTGCATAGTTACGTCGAATAGGAAATAAAACAAAAAAAATCTAAAACAATTCTATCCTATCGAAACTATTGAAAAAAGAAACAGAATATCGAATGACATAAATAAGTAGAATAAGTGATAATCTAATCAAATGACACTACATCAACTATAAGTTGTGTTAATTATAAAGATTCAATTTTTATTTTTAACAATTGAGCTTTAAATGTATAGATACACTTGAGGCGTGCATCAATATTTGTCAAACGTTGATCTATGAGATGAACCATTGTTGGAGTTAATCGCTGGTCAGGTGAAAATGTTCTTTGATTGTGCCACATTTGCTCGAATTCCTTATTGAGTTGTTTTTGACATTGATGCATATGTTGTTTAATTAAATCTAAAGAAATTGTTACCTTATTTGTTGATGTATTTGATTCGATTTCTGCATATTGTTTAAAGAATTTTTCTTGCATCATAGCTCTATGAGCAGTAACTATCAAAGATGAGTTTGCATTATGTTGACTTTGAACTGAATTTGAGAGGCAATTTTCAGATATTCGATTTTTAAATAAATTGAATTCATATTTTGTGATTGTTTCTTCATATTTATATTTGCAGAGGCGTTTAAGTAATTCTTTCTAATTAAACAACAAAAAAAATATTAATTAGATTAGATTTAAAATAAAATTTTCCTTTTGTTTGTTGTTTTTCGTCGAATCTTACTTGTTTTATATTGGGATTCTCATTTGAAAAGTGGCATTTCAATATTTCATCAATAAAATGATATAGAACAAGTGTAATTTGACAATCATATTCAATATGTTGACTCATAAATTCATGTTGTATAAACTTCTCGATAGTAAATTCCATAGCCAGTGAATAATCAGTAACATGACATGTTTGAAAGCGTAATTGATGTCGATATTCATCGTTTTTTTCATTTAGTTTTTGTAGACAATGATCAATAAACATCTGACATGTCTCATCGTCATAAGCATGTGTATTTTCAACCTGTCTAATACGTGTATGAACTGCAATTGGCCAAATTTTTATGTCTAATTGTTTAATATGTGATGGTAATTCAAGAGTACCCATGCCTACTCTACGAAACATTGTCCAAAGTGAAGTTATCCTTTCAAGTAATGATATCTTATACATAAGAATAGCTATTTGACGTAATTCTTCCGAATGCTTTTCATTAATTGTTGGTTGTATAGCACGCATTTTGTCTTCGAGTAATTTATTATCATTAGATAAATAATGAGGAATTTTATCAATAACTATGCCAATCAGTTCATGAAGATCAACTTCCGTATAACGAAAAGTTTTTGTTATTTTTTTTCTCATTGTATTTAGTAATGGACTTAATGATTGTTGCCTTGATTGACTAATAATTGTATTAGTATTCAAAAATAATAATTTGTCCATTTGAATTAATTCAAAATCATTGTATTTTCTATCATCATTATTATTCACGATGTAACCTTGATTTATTGGATCATTGTTTTCGCCGCCGTTATCATCATCATTATAATTATCATTAAAAAAGAGTTCGTTGACAAGTTCATCGAAGACATCGAAATTTCCACACTATAGTGTAATAAACAAAATTATGAGAAAATTTTATTCAGTTGATTTATATTCTTAATTTTGTTACTTTATCTTCATCAACAGAAGTTGAACTACGATTGGCTGTCGACATGATTATCCAATTAATAGATAGCTGATGGAGAAAATTTCACAGTAATAGAACCAATAGAATATCTATAAAGAAGAAGAAGAAATGATTATTATGATCAATTTCTAATGAAATATCCTTCTATTGTTAACATAGGAAAAACAAATTCAATATAAAAACAAAAAACAATTCAACCTAATTAGACGTTTATAATATTAATAACGAGAAACAATTAAAATAACATACAATGATGATATTTTTCTTTGAACAATTTAGTTAGATTTATTTCGAGATCTACATAACCAAGTGGTTCTTCCACCAGCTGTTGCAACAAATGGATCCATCTCTTTTTGCATTTGCCATAAGGAATCAAAGCCAGAATCTTGAAAGAACATTTCTTCAAACAGAGAAGATGGTGTATGATGCTCTTGGTTTTGTAAAGGAACATGATTTTCCATTGCGGATTCAGTTTTTGATCATTGATTTATTAATGTATTCTTCAGGATCTTCTTGTGTTTCCATTGTTTATGTTTTTGTTGTTATTGTTGTTGTTGTTGAGGATACTTTTGACATTGTTGTTGTCTAACTTTTGTCACTACTTTCAAAAGTTTTGTTAAGAGTGGAGTAGGTTGACCTTTGGCAGATTTCATAGGATGTAATAAGACTTGTTTCTTTGAATTTATAGTTAAATTTTCAGAATTATTCGATCTATCTGTAGATATTGTTCCTTCTAGATGAAAATTATTTTTGTTTAGTCGATTAAAATTCATAATAGTACATTACTACTTACTTTTATGTTTCTCAGAAGATGGAACAACATTTGAAATTAAACTTTTATTTGTCATTATAAAATTTGTTAGATTAAAAGGAATCTAGAATAGAGAACAATAATATTTAATAATAATAATGAAAAGAAGAAAAAGAAAAGACACAAATGTGAAGCACTAGAGATTATATGATTATATATATATATATATATATATATATGAATAAAAGAAGTAAAACATAACAAAGTTAAAATTGATATGAAGGGATTAAATGAATAAATCAAATTAACGAGAACATGTTCATTAGAATTTCTTCGACAAATTATGCAATGGATTTTGCTCGCTGAATAATGCATTTAATGAATGTTGATGTTTTGTCATCATTTTTATTTTTATTGGATTAGTTTTTGATGATGTATTATTAGTTGTTTTTAAATTTCTGGATAAAACTTCTTGTAATCGTTGATTAAATTGACGTTTTGGACCAAATTCATATAAATAAGTCAATTGAACACGTTCATTCTTCTTGTCCAATTCTTCGTTATTCTTCAAATAACTTCGTTGTTCATGAATAAAATTAAATAATCGATGACGAAGTTTCTTGTAAACATTTTCATTCAAACATGTACGCAAAGAAACAGCATCAAAATGAGAATAAAAATGATTGATTCGTTTTTCAATAAATTTCAATGAATAACCATTAGCTAACCATGTTACTTCTAGATAAACACGTTCTTGATTAAAATCTATCACCGATGTGCAATAACGAACAGCTCGAATTAGAGCCAATCGAAACCAATGACTATATGATACCTTGGAATGACCAATGACATAAGGTAAAGTATAGGGTTGCATTGCGGAATTGTGATCAACACGACTATACAATATGCCATGTTGATTTTCAATATACGCATTTAAGAATCGAACATTGGAAGCTATGTTGATATCAAATTTTAAGTTTATATTTTCAGTACGCATCGTTTTTAGAATAGAATTTAATTGATCAAATTGTCCAGTCCAAGTAAAAATAATTTGATCTTTATAACTTGAATAGATAATTAATATAAATGATTTTTGAATAGAGAAACAATAAAAAATAACGAACACTTACCGACCATAGAATTCATTTTTTAGAACAGTTGTTTTCGCTAATGATTTAAAACATTGAAATAGATACATATTTGTTAGAGTTTCCATGAACGGTAAACTTATTGGACCGCCTTTAACAAAACGATAGATTTTATTATTGTAATAAAATCGATTGTTATGTAGAAATACGGAAGTTAAACGAAAAATTTTACCAAGCGATAAATTTTCTATCTCTGGTACGATTATATAATCTCTTAAAAAATCTTGAAATGCATTTAACATAACATCATGAGATACCATATGAGGAAAATTAAGAATTTTGATTGTGACAAACTTCGTTGTTGGACGAAGACGTTTTCCATTGTCGTCTTCGAAATATTGATTTAATTTTTGAATAAAATCAGTACCATTTCGAAAGATATTCGAACTTATAAACGCTTGAATCATAGGTCGTAATGATTGCTCTAGATAGGATGCCAGTCGTGATGTTGCACTCTTCTGTGAAGCAATAACAGGTTGTAATAATAGATTATTTTCTCTCTCAAATAGTAGAATACAAAAAGAGTTAGAATTAAAAAATGAAAATAGAATGTATTTACTTGAGAAATATCTGGTAAAAAATATAAATAAGGCAAGTTAGTTTGTTCAATTTTTCCACAGATTCTATTTAATATGTCTTTAAATTTCTTTCTATCACCGACAATCATTTCCAAATCTTGATTCAACGAGTTAATAGTTTTTGTTAAATATTCCTGTTGTGATTGTATATTTTGTTTATCTATAAGTTCACATAATTGAAATATATTTGTTTTTTCCATATATTCATGAGATTTTTGTTCAAAATGACTTCTATCATCAAGATAAAAAACATTTCTTTGATCAGCTGTCCGTCGTAAAATGAGATCATAGTGTTTTAATTGTTCTTGTATTGTTTGTATCAAATTATGTTCATAGAGAGCACGTTGATAAAGACCAATTGGTAATGGTAAAGAAAAAGTAGATGTATAGATTTCTTTAATTTCTTTACTAATAAACATGGATTTTGCCGTATTAACATTATGTTTTGCATATAGAATATTTAAATCATGTTGTAATATTTTGTATTGTTGATGAATCATTGTATTTATAGATGATGATCCATCATCGAACGATGGCGTTACTACATATGTCTGATAGGGTGGAGCATAGGTGGGTCCACGATTTAATAATTTCAATTGTTGATCAGTAAATAGATGTGATGGACTTGCCATAATCATTGTTGGTGAAAAACGAATGTTCGATAATATTGTCGTATCTGTAGTAATATCGTAATGATTACGAAAATAATAATTAATTTTAAACTTTGACATAGAATCATATTTTTTATCGAGCATATTGAAACGTTGATTGATTATATCTAACATTGATTCTGTTATTAATCCTTGATTTGTCGCTTGATTATAGACAGAGACTCGTCGCAGTTCCTTATTAAGTAATTCTTCATTTTCATATATTTTACGTTCAGCTTCTATAATTGATTGAACCATTAAATCAGTCATTTTTGCTTGTAATTCTTTGTCTCCTTCATCGATCTGTTGTTGATGAATTCGATGATCTTGTGTTGATTCAAATGTCCATGGTATTACCATAGTTAATGCTTTATTATGAATCATTTGTGTTGGCTTATTGCAAAGAACACGTTGTTTCAATTCAATCCAATCATATTTTGATTTTAGATGTGTATCTTTTAAATCGGAGAGATGTTTCTGAATTTGTATCTAAAATGAGAGATAGTGAATATATATATATATATATGTATATATTTCTTTTTTTTTCAAAGATTTTTATTTTTTATATCATAGAGCTTACTTGAGTGTCTGTTGGTTTGAGTTGTACATATTTACGTTCGAGTAATCGATTCTCATAGTCACATTCATAGACAATTAATTTACTGTTTAATCTCATTTCAAGTGGTACTATACTATGTTGTTCGACAAATGTTTGAATGACATTTTCTATTTGATCTGAAAAACCAATCAAACTATTTTTCTTTTCAATATAATCTGCATGATATTGTTCTAATTGTTCATCTAATTCTTGTAAATGTTCATCAATGGCCATTTCACAAATTTTGTGTTCATTTATTGTCTGATTCATCATATTCATGGTACTCAATTTGGATGGTATCATACTTGTAATGACCGTTGACCAAATTTGTCGATTTACAGTTGTATTTTTACTTTCACATGTTTCCCATTGACCTGTACCTGATTTTAAATAGACTATCCAGAGTTTCTTACTTAAATTTATTTTTGCTATGTTATTTTTTAAAACAGCTAAATCACGTAGATCTTCTATTGACATTGTTGTTGTTGTCGTGTTCAATATATGATGAGTCATCGTATGATCGAACACACCATTTAATCGCTCCCAATAGTCGATTATATCTTCATGTTGAATTTTACGATCATCCCAATTACGAATTTTTTTCCAGACTATATCTAGTGTTGATAATGTGCTTTGTGAACGTTTTAAGTTGTTTCTTGTAGAATCGTGTTCAGTGTCTGTTAATAATTGACTAGATTTTTGTGATAGTACTCGTTGTTGAACAAGCTAAAACATTGAAGAACTCGTGAGAAGAATATAAAAATATATATATATATAGTTTTTACTTGATCTGGAGGATTCATTTTGTCTATGATTATTTCCTCTTCATCTAGATTTGCATTTGTATAATCGAAATCAATATCGTGATTATATTCTTCTAGAATACTTTCTTGATCTTCATTTAAATCGACATTCTGTTCGTCATCATCGAGAATATCAAATGGATCATCTGAAGTAAGATGGATATTAGTAGCCATTTGATAGATATCTCTTTCTTATTGTTGTAATAATATAGAATAGAATGAATATGATGCTTTCAATCTAAATTAGTCTAATTAGAAAGGAGAAAAACAAAAATGGGAAATATATGAATAAAATTTAATGTAATAGAAGACTGTTATTGATTATGTATACTTCAAGATTTCCATTTGTATTGTGCGAGACGAGGATGTAGTAAATGTTGATACCAAGAAGGATCTGATAATTCACATAAATCAGTTGTGGTGACAACTAATTTAGGCTCAGTGAAAACAGTTAACAAAGCTTGTACAGTATGAAGAACTGAATGAGGAGCATCTTTTGGTACTAGAACAAATGAATAAAAAAATCAAAGTCTATAGATTCAACTCATGATAGAATGACTTTGCAAGCCATAATAATAGCAACATTGTAGATATCGAGATGTGGTGATATGTATCGATCGCGTCGATTTCGAAAAAATGCATATTGTTCAATGATTTGTCGAAAAGAAAATTGATAGTTCAATGGAGGTGTAGGAATATGATCAACACACCATCGTACCAATGTCATATTGCGTTGATAACTATGTATTTCTGTTTCTATTGTTGCTGGATTTCGATATTGATTTAAGAGTTCTATGTCAGTAGCAGTTAATTTATCATCATCAAGCAAAGCTTGCTCTTCAGTCATAGGTATTAGACACCAAAAATCTGGATGACATTTCAAGAATATTTCTAAAGCAACATGACATTTTGTTGAGTGTTCGTAGATCTTTTTTTCGGATTGTAATACATAATCTAAATTTAAAAAAAACAAGTATACGTATAGAAGAAACATTGAACACGAACATGACAGTCACTTACGGATTAGAGTCTCCTTCTTCTCCAAGATGATCAGCAAGAATAGAACCAATCAGAGAATTTCGAATTATTCGACATCCCATGATACGAATACCTAAATTTAAATAAAAATGATATTTCACTATAGATACTACTAAATCAAATTATATTCATTACGTGTCATTCGATCACGAAAAGGTTCAACACATCGACCCATATAATCATATTGATGACATGGACATGTCAAACTATAGATGACATTTGATGTCGTACAAGTCTAAATAGATGATATATATATATATCGTGATAGTTCTAGAACTTACAACATCACAATTCAAATAGACTTGATAATTATTCAAGAAACAATGAACTTGATTATTTGAAAAATTCATTGCTGGTTCAAATCGTTCCGTTAAATCAAGTTTTTCATAACAGAAACAGCAACTTTTATCTCGACATTGTTGTATACCATAGTGAGCTGTTGGAAGTTTTACTGAAAAGATTCCTTCATCACTTAATGCATTAGTCTTCATGTAGAAGCAGGACACTAAATTAAAGATGATATCTCTGTCGATATTATTATTTTTATTACATACTATCCATTTGTAAATAGAATTCTAAAATTAGGAACCATTCTTCAGCAGATAATTCATAAGGTTTACCACGTTGTTCAAGTACGGTAATGTAATCTTTTAAATTAAATTGTGGTAACAGATGAAACAATCGATTTAGATTGAACATGAGAACAGTTGGATGTAGACGCCATGTGTACGAATATGACATTAACAGATTTTGTATATCAGATCTAAATTTTTCATCAAAATAAAGTCTTATATTAAAATTTTTATCTTCATGATGATGTGCTTGTCGAATTCTTAGTTCTAATGTAGATAAATTATCATCTGAATCGATATGATTCATATTTCAAAATGAGGGAAAAAATGAATCTTATCGATAAATACATACAAGCTACATTTGCTAACAGTGGAAAACATTCATTGGAATCATTCCAAAACGGAAAAACTGGTAGAAACAATTGTTGAAGTGTAGTAAGATGTGTTGTCAATGAACGTATCTGACATAATCGAGAGGCATTTTCATTCAGTGGAATTGGTAGCCATTGTTGTTGTTGTTCTATTGGAGAAGAATGATCAGCTTTTTGGGTGGCAATATGTTTTCTATTGGATATAGTTTGTACATGATTTGCCAAAATGGGATCTGTTGAAAGTAAACGTTGACGAAACATAGTTTATGGTCTTGAATTGAAAATTTAATCGAACAAAAGAAGACGAATGAATCTAGAAATTATGTTTCAATAATGAATAACACGTCTAGATTGCTTTCAATGAAATAAAATGGAATGATGAGAAGAGAATTGAGAAACTATTCTATGTTAGTATATGATCGTCGAATGAGATCTCGACACCATTCATTACAATCGATGGAAGCTATTTGATCAGTGTTTCTAGATGTAGTTAATTGATCTAAATGACCGATTGTATTGAGTTTTGTTTCAGCATGTGTAATAAATAAAGCTTCCACGAATCGTCTCAAAGCGTCTGATGTATTATCGGGCACTATAATGTTAAAATAGGGATAAAACAAAAACAAAGGTGATGAATTAAGGAATTATTTTGTATTATATAAGGGAAGGTACTTACATACGGCTACAATACTTGCTTGATATAGATCAAGATGAAGATTTGGTGAATTTAAATATTTCTTTTCATGAAAAAAACGGTCCATTTCCAGTTTCTGTTCGAAACTAAATCGATAATTGTTCGGTGGCTCAGGTACATCATTGGCATAGGTGAATTGATTCGTGCCCATCATGGGTCTAGTGATAAACCAGATAGAGATTAGCAGTAAAAATAAATGCTTACGTTAAAATATATTTTTCTTCGTCTTGTTCTTGTGATTCAGTCAGTTTCTGTGGAACAAATGACCAATATTCAGGATTTTCATCAAGAAACCATTGTAGTGCCGATGGACAATGAGCAGAATGTTGATAGAGTTTCATATCATTTTTAACCAACGTTCTAATCATCATCATCGTGAAGTCATTGGTAAAAAACCATGTTCGAAAATATAAACTTACTCAAATTATTTGATTTGATTACGTATGTGAGATGTGTTTTGTTTGCCCAAAAGACATTCTTGTATGATACGATTGACGTGTGTTTGATGAACTATGAATCAGATTTTAAATGAAGGCAAAATGTAAAAGTGGAAATTAACTTTTAGCTATTTACAAGACAGAAGATTAGCTAATGATACACTTGTTTCACCAATATAATCAAATTTATTACATGGACAAGTCAGAACATAAATAATATTTTTTGTTGTACATGTTACCGGACAATTAAGAATCGATCGATAGCCATTGATGAAAGAATGCCGTCGATTGGGTCTAAATTGAATGATAGGCTGATATGAACGATATGTTAATCTATACGATGGATAACATAAACAACATGAACGCTGTTGGCATGCTATGATACTATATTGAGCTTGTGATTCGTGAATATAGAAGAGACCTTTTGGTACATCGATATCAGGTTGAGCTCCTCGATAGGAACATGTTTTCATATAAAAGAGATCAATATCAATTTGAAGGTAAAATTCCAGTGCAATAGTATATTCATCTTCATGAAGATATTCTTGATTTGAATGAGTAGAAAAACGATGTACTCGATTCGCTGCAAACTGATTGATTAAATACATGAGTCGTTTAAAATTGAATTCAAGAATTTCTTTATGCACATTCCATAAAAGACTCAAAGTGAAGAGTCTTCGTTCGTGATCATTGATCGGTTTAACTGATGTTGGCTGATGAAATCCATCGATTGATCTTTGTTTTAATTCTTGTTGATTTAATTGATATACTACATATCGAGAGAGAGAGAGAGAGAAAGATAGAAAATATAAAAAAAGAAGATTGATACTTGGAATATTGGTTAATAAGAGATCAATTCTTGTCTCATCATTTGAATTTGGATAACAAGGTAAAAGTAAATAACGCCTAGGAGACGAAGAAGCATTATGATTTAATGTACATGGTACATAACCTGAAGAGATTTACAAAACATTTATAGAAAAATAAATAAATAAACAAACAAATAAAAGCATAAACTCTTGAATTATATTTATCTTACTTGATTGTATACGACAATTCAAAAACATTATTACACAAATGATGAATGAATAGGCGAAATGTGTAAGACACTTGATTGATATGTAGAACAAATAGATTCAATTATCTACAATCAAAATTCAATTAAATAAATAAATCAATAATTATTAAGAAATCAATTGAAAAGGAAAAACGATCAAATGATGAAAAAACAATGCACCTTATTTTTTGATTGAACGAAGTGTTGGAGCTTTAACAAGAAAATCTGGTTTAATATTGTAGATATATTCTAAACATTTTATGATATTTTGTTGACGTTGATCAAATATAGTAAGTAAATTCTCTGTTAATCGTTCATCATTAGGAAGTTGACGTTGATTATCCCATAATTGAATCATTTCTTTATCATATGTTTCTCTATGTTCATCTTTATTAAATTGAGCCGCCGTCGACAAGACAGACATTAAGTCATATTTAGCCTTTTGTATTATTCTTACGTATTGCTTTGATAATCGTTCACGTATTGCCGTATCATTTAGATTAGTAATAGTTGTAGGAAGTGTTTCTTCGATTATATTTAATTTATCAGGTAATTTGTTATATAAAACGCCCATTTGAAATAAAGTAAGTTCTTGTGAAGATTTTCCTTTGTTATACACTAGATCGCTAATTCTATTAGCTAATTTTATCTAAGATAAACAAAAACAATCGATTTATAGCCATATAATTTATTCCTACTTGTATTTCATTAGGTTTCTGTTGGAGATATTCCTTTTGAAAAACTTGATCAATATAATTATATTCAACTAATGCAGTTCTTGCTTCAAAATGAAGTCGTATGGCAGTTGTCAGATCTCTCTTTCGTACAAATGTATCAATTTTATCGACAATATCAGTAAGTACAGATTCGAAACGATTTTTAATCATTTCAAATCCAATTTGCATTTGCTTTGCTTTCACATCAAAGTGAAGTTGAATTTTATTGACAAAATTAACATAAATATCTTGAGTAATTTTATTTTTGTCAATAATATTATTATAATTTTGTTTGATGAGTATTGTTGTAACTTGTTGAGGCCAAATACAAAGTGATGAAGAGAATTTTTGTCGTTGTAATCGTTCATTTAAATTGAGTTTACCAGTACCACATTGTATATAGGTATACCAAAGTTTTCGTTGTAAATTAATAATAGATAATTTGTGTGTAACAATAGCTAAGTATTGTAAATCATAGAAATCATCAATTTCTTGATAGCAATACAATTCAGAAAGAAAATTAGCTCGAAAACTTGATTTTGATACTGATAAATAATCAGGTATTTCTTCTTCTTTGTTGTCATCTAGAATATTGAAATCTAAATCTAAATCTTTTGCTTCGATATCAAGTTCATCAGCGAGTGACTTGAACATATTGTTGAAGTTAGTAAATTTTATCGGCTAGAAATACAAGATATATTTTCAGAAAAAGAACTATATATTAAAGAAGATGACTTACGAAAAATGTTGTTGTAGTCATAATCGTTGAATTTTATTTATTTGAGAATAAAATCATATATCTAGAATAAAAGACAATGACACATAGTTCTTATGATATTAATTAATGTATTCTAATGAAGATATAGTAATTGATAATATTTGAAATAACACATGAGAAATATTATTCATTAGCCTATAAAAATTCAACTTAAAAAAATCATGAGACTTATCCATATATATACCGAAACAACAGAAGCACATTTCGTGGCATTCGATGGAAGATAATCATACGTATATGAACGGACCATCTAAAAAAACAAAATCCACTTCTATTAAGGTGACAAATGTTGAATAGACACACATACTTCTTTATTGTCAATCTTTATATCATCGAATTCATCATAAGTGGAGGCCATCTGAAAACTATGATTCTGTTGAAATTCACTGGATGCATCTAGATTTATAAATATCATATTGTATATTCCATCTTCTCTGTCTTGTGTATATCGATAAGAAAAGAAATAAATAGTGACATTAACTTACAATGAGATATAGAATTTGTTTTATTTGATTTTTGTATGACATTAAGTAATTTTCTTATACTAAAGATAAGTATCAATAGAAATACGAGGACCATTAAAATACTAATAATAATGGTATGTCGATGTTGTTGCACGAGAGTATCAAGAAATTGATCACTCGTATTGATTGATGATTTAGTTAGATTTTCTGTATGAAATGCCATGTTACGATGAAGACAATCCTTGGGTAATGGAGCTATCGTACAATTGATTAAAATTGGTTTGATATTGTTTTCATGAATATGTAATCTACCAATTTGTTCGGTCAGTTTCTGTGCATGCGTTAGATAAGTAACATTCTCTGTTTGAACAACATATAAATGGCTGTTATTCTTGAATACATAGTAAACTGGAAAGATGCTCATAGAATTCTTCATACCATTCATTAAACAACAGATAATATTGAAGTAGAAGATCTGAAGAGCATGAATAAAAATGAGCATAAGATTAATTTTTTAGATAAGACTACGGAGATAAATCGATATTCTTAAGAATAAATTTTTTTATAAAGAAAATTTAAAAAGAAAAAAAACAGCAACTATAATGTATCAATAATCTATGATTAGGAGATGAGATTGATTTGAAGTTTTTGATTTTTTTCTTAAATCATATTATTGTTCATTGCACCTGTTGATTGTAAATCATGATGGCAAATTGTGATAATTAAATGATCATTTGATTGCATCATCTAAATGTTTTTATTCGTTCCAATCGAAACAAATTTATAAAACACGTCTATTAACATACGTTGCTTTTTTCATGTATTATATTCTTCTTCTTATTGTCTTGATGTTGAGTTTTTATCTTGCAGATAGATTGATGACTATCTAGAAAATATACACAAGTATAAGTGAATCCTTTTTATGATTTACGGAGTAATGAATATGAGATGAACTGACCTTGGAATAATAAATTCATATGAAAATATTTTGATACTTTGATCAAAATAATAATCATTAATGTAAAAACAATAGCAAATGTAATAAAAAACTAAGAATCATTTGAAGAGCATGTCGATTATTTTGTAGAAAATTAACAAAGTCATTTGTAAATATGTTTCTGTAATTCGAATGACTATTGATATTATCATGAATGATAGAATTATTTTCAGTGGCAATCGGTGCCTGATCAAAATGATCCATATTATCATTGGTAATTTTATTTTCCAACCAACGTGGTCTGTATGTTTCTGGACGCCATGGATAAGTAAGCATGATTTTCGAAAATGAATTAAAATAACTAGAACAGAGAAAAAAAACAATGCCAAAGAATAATTTATCTATAGAGATTTTTTTCTTTTTCTTTTTTAATGTTTTTATAGTTCGTCAATGAAAAACATCAAAAACAAAACGAATTTGTCGATGACAAAACTGCATCATCTCTTCTTGATTATGGTATGATATTCGTTGTTGCATCATAAAGAGGAATTGTTGCATAACTTTGATGATTAGAAAGAAATGAAAAACGTAGGAAAATAAAATAGAAATGTTTTTGTTTTTGTTACTTACACAAACGGCTTTTGAAGATCTTTTTGTTGTAGTATATTGGGCTTCAAACTTCTATCTAATATATATATATATATATAGCGTTAAATATAGACACAGATTGTTTTCGAATGTTCTAAATGAATATTAGTTCATCATATTCTCACTTGTGACATTTTGTTGATGGTGAATTGACGTCCGTTGATTTTTTAATTGTCGTTGCTCTTGTGATTGTTTTCGATAATGTTGATAATAAACAAACGGTAGTACGAGAACAAAGAGCAGAACGAAAAAAATAATTAGAATAGTATATATAAACATTGAATTTGGCAAGGGGGAAACGGCGGATTCCGGATTCTCCGGATTCCCAATATTCCCGGGATTCCCAATATTCCCGGGATTCCCAATATTCCCGGGATTCCCAATATTCCCGGGATTCCCAATATTCCCGGGATTCCCATTATTCCCGGGGTTCCCAATATTCCCGGGATTCCCAATATTCCCGGGATTCCCAATATTCCCGGGATTCCCAATATTCCCGGGATTCCCAATATTCCCGGGATTCCCAATATTCCCGGGATTCCCAATATTCCCGGGATTCCCGTGGGATTCCGGGAATCCCGGAATCCTGGAATCCCATGGATTCTCGGAACGTTTATAATAACGAATGACATTCCAGAAATTCGTATTTAACCTCTATGATCTTCACTCTAGTCCCGAAAATCTCATAGAGCTCAGTGCTAAGGGTTCACTGCTTTATCAAATGACTAGAAAAGCTGCATGAAACTATTGAGTAAAAGTATTTCCTAGGCGAAATTTTGTTTTCATATGCTTGACCTGTCCAGACATCAAGATTTGTCCATAGCTCATAACTTTCTTGTTCAAGAATCTCAAGCGACGCGCATGGGAGCGAGAATTTCATTAATATCGTGATTAAAAACACTAGATATAATTTCGCAAGTCGAAATTATAGCCAGGAGAAAAAAATTTGATCTGGAAAGTGATTGAAACTCAAAACTACCACTTTTTGCATACAATTTTTTTCTTATGCTCATGGAATGCGCAGCCCTCCAGATTTTTCCACAGTGCATGACATTCTTGTTTCAAATGCTCATGTATTTCATGTGCATACCACAAGGTAGTTCACTAGGGCTACCTATTTTTAAAATTCTAGACACTTAACCTAATTGGATGGGTATCCAGTTCATTTTGACAACTTGGCAGTTTGCTTTCGTATTCTTAAGAGAAAATGCCCGAGGCAGCATAACAAACAGCAGCAACGAATGCGATAAATTAATGAGATACAAGAAATATGTCGAATCAAATGAATCTATAGCATTTTATGTGCAATCTGTTATTCATTCAGTGATCTGATAGTTAAACATGTCTAAATCAATTAAGTAGTAGCACAGCCGTCCTGTCTATTAAAAGACAAGCGACTCTCTATCTATGACTAAATTGCTTTTGGCATCAATTTTTACACAAGAGGAATAATAGTTTGAGATTGAAGGAGAAATTGGCTCGGGGGCTCTTATTATATGAAATTGAGATTTATCACTAGTTGACAAAGAAGACGAATTATAAATTTCGCCTTTCGATCAGCTATATTTCTCTGATTTCGATAAAAAAGCAATATTATATTTGAAGTACTAGCTTGACTCTTGATCGAATGAGTTTTAATGATTTTCGCCAGATTAGAAAATATAGATTTGTTTCACACTAGACTCGTACAACTGCTTTACTTTGTTTTATCGCAGATTCTCTTGTTTTCTTCCAAGCAAAATTAACATAAAATCTGGAAAGAAGATTATAGGCTAGATTATAACCTTGGCAAATATCTTCTTAAAATTATCACAAAGGAGAAGATCATGAGATCACTTTGAAGCTGATTGTTTTGAACCCGTTTTTTTCTTATCTTTTGTGACATTTTGAAAACTTTAATGAAAATTTCAACTCACTGCATTTGAATAGGAACAAAACAGATTCCACATGCACTAGAATGCCTGAATTTTGTCCGAATATTCAAGATCTTCATCGAGTTCCGCATCTCTATCCGTTTTGTTTTCTAGCTATCTGCCTTTTTCTCGAAGATTCAATTAATAGCTTCAAGCTTTCCTTGAAGTTTGAAAGTCGAGTGATCTTTATTCTTCCACAGAAAAAAATTAGCCCAGTCAACATTAAGTCTAGACAAATTTTGGTCAAAAAAATGAGCTCCATATTTAGAGCTCACAAATTTCTAGTTTCTCCACAAATTGGAGCTTGTAATTAAATGCGCTGTTGCTTGAACATCATCAATCGACCAAGCATGGCGAATAGTATCCATTTGAGTAATCAGAAATACGGAGTTAAAGTTCTGAGCTAGAATTTTCAGTGAAAACCAGACATTGGTAAACTCCAAAATTGGAGCTCACTCTTTTTTACCACAATTTTTTTCATAAGATATGCATCAATACTAAAGACACAAAAAAGCTCTTCTGTTTCATTTTCCTTTGCCCATGAAAGGACCACAAAAACCAAAGTAACATCGATCAGAACTAACCCGTTACGTTTTCTCATTAATCATGTCTATTTTATTAAACTAGCCGGATAGTGAACTAATATCAGCTAATCGGTTAGTATACCGTTCCGATCATTTGGTAAAAAGTCAATAGATTATTTACCTGTTTTTTTTGTGTTAATATTCACGGGTGGATCATTATGGGTCAGTCTAGAAGAATAGTGTTGACCGCAGAACTGCGACTTACTAAGTATTGGATAAAATGAAAACACCGCAAGTTCGTCTTCTGAGCTAGTTCCTTAGATCAATTATAACTATATATTCTCTGTTGAATTTAAAGTTGTAGTCCGATTCACCTTTCTATGAACCAATATGAGCGTCATTGTGCAAAGCGTTTGAGATTCTCACCTAATACAACTGTATAAATAATCATATTAGATGCCATGATTTGGGTCACATTATTTCGTTAGAAAGCAGTACCTTCTATAGCCCAGCATTTTCAGTTTACGATATTGATGAGGGTGATCATCAACGTTTTTCTTCCATCCCCACGAAGCATTCACATCCACACGCTTATTTTCCATACCACTGCATAGCTCTCTTAGAGGAATGGGTTTCAAAATATTAAATGAACGAAGTGATATTTGTTATGCATGACCATGAGCTATGATTTCAGTGTTGTTCAGACAGTTAATTTTAGTATTTCTTGGATCTCCATTGGATTCCCGGACTCTCTTGGGATTCCCCGATTTCCTATTGGATTCCAGGATTCCCATGGGATTCCCAGAAAATTTGGAAGGTACTAGACCAATTCGTCGCCGGACAATTCGTCGCATGGACAATTCGTCGCCGGACAATTCGTCGCCGGACAATTCGTCGCACGGACAATTCGTCGCAATGTAAATTGATGAAAGTGAATATCACATGTCGCTTGATATAATTGGATCAAGTAGAATATGTTTAATTAACTGAATAGACTCACGAATTCTGAAGTCTGTGTTATGGATCTCAAGGAAAAAACGAATAATCTAATAGTATTTTGAAAAAATCAGAAAAAGTCAATTAATTTTAAAAATAAATATAAAATAAATCTGCTCAGTGACAGAAGAGATTTCTTGTCAATATTCATACTATAATCTGTTTAAAAAAAGCGATGAGTACACATACAATCAAAATATTTACAAGTGAAAAGGGAAACTATGCTCGGTTATGAAGGTTATATTTATACCTTAGAAAGAAAAACTGACGCTAAATTGATTTTTCGATGTCAGAACAGAGATTGTAAATATCTTTTCCTGTTTTTTTTCGACTAGAAATACTTTTTCTCTCAATAAAATTCCTCTATTATATATTTCAATTTAAATTGCTATGTTGTATCAATTTTTCTACATTTTCATTAGTCTCTCTCAATTGAATTAGAACAATCATCAATGCGATGAATTGTCCGTGGGACACATTTTTCTTGCCACGAATTGTCCGCGACGAATTGTCTCGCGACGAATTGTCTCGCGACGAATGGTCCAGTCACCATTTGGAATCCTGGGAAACCGCATATTCCCCCTTGATTTGTATGGTGCTTCAAGGTTATACTTTATCATAAGGTGTTCTGCGTACTATGAAAACTAACACAAAGTAGTCGATAATTATTCTTAAATAGGAAGTACAATCGACAAGTATCAATAAATCGTAAATATTTTTGCTTCCGAAAGATCGGTATTTTTTCACACTAGATAATAAAGATCGCTTTTGTAGAAGGAAACATATCTATTACGGAATATAAATCACAATTTACTAACAGAAGATACCTACTCAGTTACCTGAGAAAAGAAAATATGGAGCAGAAACATTAAAATAAAATTGTAATGCGCTCAGCTTTCCGATGCTTTGAATGATAAACATACAGTAAATGCCACAAAGTTTTCTGCTTAGTTCATACAGGAAGAGAAAACTTCTGTAAGATTAATACCCAGCTTCTTAAAGTCTGATTTTTATCATATTCGAGCTTTTGACGTGTCTCATTCAAAGCTACATATTTCATTATATACTCAACCACCATTATAAGCTCTTGTAATTTGTCCAGCCTATCAAGAAATTGGTTATTACTTGGGTTTCTGAGTAGACATTGTGAACTGAGTTTAATATCTTATTTAAAGATGACTTATTTTTCGTATCTCTACCATAGTTTTTTAGAGGAATGGGCTTTAAAATATTAAATGAATGCAATGACTTTTGTTATGTGTGAGCAAAAGTTATATTTTAAGTGTTTTTGAGACGTCTACATTAGTTATTTCTGGGACGTATACCGGATTTCCACGTGATTCCATGGATTCCCATGGGATTCCAGGGATTCCCGGGATTCCCATGGGATTCCAGGGATTCCAGGGATTCACATGGGATTCCAGAGATTCCCGGGATTCCCATGGGATCCGGATTCCCGGGAATCCGCCGTTTCACCCTTGCAATACATTCTATTGGTAACAATATAACTAAGGAAACATACATCCTAAACTAATACAAAGGAATCTGATTGACCGTACCATTTCCTATAAATACCTTCTTTTGGCAAGTGCCACATACTGGAGACAGCTAATGTGCTGAAGTCCCAATTTCAGAAGATGGCATTAGCACAGACGATGTTACCGACATTTTCAGATTCTTTCGAGATATGGCACATGTTGCAATTTAGTTCACTTTTCCTATCAGTCCACTACTCAGACACTTTACCTTTACTCTGAGCATAAAAATCCTCATTTTGCAATTAATTCTGTGTTCAGTCAAGAAAATCATTTCTTATAAACGAACAATCGGTATGAAAAAAGTTTCGTATATCCCTACTCAGCTGTAAACCCAACTATAAGTTCATATGTCAAATGTGACTTGAAATTCTGAATCCTGGATATCAATAACCAACAGTCAGTTTCATCAAAACACAGGAAACGGTATAGTAAAAAAACTTCCCAATTTTGATTTTTGTTTTTGATCCTCACACACATACTTATAGCCTATAGCAAAGTTGCATCAAAACTTCGAAAAACGTTATAATAAAAAAGCTCGTTTTTGATTCGCCCGTTCCCGGCCAATGAAAAGCCGGCCAAAAAAATCCGACTTCAGATTCGGAATCCTGGCCATCGATAACCTATAGCAAAGTTGCATCAGAAGTTCAAAAAACCCACAACTAAGCGAACCCCATAAAGATGTTTTTTGACCTGCCACAAACAGACAGACGAACAAACGCATTTTATTTCATATGATCCTCCCTACAGTCGAGGAAAAAACAAAGAATTGTAACAATTGGGAATATCAGCATTCAGGCAATATGTTTGCAATGGATCGATTCAATACCCGCATGACTACTGGCGTCTATTTAAAAAAAGCTATTCGATCAACAAAAGAGACCACAGAAATGTAGGAAAATATAAATTATTGCATTATTTATTAATGTGTTCATGAAAAAAATTACTTATTCTAGATGCTTTTTATCAAGAAAAAATTTACTGCATCATGTAAAAAATATCTTCTTTATTATTTGAGCGGGTAAATCTTTTTTATAACTAGGAGCTATAAGTGTACAAAATTTAGAATATTATTCACTTAACTGCAAGCTTTTATATGCCCAACTTTGAGCATTTTTGGTTTTCTGATAAACAGAGAAAACGAAATATTTGTATGAAGTACCAAAAATTTTGACTCACTCTTTAGTTTTATCAACTTGATATCCTACCGACTGTCATGAGTTCTATAAAACTTTAACGTCTTCAATATTTTCAAACAAATAGCTGTGAATTAAGAACGACTTCTGAGAGTTTGACCGCTTTGTCATTATTTCAACAAAGGATTATTTTTTATCTTTACTGCAGCTATTATAATGAATATGCCACGATCGGCAGAGGCCAAGCAACAAATGATTAAAGAATGTAAGAAGTACTATTGGGATAGGCCCCGGCAAATGCTTGAAGTCACCGAATTTCAACGAGTTTATACACAAGAAACAGCGATCAGTTGGTATACCAAACCTTGTTTCATCCATCGTCTTGTCAATGAGGCTCTGCGTACCGAAAATATTGCGAGTTTGTGGATATTTCGATACTTCATCGGTGATCTTTGCACGAGTTTAAGAAATGCGCGAATGAAAATTACTGAGCCTTTGGTTCTCTACCGCGGTACCAAAATAGCTCATTCGGAAATTGTACAATTACGAGTGGGTAGTCTCATTTCTACAAACGGGTTTTTCTCAACATCGCGTCATCGTGACATTGCAGAATTATTCATCACAAGAATGGAATCAATGAATGATCATGATCATGATCATTATGTAATGTTTGAAATTGTTATTCAACCACACTCATTCGATGTGATAATAGCCGATGTTGCTAATCAAAGTGCAATACCTGATGAAGCTGAAGTACTTTTCGACCTAGGTACTGTTTTTGAGATTCTTAGTTATGAGAAAGAAGATAAACATCCAGTTTGGCACATACGGATACGTCCATCAAGCGAAATTCAAGATGTTAGACAGGATTTTGAACGTTTCATTCTTACCCAGATGGAATACACGAGTCCTTTAATACTTTTCGGTATGCTTTTCTCCGATATGAGCGAATATAAAAAAAGTTTAACGTATTTTCGGGATCTTCTTCGCACTCAAAACCTAGGAAGAAATGATCTAGCGAATGTCTATTGTGGTCTCGCCAGAACATATCGGTTCATGGGTCGACATAAAGCAGCTCTGGCTCTCATGAGACAAGCAGAGAGACTTCAGCGCCAAATGCTCCCACGGAACAATTTCGACTATGCACGAACATTAGCGAGTCTAGCAACCGTCTACGCCGTCATGGATGAATATCAACATGAACTATTTTATTATAAAAAAGCTTATGCTTTATATCGAAATATTCTACCTACGCAGAAACACATCGAAATCGCTAGAAGCCTGAGTCGCTTAGGTCTTGCCTTTCTTCATCAACATCAGTACACTCGCGCTCTTTCAGTACTTAGTCGATCTTTAAAAGTTCATGAACAAACGATGCCTGAAAAAAATCCATACAAAGCTGATGCAGTCGAACTCGTTGGCATAGCGCATGATTATCTCGGCAATGTAGAAATCACGTTCAGTTACATTGAAAAAGCAGTTGCGATGAGGCATACATGTTTAAATCAGGATCATGAAAGAATGGAACATAGTTACTTTATACTTTCACACTTATACGAAAAACACTGTAAGTATCAGTTGGCTCTTAAGTATGCTTATCAACTTTTGGAACTACGAGAAAGAACATTGTCGGTAAATCATCCATCACTTCAAGAGACGCGTGATTTAGTTGAAAAGTTGTGCATCTTAACCAACGGTCAATAAAGAAGATTCTCCGACCATTCACCATTCATTTTCATCTTTTTAACAACTTTTTTACGATTGTAAAATAAACAACAACAAAAAAGTGATTTGTGCATGTTAGTGCTGTAATTATCCGTACTTTACGACTTCCATTCATATACATACATAACGACTATATCAAGTACTAATACAGAGAGGATGTTGGTATAGACATGGATACGATTGCCGTTTTATGAGTGTGTGCCACTTATTATGGGTGCCACAATTTTTTGTCAAAATAGGCTGAGCCCACCGAGAGCGTTTAAGAGTGTGGAATTGGTGTGGACTAAAACAAAAGTCACAGCCACGCCTAATCTCAAGCTCAAATGATTAGTCAGAAACTTTTTACTTTAAATCAATATGAATCAATGATATTGGTGCATTACTGAATGAAAAATTGAGTGCAATACTTCAAGGTTCGACTTTGAAGTGGTCAATATGCAACTTCGCTAGATCCCTTTGTGCCAAGAAGTACATCATTCTGGCATGAGATCGTACTAAGCGATAGACGTCCCTTCCTATGACATACGGTTAAGGAACATATATAATAGATATAATAGGATAATCGAATTGGTAACATTTCAGGAACGTCCTTCCACATGACACAGATCGTTAATTCATTGTTCTGAGATAATTGAGTTTACGTGTAATCACGAACGTTCCTCCACATGTCAACCCTTAAGGGTGTGAGTGTGGGTCTGGTAGGGTACACGTATGATCCCATCATAGATACACCCACATCCACACCCACACCCACACCTCAAGATTTGTAAAATGAATCCGTCCGTCAAAGGCTTAGAAATAGCTAAAGAGTATGTCAACTTTCAAAGAAAAGAAATGAATGATGGAAATTTGGATATTTTTGTTTTATTCGGTAATCTACTTTATGATATGGGAGAATATGTTAAATGCCGTTATTATTTTGAAAATTTATTATGTGTTCAACGTGATAAAGATTCTTCTGCTACTATTGATATTTATCGACGATTAGGACGAGCCTTTCTTGGACTAAGTGAATTTGAATTATCACAGAAGTATTTACAACACGCCTATGATTTATGCATAAAAAATGAATCAACTTCTTCTAGCAAACTTGGCAGAATATTGAGCTATATAGGTCAGACGTATGATTTTCAAGGAAAGTTTAATACTGCTTTAGAGTATTATTTCAAAGGATTGCAAATAATTGAAAGAAATCTTAAGAACAAGCGACTCATCGCTAATACACTAACTAGAATGGGTGTAGTATATTACAGCAAAGGACAAGATGATTTAGCTTTAAAATATTTAAAAAAATCAAAGAAATACATTGAAAATTCGGTACCGGAAGACCATCCAGACATGACTGAATTTTATAATAATATGTACATGGTTCAATATTACAAAGGATGTTATGATCAAGCATTATGCTACCAAAGAAAGTCGTATGAAAGTGATAAAAGAATTTTTCCTGTTGATAATCATATCGATCTTAGCGTGGACACCAATAATATCGGTAAATGTTATTATAAAAAATGCCAATACATGCAACCTATAGAATATTTTAAACAAAGTTTAGATATAGCCAGAAAAGTCTTGAAGGGTGATAATAATTATATAGACATGGGTATGAGAATAAATAATATTGGAAAATGTTTTTATCGACAAAAAAATGATTTTGAAGCCTTGCAAAATTATGAAATCGTATTAAAACTAATACAGCAGACTAATTAAAATGATCATGTTGACAAGGCATATACACTAAAAAATATTGGTGAAGTTCATTTGGATTTATTAAATTGTGATTTGTCATTAAACTATTTCACTCAAGCACTTGATTTGTATAAGAAGACATTTAATGATTTAGAACATCGTGATGTGGCAAAGTGTTTACATCTAATTGGTCAAGTTTACTATTATAAAAATAATGATGATGATGATAATGATATATGTCAAGATTGTTATGATAAAGCATTAACTATATGGGAAAATGTTTTACCTTGCTACCATCCAGATTTGGCGTTGTGTTATAAAAATATGGCTCTATTTTATTTACACAGAAAATCAGATTACATTGAAGCAGAAAAATATTTTTCAATATCATATCATATATATGAGCAAGCATTAACCAAAGATCATCCTCATTCAATTGAAATGTATAATATAAGACAAATGATTTCAAAATCTAAACGACAGGCAACGCTGTTTATGATCATTGATACTGTGGAATTGATTTTATTTTTGTTTTTATTTTCGGTCGTCTTCTGGTTTTAGTGCTGTTTTTTTCGTATTTCTAATAGATAGTATTAAACCGGTCAGAATCAGTTTTTATCGCATTCACCTACACGATCAAGAGCAGCCGATTTTGAGTAGTTCTCAATAATTTCAAGTTCTTTGGGGTGTTGGTCTGGGTCTGAAAATAAGGCCGATGCTTACACCCACACCCACACCCAAAAATTCTTCCATTCTTCGATATGCTAAATTATAGAAATAAGGAGATTATTAATGAAGACTTATTTCATCAGTTTACAACTTAGATTTTCATAGTTATTTATTAATTATCGTTCTTTTTCTTATTTCTATTATTTTAAAAATTTAATTAACAAGATATTTATTAATCATTAATACACAACATAGATCTATCTAGATTTATTTACAACGACACAGTTCTATCATTATACTCTATAAAAATTGACGCAATTTGCAGTTTTGATGGCCAATGTATTTGTACCAAATAAAACAGCATTGTTAACTGATGTTTGATATGAATGCTTTTTCTTTATTTTTCCATCTTTACTCACATGTAAAAGATGTGAAGTCCTATGATCGATTACAAGCCATTCATCATATTTGAGTAAACAAATACGATTTATCCATTTTTCAAAAAAAAATGCTGTATAAAATTTGGTTGACCAAAGTTGGTCGAATGTTAATGAAGATCGAAGTTCTATGCGCATTGTTTCATTGAATTTGTGTTCTATTATTAAGGCAAGCGTTTCATTGTTGTAAGCAATATTATGGATAAGTTCGTCGTAGTTACAACTTTGAGGAGGTTTCCATTGTTTCATAAAACTAAATGACGATAAAAGATTGAATTGAAAAATACTAGAACCCGATTCATTCGTAGTTAAAAATAAAGTTGAATTTGAACATGCACAAGACAACCACTGTTTCTTCTCGATCGATTGAATACATTCAATTGTTGTTAGATTTCCATTCATCAGAAAAACTCCATTTTTATTTGTTATGATAATAAAACTATTTAATATCGATGACCAACACATATCAGAAATGCGATCATGTTCCCATGGATATTCTTTTAAAAGAGTCATTTGTTTATCATATAAACATAAATTTGGATATTGATCTATTAACAAAAAATGATTGTTGCTAGTAAGAGCAGGCCAACTATCGTTGGAACAAGCAAGGGTTCGATAAGGTGACGAAAGAGTTGATATATCAAGTTCATTCGATGTCCATTGTTCAACATAAATTAAATCTTGATTAATAATTAAGGGATGAACATCGACTACAATGCCATTCTCTTCATATTGATTAACGTCACGTTTGATATCATTAATAGTTGCTTTCAGCGACTTAATATCGTCAATCGTAACTTCTTGTTCTCGAACAAGTTCATTGATTTTTAATTTTAATTTATGAATTTTTTTTCGTTTTTCACCAACTTTTTCAAGACAACGTTGTTGAAGTTCTTGATATTTTTCTTCATAAAAACGATCAATAATAGTATAACAATCATGACGCCATTTATCCA
This sequence comes from Rotaria socialis, assembly GCA_905331475.1. Taxonomy (NCBI): domain Eukaryota; kingdom Metazoa; phylum Rotifera; class Eurotatoria; order Philodinida; family Philodinidae; genus Rotaria; species Rotaria socialis. Next base: position 18,565 of record CAJNYU010003344.1, on the reverse strand, counting down.
ATTTTTGACAACATTTGCTAATAACTTCATCAACATTTAATGCCGACAATTGATTATCAATAGTATTTATGTCGTCAACAAGAGGATGTATTTGTGAATTTATTAAATCATCATGTTCTTTCAAATGATCTGGACAAAGATTCTTGTTGCAACAATGACATAATGCTCGTGATTTACGTTTGCAGATTTCGATAGCGCATGGTAGAGGCATTATTTTATCTAAATAATGATTTTGTTTTGTCAGTAGTTGTGAGTATATATATAATGTTAAAAGGAAGCAAACAATGAATGCAAACGTTCAGCATGCCTAGTCAGATATGCACACTAACGGACAGGTCAAGTATCAAATATCATGTCTATTCATCATGATTGATCGTCATTATGAATAATCTCTTTCAATTATGTTTCGACTAATTGAAAACATGGATACATTCATTATTTCTCCATTCATTCAATCAATTCATTCTGTCGCCAACCAATATGATTTTAGTTAGTCCAAAGCCATAGTTGGGCAAATCACTTTCTCAAGTCATTGGGAAAATCTATTGTATCTATTTTGCACATAAATAATATGACTTCAAATTAAATGTGGTCCAATTCAGAAATTTTTCACTATTAAAATTACATATTTGATTTAAGTGTGAACTGTTTTACTCATCTATGACGAAAACTTGTTCAACGGCGACAAGCGCTAGTTCAGGACATGATGTGCTCTGGTCATAACTAGTTCACTTTTTGAGAAATTAGTGTTAATTTTGGACTAGATGAATCTGAAATATTTAAAAAGATCATCTTGTCTCGACTTTATTCTCCGAATAAATCGTTCAGATTGATCAAAAGAAGCAGAACTTTTCAGCATCCACATCATCTTATACAACAACCGAGCAGAAAATGGGCCGCTTAAGAATACGAGTGCGATAGCTGCATAACAATTAAGAATCAGCGCGTATTAAGTAGATAAATTAAAATAAACACTACACAAATTGTACGAATCTGTGAGATATACATTTGTTGAAGATTGATAATCCACAGCGTATAGTATCATGGAAAAACGAGTTTTTCTCGTCATAATTGACAGCTAAATATGAATGTGGGTGATGTGCTTTGATTACAGCCATCCACACCATTAATTTCAGTAAAAGTGTCACAATCATGACCATAATGCGAAGTCGAATGGTATTCGTTAGTTGAATAAATTTCTTCGTAGGTAGTATTCACAATTGTAATTGACTTTGAGCTCTATTTCTTTCATTGAACAATTAACTATTATTATTCATCACGAGTCTTTTGTTGATTATTCTGAAGATTTCATTTATTTTTATATTTCTCTCCGAACTTTTCGTACTTAATTGTAGCTCTTCAAAGGAATCAAATAATAGATATTGGGAGTGCGGGTGGGCATCAACCCTCTTTATATTGGCACCCACACCCACACCCTCGAAGCAGTTAGTTCTACTTAAAAATAAGGGAAGGATCGTTATTGAATACCCTAATATCAGTGAGCATGTATCAGTAGTCAACGTTTCATTTTCTACTCAAAGAACATCAACAAAAGTTTCACTTTTAATTTACAGGTCAATCCACTGAAATTTCTTTAATATTGTATGCTATGTACTTCGAAAGCAGTATCAATGTTTACAAAATTTCTGAAAAAAGCGGTAGGCATTCAATTTATTTACGATATATTACGCGGATAACATCCAGTTTCTATTAAAAAAACTAATTGAAATCAGAAGTAATATTTGAGAAAGTTCATGCATAGGTGTTGTAGATATATTTTCATCGAATTCTGACTAATATCAAACTAAATATATTCATTTTAACAAACCAGCCACGTTTTCAAATAGAATTTATTATATATTCAATATTCGAACTCGATTAAAGTATATTTGACAATTAAGCTGAGGGTATAGGAAATTCCTTTGACGATCGAGATAATTTACTTTCAACAGTTTTTTATACATAGATAAAGTTATAACTTACACGAGACACTTGAAACAAGCTGATTCTTTTTTTTTGTAATAAATATTTACACGAAGTCATTTCAGATCAACATTACCCAACGTATTTTAATTGTTTTTTCAATAATTCGACTGATTGTCTTACACGAGAAATGACAAGAACGACAGAATCAAACTTATGTTCAGCCTATAATAAACCTTCTGGTAAATACTTTTGTCCAAAAGATTTCAAAGAACATGAACAACAATTGTCGATAAAATTTAACAATGAAGTTGTTAGATCTCATGATGAACTTCTTGATCAAATTCAGAAAATAGAAAAACCAAATCAGTTCTCATTAGATCTTTTCGCTCAAATTGAACAATGGCGAAGAACAACAATTGAAAACGTAGAAAAAGTAGCCGAAAGAAATTCGAACTCGTCGAGAAGAAGAAAATTTCGTTGAAAATGATATTGATCGACTTCTAATAAAAATCAACGAAGTCCAACAAGTAGTTGAACGATTTAGTCGAAAAGATACAAATAAAAGCATTATTGTTTCGAATAAAGTAATCGATTGGAATCAAATGATTTACATCCAAGAAATCCAACAAGTGTAGAGATACTGTGAGCGTACCGAACTTAAAGAAATACAGCAGGAATAGGTCGATTCACCTTTTTGTAACTATGTCACTGAGAGTAACATATTCATTCAGAAGAAACATTGAAGTATTTGACGCTCCGAATACCAAAACTGTGGCATTATTATTGAGAAATGTTTTTGACGCAGCGATTTAGATTACTCTTGCTGTGTCAATCAATGTTTCTCACTTAGAATATAAGTTTTCAGTAACGTACATTGATCCAATGTTAAGCAAGAAAGTTGTGTTTTCTTTCAGCATCATTTTTACGCAATCCATCTCTAAGTGAGAATACAAAATGGTGTCACTGTGGCTGAGGGAAATGGACGAGGAAATCGTTCTGATCAGTTGTATTGTCCAGCAGGTGTGATTATTGACAACGAAAAAGATAGTCTTATTATTTGTGATTATGTTAATGACAGAGTTGTTCGATGGTCTCCGCAAAACGGTGAAAGTGGAGAAACGATCATTTCAAATGTTCGATGCTGGGGATTGACTATGGATGATGAGAGAAATCTTTATATAGTTGATTTTCGCGCTCATGATGTTAGACGGTATCGAATGGGAGAAAATCAAGGAACAGTCGTTGCAGGTGGAAACGGTCAGGGAAATCGTCTTGATCAATTGAATAATCCTAGACGTAATATTCGTCGATCGAGATCAGTCAGTATACGTATCAGTAATGCGTTGGTCTCAAGGAGCTCAGCAGAGAAACATTATCATTGATGGAAATGGCCAAGGAAGTCAATCGAATCAGGTCTATTCTCCAATTGGCTTAACTTTTGATAGAGAAGGAAATATCTACGTGTTTGATAATGGAAATCATCGAGTTCAGTATTTCAACATTGACCGTCATTAATGATTGTTGAAAATTGACTTTCCCGGAACGCTGTGATTTTCCCCTTTCAAGCAAATAATCGAAGAATAAAGTGGTTTCTAATCAAATTAATCTTCGATATGTAACTAGAAAAAAGTTACGGTTCTGACTCGACCAAAAGTAATTTCAGTCGAACCCATGGCCAAGATTGAGATTTCTCTTACTTAGTCTCGCACAATGTCTTTTGATAAACCTGCATCAGATCTAGGAATTGATCCTTATACCTTAACTAGCGATGGAATCATATTAATTTTAATCGCGTTCGCACTTTCTTGCCTTTTGTGAAGCACGATTTTAAAGTAATATTGAAGTATATAGAATAGAAACTTGCACTTTCCTTTAGGCTCTGGCAGAATCTGTTGAGAATATACATCAGTCGCTTCATTACTACCGAGCGATACGATTAAATGCATGCTGAATGAATGGGTTCTGAGGTACACCCATGTGTCACATTTTAATCCTGTAGGAATATGCGCTCACATGTTTTTCATCAAAATTGACGATTCGGAGAAGATTGACTCTAAAACATCAATCTTATATCCTCAAACATACACAGAAACATATAAAACAAAATTTGCTTGACATTCATGTAATTTGAAAGTATATGTTTTCGATTTTTCTGCAAGAAATCTTTTGGAGTTGAAATATATTGATTAAATTGTTCTCGAAACACATAATTAGAACTTACTGTTCTTTATGTTCAAATTGTGGTATAAAAAGGTGCAAAAGTTAAAAGAAAATCGACTTTATAAGAATGAGAAATGGTGTTTAAGTGAAGATTCGTTAACAAACTTAACTGTCACACTCATGATTTAAATGATTATGTTTATTATATATGTAAATGAGTGTTTACAATGAGAACAAAAACAAAAGCAACATGCATACATTGGTTTAAGACATCAAATACGTGATTTCATATATTCTAAAACATCGAAAAAACAGTCATCATTTTTCGTTTTCCACATATTCGTACCACTTTGAAATGGTGTCCGATTTGGTAGACGTAGTTTATCCTGAAATAATTGAAAAAAAATACTTGCATCTTGCTCACGGATTCTAGCAGTGCACTGCATGTTGCCCATTTCATCAACATTGTAGGTAACGCGTAGGAGACGAAATTTAGTCAATGGTGCATAGATTACTTCTTCTTCTTCGGGATACTCTGAGAAAGTAGAAATATCGGCATTAGTTTGTATTCGACATTCACTTTGTTGTTGTTCGGTCAATGTCTCAATTTCAAACAAAAGATTTCCACAAACCATAGCACGTGCAGGATTTTTTGATGTCGAAGTGAAACAAACAAAATAAATTTGTTCACCGACACGGTCCATCAGTGACAGCATGTTCTCTTCTGTTGTATGAATTCCACGATAGAGCATACCACACAAATACGGTAATGATTTATCAAAAACCATTTCAAAATAATCATATAAAATGAAACGTAGAAGATGTGCATCTTCAACATAACATTCAGAGAGTGCTTGATTGACATGTCTATAGAACGGCGGTGATTCAAGTGACCATAATCGAAAAAAATATTTGATCAATGTTCGAGATCGAATGCAACAACCAGGAGAAAAATAACGACAGATCGATGCAATTTGTTCTGTTGATAAACCATGCCGTCTGCAAAACATAACAGCTGCTGCTATTTGTGCATCGTTTTTTGGCAGATTAATTTGTTTGGCGAAACGAAGATGTTGAAAAAGTTTTGGTCTAGATATACTATTACCTGACATATAACCACAAGAAAAACAATTTGAGCAATGGTCATGCCTAAAGTATGTGGTAATGTACAAAATCGTTGCAGCAAGAAGCAATCATTGGATAAAATTAGGCATCGCTCGGCAACTTCGGGCATTTGCGTCCAACATTTTTTTATTACATTGCAAATAAGCCAAGTATTTTTCGTATAGTTCATCATTATGATGAATGTCAAATACAAAAACACACATTCCCTCATTTTGCTTCGTGGAGTATAGTGGCATTTTTCTTTTTGATATCGTTACATTCCTTGTGCATCTGCCTCTATACGTTGATAAGAGAGTAAGGATGGCAGAGGTAACTAATAATGGTCTTAATAATGATCATCTTTCCGGAAACGAATATGAGATACTGGAACAAGGTTCTATGCCGAATGTTCAAGTTGAACGTATATCAAGGTTTTTATTGGAGTGTCCGGAAGCGGCTTTAAATGTACACAAGTACCTGTAAGAAAATTATTCCAAGACAAATCAGCAACTACAACTCGTGCAACCAGTGAATTCAACACCTAAACGGGGTATCCACTCGATGAAAGTGGTAGCTCGATCAATGGTAGGGGCCGTCGAAAACATCCTCGAAGAGGTATTGACAACAATGCTCAAAAGAACTCGTATAACGTAGAACAAGAAACTAATTTGCAGTCACAACAACCATCGTCTCCAAGATCATCGAATCAAAGACAAAATCAAGAAATAAATCAAGCTGCTATAAATCGTAAACGAATCTCTTTTAATCAGCTGAAGCATGCGGTATCATCTAATCTACCATGTTTTTTCATTGAATTCAAATCTGATGCGGATCGTAATAGTATTCCAACAGCTCTTCATGCTAGTGATCTTATACTTAAAGAACTTCGATCGAAGGAGGTTTTAATCAACAGATTTACATTAGTAGGATGGTCAGGAAAAAAACTAAAGTTAGGCGTTAATAATAAAGAAGATTACGCCATTCTAGTTGGTTCGGATAAATGGCCGACAAAGATAAATGGAATTGATATTGTCGTCGAGAAACCAAAATATATACTTGATTCATTTGCTCTCGTCGTTCGGTATGTCCCTAGAGAACTAGATGAAAATTTTGTTTCAAGTGAAATACAACGAATAATTGCCTCAGCTGGTAGAATTCAACGTATTCATTATCCCTATCAAAGAAGAACAGATGATTATCGGTTCGATGTAAAAGATTATAGTGAATATAATGCTGTGTTGCAATTAGGTCGAATTGCAATAGGTCATTCATGGTTATCGATCACCAAGTTTTATCCTGGTAACCGCTTAACATACTGTACAAATTGCTGGCGTATAGGTCATTTAAGAAACAAATGTAATATAGAAAGCAAATATCGAATTTGTCTTGAGCATCTGAGTGTCGATTCACCGCGCATGTGTAAAAATGAACCAAACTGTGCTCAATGTGATGGAAATCATCACTCATTAGATAGTCAATGTCAAGTTTTAAAAGAATATAAATACCAATTACAAGAAGATGTTGAAGATGCGATACAAAAAGGATTGTTACAGCGATTCCATCCCCAAGAAAAATCGCCTACATTCGAACTTAGTGATCAAGATTTTCCACCATTAGCAGCAAATGATAATCATTCTAATACAAAATGGAATGTTGCTCAACCACGTACAACCGCCGAGTCGAATTTATTACGCTCATCAGATACAGATAAAACAATTGAATCCATCAATGATAATTTGACGAAGATTATCGATAGTAACAAACGGCTAGAAAATAAAGTTGATCTGTTATCATCAAGCATGAAAATCGTTACGCTCGACACCCAGCTACATCAAGCAATCTTAGCAAATACCATCAACATTATGAAAGACTTTATTCAATATTTTATGTCAGCATCTTTAACTACTGGCAAAATTGAAAGATTATCGTTGGTACCCGTTGCACACGGATACTATAATCGCCTTCATGTTACGTCTTCAAGATTGATAAATGGCTTTCAATTAAATCAACAAGTTCAGCAGATTCCAAAGTTACATAATCGTAGCAGTATTCAATCTGGTCAGCAGTCCGTATCAGTATATAAATCAACACAGAATGCTAAGTAGAACATCAAACCTTAATGTACACGCTAATGCTTTCTTTCCTGCTTCAGAAAATTATTTATTTAATCCTAGAGATGAAGCTATGCATCGACTGAAAACTTGGAATTTTCCAACTAAAGATCAGAAATTAGTATTATCTCTGCTAGATGAATGGTACATAGGTAGAACCTTGAATACAGTCTTAGAAGAATGGGAAAAGGTTGGAATAGCCTCCTTACGAAACCAAAAAGAATATATAAAGATTTTATGCTATAATGTCGAAGGATGGGGCACTCGTGCAGTTGAAGCTATTGACTTAGTGTATAAAGTTCACGCTTCTATTTGTATATTTACAGAAGTAGGAGAGTTATGGAACACATGTCGATTACCACATTTTAACATGTTCTATCAAAAGGGTACTAACAAGAATGGAGGAGTATGTATAGCAGTAGGGAAGCATCTGAAAGCGACGCGCATCGAAGTTAACATTCCGAACACGGTTATTATTGGCGTAACAGGACTATCAGAACCAGTACGTATCATTGGTATTTACTGGTCCACTAGCGAACAACGTGATCTAGATGATATTCAGCAGTATGTAATAGAAGGTACCATACTATCAGGTGACTTTAATGCAACAGTGAAGGAATTGAATAGTCCAATAACAGATAGGAGAGGTGCGCACATGAGAGAATGGATTAATGAAAATAATCTCAATTATATTACATCAACGACCAACACGTCTAAGCGCTCCCTACGTAATATAGATTTGTCGTTCTCTAATATGAGTACTATTTCAAGTGAAACATTATGTTTTGATACTAGTGATCATTGGCCGATTTTGTTATCATGCGAGAACATTTTTTTCTATACAAACAGTTTTTTTTCCTCATACAAATTGGAAGGTATTTGAAGCAGTATTAGCGCTATTACAAATATTCTGGATGGAAGAACAAAAGAAAAATAGTGCAGATGAGTGGTATAAGCAATATATTCGTTTCATCGCGGCTGTCAAAAACAGAGTGACTCATTGGAAAGAGAGAGATAATTATAAACCATCGTTACCGACTTATATCATCGAAAAATTAAAAGAAATACGAAAAGTGAGAAATAGATATTATCATTTAAGACATAAAGGAGTTTTTAGTGAAGAAACAAGGGTGCTTTTACGCACAATGACAAGAGAATCAAAAGTTGATATTGCAAATCATAAAAATGCTCAATGGCAAATTTTTTTATCTAACATTCAAACGTCGTACGAAAAATCAGATAAAGCGCTTTAGACTAGGGGTGGCACTTTACGTTAATTTAATATTAAGTGTTAAGTAAAACCACTTAATTGACTCTCTTAATTAACTCAAATTAAAATCAACGGTCCACCTCTACTTTAGACACACTTATCGCGTATATACAAATCACGATCGCTACCTTTCTATAAACTATCGGATGGCAGTAAAATAATAACAACACAAGAAGGAATCACTAACGAATTATTCCACTACTACAGTGAACAGTTCAAAGTACCTGTATTGGATTGCTCTAATGGACATGACGATCAGATAGATAGGATGTATAAAGAGTTGTTAAATAGATTATCAGTGTCAAATTATAACGTAGAAAAAACTAGTACTGCTGAAATTGCCACTCATGTATCCATTTTTTTGATTTTCGACGCGTCCCAAGCGTTTATAAGAAATGTAGGTTCACGCGTCTGGATGCGTCCAAAATGCAACATTTTAGGGGGTTCAAACGCGTAATTATTTTGAAACGCTGATACACGCGTTTTTAAAAGTAAACTTGAACAGACGCGTTCAATTTTTTTGCCGCGTTTGAATGCGTCTAAAATGCAACATTTTGGGGTGTCAGAACGCGTTTCAAGAAAGAAATGCAGCCTGACACTGTTTTTTATTAGACTCGTCTAGATGCGTTTGAAGATATTGAAAAAATTTTTAATTAAAAAAATTCCGCTCTATTATGCTGTCGATATCTATTCATTTCTTCATTTCTATCGTCACATGATACTTTCTCTTCGATTAAACACAACTTTAAATTATTCAACTGAGTGCAGCAGACTAGATTCGACCACAGTACCTATAGAATGTAAGACATTGTCCTTGCCACAAAGCTATACATACTTGTTCATTCATATCTTACATTGTCATATGACACTGTAGAGGGATAAAAACAACTACCGAACAATCATTTCACAAAGTCAAATGACTTTAAAAAATTTTTCATCTTTTTCATTTATCAATAGCAACTAAAATTGCAATCATGATATTAGTTATATGTGATTAAATTTTTTTTAATAATAATTTTGTTTTCGAATGATTAAATAAGAGAAAAACAGTTATTTCGATAATGAATCGGTTAATAAAAGTATACGGAATGCGGCATCTTATAGTGTTTTTTTATTCCATATACTAGAAATATTTTTAATTATCATTTTAAATTCAAACTAAGTTAAGTGTTTATTTTTCTGCTATTTCGACTTAGAGTTTTAATTATTTTGGCATACAGACGAACTTTTATAGAATTTAATTTTTAAAGAAATCAATGCGAGTTGAAGAAAATAAATTTGAAACGTTGTTTTTTAGTAAGATTTTTATAATTTTTACTTCGCCTCTCAAACTTGATTATTTCTTACTAATTTAACAACTTTTATATCCGAAACGTGACAAAATTCAGAACATATATTTGATTTTAACGGATACACAAACATTAAACTTATGATAAATGCGTTCATAAGCAACCAGGTTAAAATATTTGTTCTACATGGACACATTCAAACGCACTGCTAGCAATACTGTCTGTATGCACATTTTGAGTTCGGATCTCGCTTAGATATTAATTAAACTTATTTTTTTTACTGCGTTTAGAGGCAGTCTCATTTTGAGTTTTGTTTGAAGGAAACTATTATTGCATTTAAGCTGTATCTAGAGCCTTTCTTTACTTCTATTTTCTATATCATTGTATCTAAAACAGATTTAAATGGAACATTAGACTTTAAAATTTATGTTTAAGTGAACGCAGACATTTTAACTTAACATTTTATCATATCGATTTACGAAACAAATAGATAAGCCGAACGTGTGTGCCATACAGGAACAAATGTTATTTCATGAAACAAAGAGTGGCGACATTAAAAAGCATCTTACCTTTTTGAATTAGTAGTGGTTAGTTTAGTTCGCTATTCTAGATCTAATCACATATATTTTTAGAGGAAGCCTCAGCCATTGATGGCATCATATATGCTTGCAAGTAGAAATATATTCGAATGTATCTTATCCATACAAAAGAGAGAATCAAATGCATTTAGGCGCGCTACTAAAGCTCAAGAGAATCAGTAAACATATATATTTAAATGCGTTCGGATGCAGAAGCGAAACTAGTTACGTTGACACCAGTTCAACTGAATATTGTTTCTAGTAACCGACGTATTCTGACGCAAAGACGAAACTTTTCGCCTGGAAACGCGTTTCATGACTAATACCGATCCACGTTTGTATGCATGTTAGTTAGAAGACGCGTTTGAAAGCCAGAATGGCTTGTAACGCGTTCAGACACTGATATAATGGACGCGTTTTGGACAACTTCAATTGTAGGCGCGTTTAAACGCGTCAAAATGGCACTGGTTGCAACATTAACGCGTCTACATGCGTCAAAAGTGCGTTTTTCGATTACATGGGCAGTATAATTAAAACCTTAAAGCCTAAGAAATCAGCAGGCTTTGACTCCGTGTCAAATTTTATAATTAAAAAACTTCCTCCAAGTTATATCGAGTGCTTAACTAACTACTTCAATACATGGTTAAATGAGTGTCGTTATCCAGATGACTGGAAAATTGCAAAAATCATTACTCTAAATAAGTTGAAACCGGGTATCCCAAAGTGTGAGCAAACTCGTCCAATTTCTCTGTTAGCTACACATTCAAAGCTGTTCGAAAAAGTGCTTTTACGAAGAATTAGACACTTGGCTGAAACAAATCGTTTAGTACCGTCAGAACAATCCGGTTTCCGCCCAAAATGTCTTCTACCAATTCGAGTACTTTCGATATATCAGGAAGTGAAAAACAACATGGCAGCTAATATTCCTACACTTGCCCTCTATGTCGATTACCAAAAGGCTTATCATCGTGTATGGCATGCTGCTCTTCTTTGTAAACTAGAAAAAATGGGTATGCTTCTAAACTTATTGAAAATGACTAGTAGTTGGTTAAAAGATAGAATAGCTTACGTAGAATATGGTGAAATAACTTCGAAAATATTTAATACAAATATAGGACTGCCGCAGGGTAGTAGTCTTAGTCCGTATTTATTTATAGTGCTTCACTCACATCTGACAAATTATCTAGGTGCTCACTCATGTCATCTATTTGCAGATGATCTGTGTGTATTAATTAAACCTCCAATAATGAAAAACTTAGGCCCGATGATTGACTACTTAGAAAAAGAAGGTACACGAGTTTGTAATCAAGTTTTTATGTAATTACTCAAAAAAGTGGAAGCAGCCGTTAAATGTTTCAAAAACTGTAGTACAACTATTCCATACACAAGTTAAAAGACCTATAGTAAACGTAACAATAGACGGAAATAAAATCGAGTTAGTCAAAGAATTCAAATACCTAGGATTTACGTGGACGGATAAACTTTCGTTGAAACCGACAGTCGATAAAACCATAGGAAATATTCAGAGATCACTAGGAAAACTGAAATGGATGAAGTCCGGTCGCAAAATTTCATGTAAAGCTCTTCGTCAATGTTTCTTCGCGTTCACTTTTCCGCATTTCGCGTGGCTATTCCCACTTTTCCCTCTCCTCCCAGAATCTCTACAGCACGTATTGGAACAAAAATTCCGTGTAGGACTTCGGCTGGTACATCGCTGTCCCTTCGTTTCGGCGCATAATATGTTTAAAGTCACTTCTGAACAGCCACTACAATTTTACGTTAAAAAATATATTCAACGTAGATTAAAAACTATGTTCACAACTGATCTTGGTTCTTCAGTCTTCTATGAAGATATATTTGGTTGGGATAATTTTTGGAAAAGGAAAAGCGATCACCTTGGTCATTTTTTTCGCACACATCGTGTGCAACAGTTGAAAGATCGACACGAATCGTTCCTTTTAAAGTGGTTGTACTTTGTTGATGCGAATTAATAGCACAGAAAGAGGCATAAATGTAATGCTTTACGCCGTTTTCTTCTTTTTTTCCTCTCTTCTTCGTTTTAGTCGTTCACTCTCGATTCTGTTCTGTTCTCATTCTTTCTTCTTTAATTTTCTTTTTCTTTCGTTCGTTTCTTTTAGCTTGGTCTTCTTTTTTCTAGATGTACGCTTTACTCACGCATCTGCGCTGCTGCTTATCATCAGTACTTCTCTATATCTTCTTTTTTACACTTTTTTATTCGAGTATTCATTTATCTACTCTCTAAATATCCCTACAAGCAAAAATTGGTACGCAGCATAATATATCGTTGGCACAAATTGTAACGCTTTGCTTTAATGATGTCGCTTTTCGCTTATACATATATATTCCTCTTTTTCTTATGTAAGCACTTGCGAGTGTTACATCCACGAGCATAATAAAAAAAATGATGATTAAATAATTAAGTTATACATATGCAAAAGAAAAGAGTATATTGTGACGGAACGACTCGCTCGTTCTTTCTTTATTCAACGAATGACCTAATTCATGCTTCGCGAATAGAAAAGCTGTTAGCGTAGTACTTGTGGGATTAAAATGTGAAACACGATGTAACCACTGTTACTAATAAACGGAAGTATTAACAAACCGATTCAAGTTGACGGTGTATGTGCTCGATATTCTGTTTGATTCGACAGGCAAAATTACAGCATTACTTCCTGATTACTTTTCACTTTGCCTATAAATTTCTAGCTTTCATTGATGTGGGGGCGAGGCGGGTGCAAATTTCTACCCCTATATACTTCAACACTTCTCTTTTAGATCGTGTTTCACAGAAAGATAAGACCAAAAGTAGATAAAAAATAGAAAAGAATAATCGACGTATATCCACACCTATGTATGTGCTTTTCTGTCACGAACATGAGAAGCGGTGACAGGTGAAATCCATCACATAGATCAAGGTCGATCCTAACGAAAAAAACGTGTTATCACTGGTGTAGTAATCGGATAGTTTTGAAGTTTCGAGTGAGTCGAACATAGAATCTATTTATTGTTCTCGTCTAAAGACATTCTCAATAAAATATGTAATGAATGCATATAATATATTATTCTTCAGTGGTTTCGCTTTTTTGTCTGTGTTTTAGATCGAAAATGTCAGACACACTCCACAGTGTAATTGAGTTCTTTTCCGTTGAACTATGGCAAGAAGTTTTTGATTATTTCAATTCAAATGACTTATGGTACTCATTTCGTGATTTAAATAAAAGAATTTATGCAATCATTGATCAGACAATGCTACATTTAAATTTTCAAAAGCAAGGCAATTATGATTATTGTATGAAAAATATTTTACCATCAATAAATGCTGCTAATATCCGATCATTAAAATTACAAAAATCCAATGAAATAAAACATTTTTTCTCTATCTATTCTCTTAATTCATTGATTCAACTTCGTTTACTATCATTAACTTTTATGAATTCTTTTAATGATAATTCATTTCAATTCTGGAATTAACTTTCATCTTTGAAATATCTACAATCATTGAAAATTATGTTTCGGGGCTATTCTGGGTGCGGTTACTGCATTGAAGAAAAGGAATATATTATTTGTTCGATATTTAATAAAGATTTTTGTCCCTTATTAAAATTTTTTATCATAGACGCTTGTAGTAGGAGAAGTTGGAAGTCCACAATTCCTTCGTTAATAACAACAACTAAAGTAACAAATATAGAATATGTGTCGATTGACTCGTTGGCTTTTATTGATTTGATTAAATTACTTCCTGCTTTACAAAATGTTAAATCCTTTCGCTCAGATTACGAGTTAAGTTATGATAATAAACAACAGCAAAACATGACAATTACAATGCCATTGCTGTCTAAGTGCATTCGACTGCACCTACACTTATCAGAAGATATGACATTTGAACACGTCGAATATTTATTAAAACATACACCAAATTTGCAGGATTTATTTTTGTGGAGTTGGTATCATTTACTTAGTGCAAAAAATGGGAATCGATACTATCAGTCCAATGTCCAAAATTGTTAAAACTTGCATTAATTTGTACTGGACCCATCGGAGATGATTATTTTCATCAAGCATCAGATAATTTTCAACAAGAGTGTGCAACGATCCCGTTTTGGGTTGAACGAAATGTTACAATTACAGATGATGAAGATTATTCGACTCATGATTATCGTTCTGATATTATAATTCGATTTAATATTTAAAACGTGAGTTTCATACAGAAGTTTCTTGTTTTGTAACGTAAAAATAGTAGTTTTAAATATGAATAATTCACTTATAGTGATAAGTTTGAAACTTTTTCTGCGCACAACTGTTAGGTAGTGGCGCTATCTGCGTCCACTACCTCCTTTCTCTCTCTCTCTCTTCTTCTTCTCTCTCTTCATTGGCCAGTGGACCACGAGTGATGTGTTCCAAAGTTAGTTAGTGTTGTGTTTGGATTGGAGATAGTACAATAAAGGTTTGGTTAGTCTACAGACTAACAATTGGTGCCGTGACCCGTATCGTGATACAATTTCGACCACAATTCGTCGAACACGATAAGATATTTTGTTTTCCCTTCGATTTAATTCGTTTTTCCTGGTCCTCGTCGTATTTGATATTTATGATATATCAAGATTAATTTTTAATCTTTATGTTCGTTATCCTCAACTTATTGTTCTCGTTGGTGTTTATGTTATAATTCTTGTTATTAAAAAGTATGACCGAACAGTACATGCAGATTTTTATTCAAGAACAAATTCGAAAACTTAAATCATTTGATGCTGCTCCTGGTGACGATGTTATTCAATGGTTATATGATACTGAAACTGTATTTGATAGCGTACAATTACGACCATCGAATAAATATATAGCAGTACAATCGTATTTAGTTGGTGCTGCTGCAAAATGGTTTCGCTTTAAGGCTCCCCCCCCACCCTAAAAAGTCAATTTTCGTCAAATTTTTTGAGTTTTTGATTTATAGCGTGTTTGATAGAGCAAAGTCTCCGCTATCGAACGCACTATAATTTATGTATTTTATGATGAGTTTTCATGGTGTAGCATCAATTTTTCTGAAACCCCCTACTCTAGAAAATAACATCGTTGCTAAAAAATATTGATCCTCAAAGTCGTTTGAGCCTCTCTGTTTATTTTTCAAAATGATCACTATGATTAACAGATATTTCTAAGTAAAATAGCTCGATACATATTGAGACTCGCGAATGTATATATACATATAACCGACAGACTAGAATGCAAGTACTGTCCTCGTAAGCAGGATCTTTGAGTGTCCTGTATCTTTGCTGGAGAGCATGGGTCCCAAATGAAAACTTATGGAATATGATATTGGACTTCTATGATGAGTTTCTATCGAAAAAAATTTTGAATCAAAGTTTGCAAAAAAAATTAGCATTTTTCTAAGCCCCACCAGAAAACTTTTCACGGTTTTAACGATATCTCATTTTCAAGAATGCCACCGAAAGCTACATCAAATTTCGTCGACAGATTTCAAATTTCATTTATAAATATTAATCCGTTCAGATCTTATAGCATTTTTAAGGTTCAGGCGATTTTGAAAAAATTTCGTCAGGAATTGAAAACCCCATAAAATCTGAACGGATTAATATTTTTAAATGAAATTTGAAATCTGTCGACGAAATTTGATGTAGCTTTCGGTGGCATTCTTGAAAATGAGATATCGTTAAAACCGTGAAAAGTTTTCTGGTGGGGCTTAGAAAAATGCTAATTTTTTTTGCAAACTTTGATTCAAAATTTTTTTCGATAGAAACTCATCATAGAAGTCCAATATCAATTTCCATAAGTTTTCATTTGGGACCCATGCTCTCCAGCAAAGATACAGGACACTCAAAGATCCTGGTGACGAGGCTAGAAAATACTAACCATTCATGTGTATGTAAGAGTTAGCATGTGGATGTGGACTGTGGGTATCTTACATCTCTGCATGCGTCCACTCAATTCCCTTTAATCATTGGTGCATGGGAAATCATCGAAAAAATTTATTTCACACTATGTTATCATAGAAAAAGTCTTAAATTGCAATCCAAAACTTCTTTTGCGTTTTTCTCAAAATAGAGTTTTTTTTAAACATTTTTGTATTTCCCAAATTTCTCCGCCATTTTAAACGCTAGAGGGTCGCGGTTGGTGTCAACATGAAGCAAATGATCGGCTCTAGAACTTAACAGAGCCAGAATCTTAGATTTTATGTCTAATATCTTATGGGACTCAAATCTTTTACAATGTATAGCATATTTTTGCATTATCGTATGAGATAATGTTCGATAAAAAAAAATTGGAGATGAAACGAAAAATCGGGCTCTGTTAAGTTCTAGAGCTAAGTTTTTGATAGATTTTAAAAGTAACCCGAACCTTCTAGCATTTGAAATGACTGAGAAATTTGGGAAACCCGGACACCCCCATTTTGACCCATGATCGTGAGGTAAATTTTGATAGACTCAATATTTCGAACTGAGATTTTTTCGTAAGTTACCAACCCCTAGATACACCTTCTCTGAAAAATTCAGCGAGATCGGACAATCAGAAGCAAAAATAGAAATTAGGGTGGGGGGGGGCTTAACAAGATGAATATTCCTGATTGGTCTTCATTTAAGATTGCTATTGCTCAAGCTTATCAACCATCATTTAATCGAACATTATCAGTAGGTGAACAACCATCAATAACCGTACAACATGTTAATTCCTCATCCGTATCACCAAAAACAACCCCAGATTCGTCCCCCACATCTCAAGATAATTTTTCAGCAGTTATTGATCTAAACGGATCAAATTTAAATGAATCTTTTCCACCATCCTCGAAAATTGAAAAATCTGCAACACCTGAACGAATAACAAATGATGATCAACAATTAACTATTGTCGTTTTGCCTGAACCCTCATCGCTTCATCAATTCGTAAGTGAAAATGTAACTGAAGATTCAGCCGTTGATAATATCCCAAATACTTCCTCCTCGATAATTACAAGTACTCAATCAACACGTTCATCCACAGTAGCAATTGATAATCCTATTACATGTGAAGATGAATTACAAGCACTACCTGACGATGAAGCTAGTTCATACTCGTCGAATGATTTTGGTGTAGTTCGTCATCAACTTAATTCTGTTATGGAATCAGTGAAAGTTAATACTCATGTTAATGATAGTAATGCTAATATTGGTGCATATGTCTTTAATGATTCTATTTGGTCAAAGGTATTAGAAGAATACCAGATCCCAAAGAATGATATTTACTTTACATTCTCGAGCAATCGTATTAACATTTCTAATCGCTGTATATGGCCGGGGAGGGGTGTGGGTGTGGCTATATGTGAACTGCACAGTCACACCCACATCCACTCTCTGTTGCTGTATCTTTCTGAATTATTCTCATTCAGTTATCTTATTTTTGTATTTAGGCAATTTTGCCTGTTTAGCAAAATTCTGCAAAATCTCAGAGATGTATGTGAAAGTTTCTTTGATCAATAATGGTTAGTTACTTGTAGTGATCACCCTCAAAAAAAAGGATTCAACATTTAACAACAAGTGCAAAAAAAGAAGTATTCTGAATACATAAATCCTCAAATTGTTAAAAACTATAAAATAATCTATTGATGACAGACATGAAACTTCAAAAGTTCAAAAGCTTTGCTAGAATCTTCGACTGACACCGGTGCCGAAACCCTATGGATATCGTGTCAAACTCTTTCTATTGTCTTTAAGTACTGAAGCAAACATAAGACGTTTCGTAAATTCAATTGACGGCGACGACGAGAAACCTTTCTGCTAACGGGGTAGTATCTCATCGCCAATTGGCAAATATACTATGGCAAAAACAAATATGAATTGGCGAATTTCACACTGGAGATTCGCCAGTTTGAATCAATTCAGTTGTAACTCAACTATAGTACTTGATATTGTTACCGATCAAACGGAAATAGCTCAAGTGTATATAAGTACAACGACAAAATAAAACGGTGTCGGTGTGGCTGTGTGTGGGCGTTGGTGTCTCTCCTAATTATCTACACCCACGCCAACCACACCCACACCCACACACCCACACCGACACCGTTTTATTTTGTCGTTGTACTTATATACACTTGAGCTATTTCCGTTTGATCGGTAACAA
>CAJNYU010003342.1:36737-204585 GCA_905331475.1 Rotaria socialis | reverse complement strand
GATTGAAAAGCGATTGGATGATTTTTATGAGCAAGCTAATGGACTCGTCGAAAATGAAAAGATAGAAGGTAATTTCCTTTTAAAGCGCCCATTTTTTCTTTTAGGAAGAGTACAAGACCAGAGTAATGCAAATATGGAACATCTGATTTAGTTAACAAAAACAAGTATTTAAAAAGTCATCAATACCATGATAGTAGAGCGACTTTCAGTAGTTACTTACAAACAGTATCAGCTAAGAATTTCTTGATCATCAAAAAAAAACATTCAATCATACGAAATTTTTATCTGGCAGCGTCATTCACTGCAGTTCAAAACTATTTTCCATAAACACTTGACTTCATTCATTCATTCATTTCAACCGTTCAATATTTATTCATTTAAGATAGACTACGCTGTATATTATTCAATGTTCTCATAGATTACCTATATTGAATTAATTGTCTTTTTTTCGTTGAACATTCAATTCCATTTTTTTTCTATTTTCAATAGAGCCTTCAACTGCTTGTATGTTTACTTTAGTCTTTCATCAATATGAAAGACAGTTACTTATGAAACAAGATCACATATACTTTCGAATTATTGCACGATAGAGATTGATTTCTCGATGAAGATCTGGAACTTTCTTGCGAATGAAACTTCATGCTTTTTATAAGTATCTCTAGGTTATTTCATATCAGCAAAGCAGAAACCGAAGCAAAAATAAAAAGAGAAAGAAAAATGTTACAACCCACAGGAAAAAATATATAGGGAAATAAAAAAAAAGAAAGAGAGAGAGATAGCATCATCTTGAATAGGAAACGCACAACATAAACATTTGAGCTGATTATAAGATAAATTTAACTGGGTTGTTCAGAAGAAATAAAGATGGACGGTTCAATAAAAGAAAGAGTACACAGGAGAAGAATACTAACAATGTTGTTTCCATGATTATTACATCAATAAGAAGTTTTGATGTCTTAAATGTATCTGTCTGTTATTTAAACTTAATTAATGAAAGAGAATTTACTAAGAACCATAGATATGAATAGAAAGGAAAGATTTGGAAAGAAAATCCGAAGTTTTTATTGTCATAGGTGAAGAATGAAAAAGACGTCGAAAATTTTCATTTCAATCTAAAGGAACACCAGGTTTTGATTTTCTTTTCAATTTCATCGTTTTACAGTTAAGTATGTGATGGTATTATAAAAAAACATTTTTATTCGATTTTCCAAGAAAAAAATAGATCAAAGTTAAATTTTTCGACGCTTTTTTCGCATCCATCACTTGATTAAATATCTTAAGCCAAGTAGCGTAGTACATCTTTTTCATTTGATTGACGCTCAAGATATTCTTTTTCTATTAAAATATCAATGCATTTCTAGAAAGAAAAAAAAACATTCTTTTTACTGTACTCGACAAAGAATCAAAAATAGAACTCACTTTAATCACAGGTATTTTGGGTTTGAAGCGTGAACTTAATTGTTGAATAACTTCTTGCATAAGTAGAGCATGTTTTAATGTTTGTCGTGCTTTCATTGTTCGAACAATGGCAGCTTGAATAACCATTTTTCTGTCTTCATCAATAGTTCTATGTAAACCTTCAATATCTTTTTGTTCGACTGATTTTAACGGAACATTTAAATTAATTTTTATTTTTTTACTAAAACAAAAATACAAAATCAAGAGATTTTCTAAAATGTTGTCTGTTAAGAACAGTTGAAAATTTAATTGGTCTATCGAATATAAATTTGTTGTTATAGATAGAATTTCAACATTTCTAGATATTCGTGAATAGCTAGCTATTTAGTTAATCGTAGTCAACAATAACCTACATACAAAATAAACAATAGCTGGTATGGAACATTTTCTATGATTACACAAGATAGTTAAAGCAAAAGACCTATTTTCAGATAAAATACAGCTAGTTATTCACATGTAGCCATGCTTACTGCATCTATATTGGCAGGTATCAAAATATGAAGGATGATTCTGGTTTTTACGAATAGAAATTTCAGAAATTACACATGAAGAAGTAGAACATGAGCCAAGCTCCAAAGTGCTATCTCATATGTACCACTTATCAGAGGTTTTGCTTAAAATTTGGAAACCACAACAGTTTATTTGATGTTTGCTGCAGTTTTCCGAAGTCAATCTCTCACCAATTAGTACATTACTTTTTATCTCTTCAGATCTTGCTTTTGATTTTTACTGTTTACTCCATTAATTTAAGTCAAGATAGAGAAAATAGACAAGAAAGAGAACGAAGAAAAGAAAAGAAAAACTGATTTCGAAAACCAAAATGCAAATAAAGTTATAGAAACGATCTGGAAACTGTGTCTATGAGTCAAATTTAGCAAAGTATTTTCTAATTCATCATAATTTAAATTTCGTTTTCAAATTGGTGACGATAACAAAAAAATTTCATTTATCTCAATGCACTCTCATATCACTTGTATGAATCATATAGTAATTAATGTATCTTGTTCAACTGATACTGCAATATTAAAGGGAAATAAAATATTTCGTTGATTATGATATTTATGTTACATCATCAAATAAATATTTATTTATCCTAGTTTTACATTCTAAAACATTTAGTAGAATCTATTAAATTCTAATTTTTTATTATCATTTCTTTATTAATTTGAGTTTTAATAATCGATCTCCATCACTATGAAACAGACAATGATCAGCCATAAACTATGAAGTTTCTTTTATATTAACCTATTTATTTTTTTAACGAAGAACGATTGTTGATAATAGCACATGAAGTGGACAACTTATATAAGAAACTTCTTTATTAATTTCATTAGAAATTTAAAAAGGAACATTTATTTTCCTTCCATATCATTCGAATTAAAAACTCATTCCATTCCCATCCCAGCTGCTCGAGACCCGTACTTCGAAAAAACGTTAGCAAAAATCTCTTTCTTTTCTTCTCGTATAGAAAGAAAAAAAATCACTGTCCCGAGCATTAAAGCGTAAACATATATTCAGAACCTTTGTCGTTTTTCTCTCTTCAATCAGGAAAAATAGACAGAATTAATTTTGGGAGCAAAAACTTTTTTTTTGAATCTACATACTCAATCAAATTATCTCATATTACTCACTAACTAAATTTTATTTCTATGAATCCCTTTCTCACAACATTTATAGAACAATCAGCAATTCTAATCTCAACTAGATTCTAAATTCTACTGCCACATATCTATCCGTTTTATTGTCACCGTTTGACGGTCAACATCTGATCTCATGGCAAGTCAAAAATGTTCTATCATTTTATCCATTCTTTTTTCTATTCTAAAAAATTATTTTTTCAATAAATTTTCTTATCGTCAAACACTTGCCAATTCGTTCCCATTTCTATCCAAACGATGAAAGTATACTAACCTCTTGAAATCTTCAGCTACCAGAATATTATGATGCATTTTGATATCTGTCTCTTTCAGTTCTTCGTCGATTTCATCATCATTGATTTCCGGGCAAATGATCAATTTACTTTTCAATAAACCGCAAAGAACTTGCAAGAATAAATCAATTTTAATTTGAGTTTCATCTTGCATTCGTTCAACTGTCCAACTAGCAGATTTATTGAATAATAGTAAAACTACCATCTGATATGTTGATACCTAATAGATGTTAAGGAAAGATTAAGAAAATTATTTCGACAGAATAAATTAATAATCACATGTAAAATATATTTCGGTTTCGTATACAAGGTTTGTATATCGCCTTTTGAATGTTGATGAAGCCATGTCAATTTACGACCATTATGTTGTTGAGTATAAAAATTAGTGAAACAGTCAAATGTTCGTTTAAGCTAATAAATAAAGTTTCATAGATATCGTCAAAGTCGAATGAAGAAAATAAATATTACTTCAGGTGAGAGAACAAAATTAGGTGGCGCCGAAAATGGCCACGAATTTGAACTGAGAACCATGACAGAAAAATCAACTTCAAGCAAGAAAAATCATATTAGATTTCAATTAAAAACTTCGAAAAAATATATACCAATATCATCAAGCTTATTTTTTTCACAATATGTTCGATATTGATCAATGAGGTCTTTACTAACGCCAATATCTTGAAACATTCGTTGTAACTTCCTTGTATATTCGAAACCGCATGCTTGCTAATATAAATATTAAACATGACGTTTTTTCTTTTCCCATTAAAAATATATTCTATTTACTTTTAGTTTCGTAATCATAGATTCTTCGTAATCATCCGATGCACTTAATTGACCGACTAAACGTTTCGCTAACAATTTGGCATAGAATTTTTGAAAGACATCTTTGTCTTCAACATAATTAAAAACAACCTAAACAAAAACAATGAATTAAAGAGCTAGAATAAAAATATTTCAGTAAGACAAAAATAATTGCTACCATTATTTGATTAAATTTTTCTTCGAGATCTGTCTCTTCTACAGCTTTACTTCTAAAAAATAAAATACATGAGATTTTAAGTAAAGTAAATATCAGTTTGACACAAACCCTTTCCGTAGAAGTGCATCACAATATCGAGCTAATAGTTCAGGTGACTTTGTTGTATTACCAGCTGCTGTTGTTACTGCATTATTATTAATGAATTTACCACAGGCCTTTAGAAATGAGACAACAGAGTATAATCAGAAATAAAAGATTGGAAACTGTGATTTACTTTATCAAGAGCAGCCGTAAAACCTTGTTCACTACTAAAAGCTTCTTGTACAAGTTTAAAGAATTTTGTATGAATGTCAAGAATAGTCTCAACATAAAGTTTAGGATCCTGATAAGAGAGAGATGTATATATGTTATCAATAGTATAGAATAAAACATTAATTTTACATTAAGCGCACTGACACTGGCACGTTCAATGGCATCAATACCCATTTGGCGGATGTGATCTTCAACAATCTTCTTCAATTCAAGAGTTGCATTTGGTACTCGGCTCACCAATTTGTATAGAAGTGCCAAATCTATAAAAGAAATAAAGATTTTTAGATAAATAATAAAACTTCAGTCGAACATGTGAAGTTATTTGAAAGGATAAAATCGAAATGTGTCGATCGACATACCTGAATGTTTTTCATTATGCAATAGTGCCTTTGCTTCAGTATAAATTACTTCAAGTTGATCACGAATAAGTACTTCTTCAACTTTTTTAATCAATGCTGCCAATGTTGATGGATGTAAATAGGATTGTACACGATGAACTTCTTCATCAAGACGTTGAGCTACCTATTAGAGAATACTGTTACGTATGTTAGTGATTTTCGAAAAATGATGAAACCTTTTTTAGATATTCAGTAACAGAATTATGCACGAGAAAACTAGCTGCTTCAAGACGATAAAATTGTTCTGTATCTTGAAGAAATGGTGCTTCAAAGAAATCTTTGTAGATCTTCAATGTCGGCGATGTTATTTGTTGATTTGAACTTTGTAGAGATGAGTTCTCGGCGAAACCAAGTTCAACTAGACATATTTAAAATGGATTTGAAAAATAAAAGATAGTTTTTTTTCCTATCAATCTTTACCATAGCTTTGTATAACTCCACTAATCAGTCGGGTATTGATGACTTCATTTTGACGTTCAG
This sequence comes from Rotaria socialis, assembly GCA_905331475.1. NCBI lineage: Eukaryota > Metazoa > Rotifera > Eurotatoria > Philodinida > Philodinidae > Rotaria > Rotaria socialis. Next base: position 199,028 of record CAJNYU010003342.1, on the reverse strand, counting down.
CTTTGATCAATTGAAGACATGCTAATGTTACTTGTCTATTCAATGGATCAAAAAATACCAACTGCCATATTTCCATTGCCATCTAAATTAATGTTGATTTTTATAAATAATTTGAAAATAAGAAAGTATTTGATTTAATTTACCGTAAAAATTTCATAAATATCTTTTCGTCCTGAATCATATTCTCGTCGTACCCAATGTCGATTTAGATAATGGCAAAAACCATTTGTTACTTTACTTGAAAATCGATATTGTTCCCAGTTTGCGGTATAGAAACGCAGTACGCTTTCGCCTTGTAGATCGAGCCCTTTCTAAAGTGATAAAAAAAGAATACATAGAACAATAATCTAGTTGCTAGGATTCGATATAGAAACGTAGAGGTTCCAATAGAAATAAATGATATCCTTTATTAGTTATTTCGTTTTTTCTTTATAGCTTATGCGTTAGCACAGTTTTCTTATTGGTTAACAATATACGTGTATGCGAGTGACAGGAACCGATGAATCATACTATATTTATGGGAAGTGACTTACATGCCAAACTAAAAAAAGCGGTGTAAAGAACAGATGACAACTTTATTCTACTCTCATCTGATTGAAAATTTGATCTGTTCAATAATCAATTTTCGTTTTTCATTATTGAATAATTTTACAATAAAACTTAATGTCATATACATCACAAGATGATCTATTCGAAGTTCGGTGTGATCAGACATAGAATAACCTTGGATAGATCATAATCTTGTATACTGACTGCATTGTGACCTATACTTACGCCCTCGCCCCAGAGCTTCAGCTTGTCATAGCTGTAGGAAAATTATCTCACGATAGCAGCTTGTACTGAAGGATAATCAAGTTGCTATTAACTTCAAATCATAAAATAAAACAAGAAGTGATGTGGTTTGATTTAAAATGATATCCTGGCAATATTTTTGTTGATACTATACAAAATGGATAATTCTTCAGCTTGAAAATGATGATTCGAGAACATGTGAAACTTCCTTCATATGACTAATAAACTGAATCATTCATTGTATTGAAAACCAAACAAATTTTTGGCATTTTCTTTCTATCACTGTTTCATTTCCATTCCATCAAATTTTATAATTTAGAAAACCTTAGAATCTTACGTCTTTTATACAATGTCTCTTTACTTGAAATCATTAAAAAAAAACATTTGGTCATAAAAAATTTTATAGTTTAGGAAGTAGAGAACTCTAAAGAAAAACAAAAAAAAGCAATGCATTTCATGTTTTGCATTGAATGAAATCGATATTGGTATTTTTCTTTCAATCAATTTAAGATCATGTGTCATTTAAAACAATCAACTATGAATCCTACATTTTTAAGCAAAAAGTAATTTGACATCCCACCTTCTATTTTATTGATTGAAACTTTTCTTATGAGATCTTTCTGTAACATCAAAGCTCTGTTTTGATTCGATGATACTCTTGTATGAACATAGAATACAATAGCACATGTGAATTGATGACCTATATTTAAAGGGTTCATCAGAATCTGGTGTAATTAATCGTAATACTTTCTCTATTACTTTTACATGTAAGAATGTCAATATTTTCAAATCAACAGAACCACATATAAATAGTTATCTATCAAACTAAAAATGCTTATGATCTTACTCCGCAGATTTTTTCCAAATAAACTTTTAAATGTTTTTTTAATTCTTCATATAATGCACCACCAACAATGTTTGCTCCTTCATTTACATTAACTCGATTATTACTACCAGGCTTTCCCGTAGATTTCGATACTGTTCTCGATGCAGATCCTTGTGCATTAGTATTTGTACAAAAATTATAAACATGACTATAAAACAAGAAAAAACATTGTATAACAAAAACAAATCAAAAATCGATTACTATCTACCTGTAAAGCACCATATATTCTGTAGGTGACATCTGTTGAAATTGATAAATACGTTCAATACCCACTAATACTTTTGCCCAAACATCATCCAAACTTAAATTCTTATCATTGCTGGCCATCGCTCCGTGATACAATGTGTCTATGTGAATAATCGAAAAGTTATGTGTCATGTGCGATAGAAATATTGTGAAAGAACAATGAAATAATAATTGACAAAGAGTCTTTGTTAAAGACTCTATTTTTCTCCACTATTGTACACACCTTATTCGATTGAACAATATGTTGACACGACGAAAACAATTTTCAAAGTTGATTTCCAAAAATGAATTTTTGTTTATTTTGTACTTCTGACGATGCGCATACACTCCATTACAGTGATCATCAGTAGCGAAGGAGATTTTTGATTGGTGCACACATTCTCTCTATAAACATGCGATAAATGCAAAAGATGTCTCTCTATTACGAATAGAGAGAAAATATTAGCTTACAGCAAGTTTTGTTTTATTTTAAAAAAACTCAAACGGCAAAATAAAGGTCACGAATACATCGAATAAGGTTTTCTAGGGGTCTATCACCAAACTTTTTTCGCCACATGAATTATGTCAAATAAATGGAAAGAAGACTGTTGTATTGACCATTTGCTGTTTTCTTTCTTTTGATACACATGCACATGTGCTCCAGGATCAATAAAATGTAACAAATGATTAACAGTTTGATGCTGATAACCATTTCGGTCTGCCCCGAGATGTTATTGTAAACAGTCCATTGATCACCGAGGATGGTCGTACCTGGTAAAATAAACTCATGGCTGATTGGTAGGAGAGTATTGACAGTCCGCTTTTCCATAGGAACAGCAAAGCATTCTCTAGTAGTACGATCTATTCCACCAAATACCTATGAGCATTCACAAAACGACTATAAAAGAGAGGAGAGAGAGATATTTTAACTATGAAAGAGTTTTATATTCACCCTTTGTTATATTGACACTTGGTCCAAGCACTTTCGCCTGTGTCGACAATATGTCCGGGACCACAAATTGTCGACAGATACGTCTCAAAGAAAAATTTCCAGTAGAAAATCGCGGAGCCATCCTTCAATCTACAATGCTGTTCCGGTTGGTGTGACCTTTGCCACGAGACTCGTTTAAAGTTACTGGAACTAACCCCACCAACTGCCAAAAACTAATCATATTTCAAGTCCATCGGTTAATTTCATCTACAAGGTTTATGAGCTCGTCGAGTGGTAGTAAATGAGAATAAGCCATTAGCCAGAGAAAAAAATTGTATCATATTTTTTAAAACGTTGGTTATAAGCAGCGTTCTTGAAGATGATTGTCAATTTTTTTGCTTGATAGACGTTCAACATTTTTATAATCAAATTATTAAAAGGTATAACCATCATGACTAATATCATGATCTTACTATTCGTTGTGATATTCTTCGAAAACAGTTAGAAACTCTATTTTCGAATCATTATCATTTTGAAACTGTTAGTAGACGAGATGAAACTTACATCGCCTTATATGATATCATTCGTTATTCTCGTGACTGCTATCTACTTGAATGAATCCTCAAAAGACGACTATTTTGTTCGTCAAAAGTTCTATTACAAATATTTCAAAGTTCTCTAATGAAGATAAAGTGACTAATGTCAGATCATATTCAATGCAGTACGGCTACTTCGTACTCATTTGATCGATAAATTATATTTACTTGAAACACTATTCAAAGAACCTGAAAATATGACTGAACTAACTAATGATCTAATTGCTGATTGCATACCTGTCGTACTCCGTAATTCTATTGATTTTCTTACTTCGACTCATGGTCAACTCAAATAGTTCGAAGCCAATTATGTCTATTATAAATTATTTACAAGGGGGAAACGGCAGACGTTTGAACTTGACTTTACTTTGAGGTACTTTCAGGTGTGTACTTCAAAGAATGTTTTGACTTCAAATTTACTTGAAGTTACATCAGAGTTGCTATGCTACTTGTTCTTATTTCGGACTACTTCGGTGATACTTTGAAGTACTTTTCTACTTCAAGTCCACCGTATTCGCTTCTTTATTTAAAAAATGATCTTTTTCCAAACGAACTACAAATCATTAAAACACACGACAATCAGATATGACATTCTGAATACCAAACATGTAAGGAGTCCAATTCTAATATTGATGGTGTATGATGCATTCGTCCCCAGGTCGTGGACGTACGGTGGGAAACGGCCGGAAAGCACAGGAAAGCGCTGGAAAGTGGAAGCAGTATTCCAGTTGGAAGTTACCGGATTTTCTTCCTGTAGATTCCGATCAACTTCCAGATGTAAAACACAGAAAANTCCGGTAACTTCCAACTGGAATACTGCTTCCAGTTTCCAGCGCTTTCCCGTGCTTTCCGGCCAGATACGGTGATTTTTCCGCATCTTTCCGGCCGGTTCCTACAGTATCCGTCCTCCGGAATCGCTGACCTGGGTCTCTACGCAACCATGTTGCTTATATGCTTATATCTCGAAAAACACGATCTATTTTCTCCTATTTTGTATTCGACCAAAATAGGAGATCGAATTATTTTAATTATTTCTTTCGATTTATATAACATTCTGTCACTGAAATTTATTATACTACTTTTTCGAAACTAATTGAATTATTTTTCATTTAAGTGTATTAGATGAAATCAACAGGAGAATACTGAAAAGATTTAATGCAAGCCGCCCTTCTTACTGTGATTAAAACGTTAGATGGCGAAATATATTTGCACTTTTTTTATTGTTATATTTTCTTTCTTGATGAAGATTCAAAGATGCAACGATTGGTTCTCCTAAGTAGTTATTGTTATCTCGTTCTTATTGTTGCATTGTTCCTATTGTTTTGAAAAATCTAATATAAATCAGACGGAATTCTCAGATTGACTCTTAGTCAACAACTGTTCATATCACTCATATTTATATACACATATTCATTTCTGCTATAATATAAAAATTTGATACGATTCTTCTTCAGTTCGGTATAATTAACACCAAAACTAATAATGCCAATAACAGTAAGTGAAAATGTTCATTTTGAATCTTACTGTATTCAGAATACCTGTTTGTTTTCAGGATATGAAATGTAAAGTTACGATCGAAATCATTCTTGGAAATTATTTACTTTATGATGGTGGACAATGTGCAAGCTGTAAACAACCTATTGGAACGCATCGTAGTCAAAATGGTAATTCACTTTTTCAATGAATATTAATAAAAATTATATTTTTTTTAGAAGTCGTAAAAGAAATTAATAAATCAAATAAGAGTCATGAAGATGTTAACATCGAAGCAAGAGACAATGTGAATTACAAATATGATGAATCAGGGCTCGAGAAAAAAAGTATGCTTTGAAGTTTCACGTGTTGTCCGATGTGCTTATTTTACATTTTCTATTATCTGGTTCTTTAGATACGTCAATTTCATCATACGAAATCGTTGATGAGCAGAATGACGATCCACCTTCTCTCTTATCTGATTCGAATGATTCTGAAAGTATGAAGTCATATGATTCAAATGACTCTGAAAGTATGAATTCATCTGCTTCTTCGGAAGCACATTTTCATCTTCATTCAAACACAACACGTTCAGATTCACAGCAAACGGCTAACAATAACAAAGTTATACAAACAAAATTGGAAGATCAAGCAACTAGAACAGTGTCCGAACGACGTAGCTTTCTCTGCAAAGAATTCCTGAGAAAACATTATTGTTCTCATATGGGTAATGTATTAGTTGCTTTTCTTTTTCTTTTAATAATAATAGTTTTCGTTATTTTGAATAGGGTCTGGCAACTTCGAAGAATTATATGTTCGTATATTTTCTATGATTAATCAAGATACGAATCGTGTTCATCATCTAATGAAACATGCTCGCCATTCATGTCTTGGTCTCGTACAAATAACAATGAACGATGATCAATTGATGGATTTATTTAAATTTTTAAATCGTTATCTACCACCAATATTTAAAGAAAATATATAGAAGTTGTGCTCATTTAAATAAATATGATATTGATGTAGCGTTCAGATCTTGTGTTGCTGAACCTGTATTTGTATATTCATCGAAGAACGATGTTTCATGTGGAACTAAATCATTCTTACATTTTTTTTGTGTGTTCATGTTGTTCCTGTCTTCTTTTTCATGTAGTACATTCTCTAGGATTTGTTATTAAATAAAAGTCATAACAAGCACATAATTTGTGCAGTTGATTATTATTTTCTTCCATTAAAAAACTTGCTAGAGAAATATATAAAATTAACGGTAAATATTGCCTATGTGTACACTTTTTCTTACATAAATTTAATTTTCAAATGCAAGAGAATATTTCAAGAAAAATGAAATTTCGAATGACCGTTTTTCGTAATAATTTTCTTCATATGTTATTCACAAATAAAAAATGAGAAGTGTTATGGCAATATTACCGTCTGTTACGGAAGAACACAGATATTGATTGATTCAATCAGTCAATGTTACTACAAAGTATCAAGTATTAACAATTACTGAACAATATCATACATAAGATTCAAACATATTAGATAACGGAATAGTTGAATCCAACGAGAAAACAGCTGATTAAAATCATCTCTAAATCAGTTAAAATTCATCGTAAATCAATCGACTTTGAGCGTGTTTTTTAATGATTGCAAACGATTTGCACTCATGTCGGGAAAGTTTTATTTTTTTAAAACTCATTCCAAATCAGATAAAATCACCAAAAATCAGAAATCGCTGTTTCTCCCTTGGTTGAATCAATTTTTCAAGTAAATGAACGAAATTAAATCAACTAGAGAAAACAAATAGGATTTTGATCTAGTTAATTTAAAATATCACTGACGTAATTTTTACATTAGACTAAATTTGATATCATTGATTGTTTCAAGCGTCAAGGATGTGGGTGTGGGTGGGTCGCTTAAATCCAAACTTTTACCCATACTCTCTCGCAGCATACCTCAGTTAGGCTGAATCATCCCTGAGTCTCTCTGAAGTATGCGTTAGCCTCTCAGATAAGTTGTTTATGTAAAGTTTGTAATAAGACGACGCATAGTTGCAGGAGTCGCCATATAGCATCTAGTAGCTCGGGTACACGTCCCGGAACGCCAGTGTTTTGCATTCTCAGTAGTCCGTGACATGCTTCTAGGAATCTTAATTGATGCTATGTAGTTTTGGCTTACTTATATGCATGTGTAAATTTGAATTATATAAAGTACAATTCACATACACTTATATGCTTTCTTTTTTGCCGTAGCCACATGTGTGGCTGAATTTTTTTCGAAGTGATATTGTACAGTTTAAGCTTCATTTATATTCAAGTTCGAATTCAACATCTCATTGGAATTTGAGTGGTTTCGGTGTATTTCTCCTAGGATATCGAAGTCGATACGCTAGGGGTAATACTGCAAAAAGAATTCGATGGATATTATGACTACGAAATCACAATATCTAATGTTACGGCATTTTTACATTGATGCTCTGATTGAGCGGTAATGAACAAAATTGTATATAAAAAAATGTTGCAATCACAGTTAGGTTTTGGAAGGATATATATAGATAGAACGTGATTGAAAATTACATTTACAGTATTTTATTTTCTTCCGAGACAACTACGAACTTCACACAATAATTTAAGCATTAAAATATTTAACTGCAAAGACTAATACAACTTTATATATAAAAAAGTGCATCCTTCAAAATTTCGCTAGGAGGATGGTTCAGTCCCTCCCTGGCTCCGCCATTGCTCCACTACATATAGACACATAATACAATGAAGAAGGATCTGACCAGAAATATTAGTGGAGCTTTGTTAACCAATGGAATTTTCTGTTTTTTTTTGTATTGATTATATGTACAAAAATAAAAGAAAAGAAAAACTTTTCTTGCAAAATTATTTAGATGATAAGAACAAGTTAAAAAGAGATGAATTAGTTTGATTAGTACAACCGAATACGATTTTATTTTGAAAAAGTTAAAATTTGAATACTTAAAAAAAGTTTAATTTAATTTCAAATTCCATGTGTGAATTTTAAGTCATTATAAAGAGTCAATTTGTAATGTATTGTCCATTGCAATGCTCATAAATGAGTAAATCTCCTTGATTAAGTATTGTTATAGATGTAAGCTAATTTGTATTAGTATTTGTTTATTTCAACGTGAATAAAATACTCAAACAACACAACTTGTGGACACAAGAAGCCGCGCCCCTTTCATTGGGGCTCCCATGTTGAGCTCTATTTTCTATGAATTTGTTTTTTGTAAAATAACAAACACATATCGAACGGGCGCAGTTGATCACTTGTTTTATTTCCTATTATTGACTTCTAACCCGATAGAAAGACGTATGAGTTGTTCATATTTTGATGAAGAAAACTAGTTCGAACTAAAACCAGATCCTCTTAATCTGATTGTGAACAATCGTTAGAGAATGATGGTTTGAACGATAGGCTAGTACTTCATGGTTGAAAAAACGTTTTGTACAATGAATTCTAAAATAGATTGACATCATATGTGTAGAACTTTCATTTGATTATCGATCGTAGATTGTGTATCCTTTCTTATTATTCTGATATGATAAAGATAATTAAATGTAAATAGAACATAGGAAGGTCATGCATACAGGAATGACATCACTAAGCGAAACAATTATCGATTTAATCAAGTAGCTGGATATCAAGAAAAAAACAAAAACATTCTCTTTTTGGACATAGAACATTGTCATCGAATGAAATGGCCTGATTGCAGCGCATAGATCAAGTTCTATCTCTAATACGATCATATATATGTATGGGAATTCAAAGAATGAGGGACTTTTCAATAGTAATGGACTTGCAAGTGCAAATAACAATTGACTAAAACGCAGAGATGAACAAAATAGAAATATAAACAATTAATAATTCAGTCACGATATATTATTAAACATAATTGAGTTCAATAGTAATGATTAAACGACCATTTCTCGCTTTCTATCCTCATAATATCGACATAGTATATTTTTCTACCTACGTTTCTTCGTCAAGAAAAGAAAACAATTTCTTCAACTGAAATTTTGTAAAAACAATACTTAAGTGATCACGTATACATTTCTTTGAACATCTGTTTGCTATACCATTTTTCAAAAGAATGACAGTTACAATTTAGTAAAATTTCTAAAGAGAATTATTCATCTTAAGTTTGCTCTATTACTTCTACGTACTGAAGAAGATTCTTTAGATTATCTACCTTCAAATTTGTAAGAATAATTATACTGATAGAAAGCATTATTACAAAGAAAATGTTTTTTCCCTAATAATATACGTATGATTTATAAAATGTCAATTTGTAGTTAATTGCTATGCATTGATTATTCTATTATAACTTCTATCAACGACATTTTATCTTTCATATTCTCTGTCCTTTTGCTAGTATAATCGACCGGTTCATTCAACACAATTTTTTTTCTTGATTTTCAGATATAAATCTTCAAGATAAAACAATTGACATTTATCGTTCGACAAAAAGGTATACATGGTTAAAATCATACTTGTTTTCATATTCGTTTCATTAAAAATCTTTTTCTGCTTCATTGATTCATTTAATTCATCACTGTTTCAGTTGCAAGCGCATTGGTTAGAAAACATTTTAATTAATAAATATTTTCAATTATCAATCGTAAATTAAAGAAATAAAAATATTTAAGCGAAGGTTAACATATGCACGTGCACGCAAATGTCTCTTTCTTCTCACTTTCCTATTCGACATTTTTCTCTCTTGTTACACGTTCGCATTTTTTTTCTTTTCGTTGCTCTATTCGATTGTATACGCATGTTTTTAGAGATAGAGAGTACAAGTGACTAAAATTACAAATCGGGTAAGTTTGATACTTATTTCTTTGAAAGAATGAATAAAAAAAGTAACCGATTAAATAAACCTTCAGAGTATGTTTTGCTCTCGGGGCAAATAGACCTTCCTAACTGGTGATGACAGAACGTGTTTATTCGACGATCTGATTTTTTAAATATTATATTGTAGTAATCATTATCTCGCCTATGCAATTGTGTTCAATTAAGTATTTTTTACTAAAGAACAAAAAATGAAATTTGCCGAACATTTATCAGCACATGTAACACCAGAATGGAATTCACAATATATTCGATATGATGAAATGAAAGAGTTACTTGCTCAAGCTATTGTGAAAGCACAGCCATTCGTCGATGAAAATGATAAGTTGTTGCGTGAACAATTTTTTCTACGTGTCGATGAACATTTCTTTCAAGTAAGATAATTCAATGAACATTTCATTAATTCCTGTTGTCGTTGTTTTTTTCTTTATTATTCAGTATTGTGAAAAGGAAGCAACAAAAATCAATACATTTTTCGCAGAAAAACTTGCTGAGTAAGTTAAAAGTGTTTTGTACAAATACAGTTATTGCCGTGCATAGACTGAGTGCATTTGTTATCTAATATGAATTCAAATATGTTGGTCCTCAACATAACGTGAACAGTGAAAGAAAAATAGGCAATATTCTATGTTTAACTATTCTTTTTTGAACGTCATCAGAAGATGTACTATGTGTTAAGTGCTTTTTTCATACTGTTGACATTGCAATTAATATATTAATGGTCGTCTATTTGTGATGAGTACATTTTTTATTCTCTTATTTGATTATTCATTGTATAAGAAGACGTTTTACTCTTTTATCATTCTTGTTGATATTGTACGAAATAATAAAAACTAGTTTACTCAATGCGCGTGAACAAAATCATATTGTTTGGAAAGAGTCATGTAGGGGCCAAAACTTATACCAACTAAATATTTTGTTAGAAGACAAATGTATAAAAATGAATTCTTATTTGACGTTAAATGTCTACCATTAAAACCGATGTTAAGTCCTAGACCTAGTATGTAAAAAATTAAAAATATTTTCTTTAGAGCATCCAGAAGATGGGAAACATTGAAATATGAAGTTATGCAAATGGAACAAGCACATCGGTCTACACTTCATCGTTCAATAGTAACATCTTCGGGTAGTGCCCGTTCCAATGATCCAAATATTGGTGCTACTAATACAGATGGTGGCACATCAACAAAATTAAAACGTCGTTCTGGTCATAGCGAAGACGATCATTTAACGGTATCATTGACACGGGTACTACCTGAAGGTTTACTTGAAAAAACTCGTGAAAAACATTCACAACGTGTTCAATATCGAAAACGAACTGATTTAAAATTAGCTTTCAGTGAATTTTATTTAATGCTTGTTCTATTACAAAATTATCAAACACTTAATTTTACGGGTTTTCGTAAAATATTGAAAAAACATGATAAATTATTTCAAACAACTCGCGGTGAAGAATGGCGGTAAGAATTCATGATAAAACAAACGCGGGGGGGGGGGGGGATTATAATTATTTGCTATTGATCTTTAGAAAATTACATATTGATTCTGCACCATACCATATATCGCAACGTGTTGATCAATTAATTAGCGATGTTGAAATGGTGTATACTGATACATTCGAATCGGGTGATCGAGCTCGTGCAATGAAACGTTTACGTGTACCACCACTCGAAGAGAAGCAATCACCAGCCGTTACATTTCGTGTTGGAATTTTTGTTGGTAAGAATTTCTCTAGGAACAAATAAAACCCAGACTACGTATTTTTTATAGGAATGCTTTGTTTACTACTTCCCACCGTTATTGTACTCAGTACACATCTTCACGATAGTCAATCAACGAAACCATTAGCTTGGCGACAAGCATTATTTTTATATCGTTCAACATTTCTTGTTGTTTTACATATTGTTCTAGTTGGTATAAATGTTTATGGTTGGTCAGCATCTGGTGTTAATCATGTACTTATATTTGAAATCGATCCACGAAATCATTTAACTTATCAACAATTTCTTGAAATCGGTACATTTTTATTTGTTCTTTGGTTTTTAAGTTTTACTGGATTTATTCTTTCGTCTTATTATGATTTTCATCCATTTGTTCACCCACTTGGTTTTGTTACATTGATACTTCTTTTGCTATTTAATCCAACGCCGACACTTTATCATCATGCACGTTTCTGGTTTTTAAAAACATTATATCGAGTAATTTGTGCACCGTTTTATCGTGTTGGTTTTGCTGACTTTTGGCTAGGCGATCAATTGACATCATTAGAATTAATATTTTTTGATATAGAATATTTTTTTTGTTTTTACATCTATGATGTTGGATGGTGGCCGGTTTATTCTTTATCGCCAACTCGTAGTGCACTTTGTAATGGTTGGCTTCAAATAGTTTTACAAACAATATTAATGATTTTACCATCATGGTTTCGTTTTGCTCAATGTTTAAGACGATATCGTGATACAAAACAAAAATTTCCTCATTTAGCTAATGCTGGAAAATATGCAACTGGATTTCTTGTTATAAGTACAAATTCTGTACGTCGTGCAACAACCATACATTTTCTTAATGATCCAACAGCAAATCCATTTCTATATGTTTGGATTATTGCATCATTTATAGGTGCGACATATAAATTAATATGGGATTTAAAAATGGATTGGGGATTTTTCGATGCAAATGATAATGAAAATAAATTTCTTCGTGAACAAATTGTTTATCCGTCGAAATTTTATTATTATGCAGGTATTATACAGGATGTTACTTTTCGTTATATATGGATTATAAATGTCTTTATGCATTTTCGTACACGATCCGCTGAATATGCCGATGTAATTGGTTTCATATTTGGTTTAATTGAAGTTTTTCGTCGTTTTATATGGAATTATTTTCGTTTAGAAAACGAACATTTAAATAATTGTGGAGAATTTCGTGCTGTACGAGATATAAGTATTGCGCCAATATCAATGAGAGTTGATCATGGAACTTTAGAAGATATGATGGACAAAGAGAATGGTGTTCATAATCGACGTAATGCCAAACGACATGATTTAACAAAAGAAAAGATCAAAAGAAAAACATTAACTACCAATGAAACAACTGATAATGATACTGCTCATGTTAATACACCGTCTCAATAGATTTTCAACATAGATCAAGTAGCTGCTGAATTCGATATAAATGTAGCTGATCCAACATCAACATGATTTACGGATCAAAGAATCAATATCCAGAGCTTGTTCTGTCATCAGAATAATTGGCGATTCTTTTTTTCTTCTTCTATCGATTGTTACTTTCCTTTCTTGGTACATTCTATTTCAAGACAAAACAATAATGAGTTCACATCTGATATATTCTAGTCAATTATTTGAAACAGAAAAAAAAGAAAATCATTTTCTTGATCTAAAGAGTGTGTTTGTAAAACCCTTCTGTTCTTCTTCTTCTTTAATTGTATTTATATATTTTCTATCATATATAAGTAAGACAAGAGCCTAATATATATTTATTTCTCATGGTGCTTGATTCTATCAAATTAATTGATATCACGAAAAGTCTGTTTTTATATGTTTGTTTCTTTTTTTCAAACAAGAAAATACTTTAAATTATAGAATGTGTTTAACTAAATAGTTAAACATCAAGTACCTATTTCGTCATTGTTCTGATCACTATTGAGGGTGTATGTGTGTGAAGGCAAGAACAGTACCGTACTCTCAGATCCCGAAATGATCTAACAAATTCCAATTTTTACTATCAATAGAATATTCCAACGATTTCTCAAATGAACGTTAACTCAAGTTCGATAAAAATCAATTTGATCATCAAGATATTCATTCAGACAAGAAGATTTCTGTCCGATTTATATAAAAATGGATAAATTTGTACAAGACAGGAGATCAATATTCTTATGAATGTGGTTCCATGTCTGAACTGAATGTTGCCGACTGTGACAGTGCATCATGAAATTCTACTAAAGGCACAACATCTGTAGCAGTTGGTCGTTTGAATCTTTGGCGGCTTGTTTTCGTCGTTGTATTATCAACTGAAGGATTGTTATGATCACTGTCTTCAACTGAACTTTCGTTATTCACCAAAGACTCTGTGAAATAAATTGTTTTCTATTTGAAACTATCAGTTAAAGGAAAATTACCATTTCGAGTTTTTGATGCTTGTGCTGATCCCGATGATGATTTCGTCGAAAAGAATCTACGTTTATTTAAAAATGATGGTAAATGAAAAGGAAAACGACCTTTTGAACGTGATCTTTTATTCATATTTCCTAACGAATCATTATCGTTGGGTCGTAATGGTATTTGGCATAAATCTTTTGGTAATAATGGAATATATTTTGAACTCATTTTTATTTCTTGTTCTTCATTTTGAATAGCAAATGGTAGAGTTATTTGACGTTGACGAAGATAAGGATTATTAACATATTCAGATAATCTAATAAAATCAATGATTTATTAATAAAAAAAAATTGAAAAAAAATTTTACTTCTGTAATAATTGATTAAATAGTCTAATTCCATTTTTTGTTTCGTCGATCGTGAATGGCTGAAATACACATCAACGATAAAATTCTGTATATCTTATGTATGAAAATAGAAATGCATACAACTAAATCGACTTCTGCTCGAATTTTAAGACGCCGGAATGAATGAATTGTATCATTTAATGTTGGATAATTATTAATTAAATAGGATTCAAATGCTGAATTTGTATCTATATCAGAAAATGTTTCTCGGCATGTATGTTCTAAATATAGAACTGAGAAATGAATTATTGCATGTTTTTTTTTAACACTTTATTTACGTAAAACAGTATAAAGATCAATTGTAAACATTCGAGCAATATATTGTGGGCATTCTAAAATAGGAAACAAAGAAAAATGAATGGTAGGAGGGAAAAGGAGGATGTATATTTTTACCATCTTTTGTATAAAAACGTTCTGGTAATTCATGATGGCCAACAAGAAGCCATTGAGGTCGAACTTTTGCTGAGATTTTTCCATCTGTAGGTAACTTAGATTGAGTATACTGAAGAAGAAAATAAATGAGGTAATGATAACATGAGATTTAAAACTTACTTTTCGAAAAAATTTACAAGACCAAAAGTGTCCGTCACGTTTAGATTTAACATTTCCTCGACGAATTTCTCGTTTGATCAGAATAGCAATGACAAGAAGAAGCTGATTAACATAAAATAAAAGAGGTTCGAAAAATACCTATTTAATTTTTCGTCACTCACCGTCAATCCTACAAGACTGAGAATGAGAGCAGCAGTTATACCCAATGATTCTTTCTTTGGCTCAAGAGTAGTAGTAGTGGACATTGTTTTCTTTTTTGTTATATCTGAAACAATAGATTCATTTCATTCATATTGTTATCTATTTAGCAATAGAATTATAAATTGGCTTTCCCATTTTTACGAGCTGACTGGTTAAACCTAACAGTTTGAAAACAAAATTCATTATAAAACAGCCCACCACCTAGAAAAATTCTACCTTGTACTAAATCATTTATATCATTTCTTGTGTTCTTTCCATTAACTGATACTAAACTAACTGCAAAAACGAAACAAAACAAACATAATGATTAACTGCTTAATATTATTATTTGAATTGTTGTAAGCTCATTGGCTATTTTATGATCATCACAGGCTGGGCTACCATTACTAGTAGTAATTAAATTAGAATTCATTTTAGTAATAGTATTAAAAACAAAAAATTGATTGAGACCAAGTAGAATATACTCAAGAGAAAAACTAGTCGATTTTTCAACCAGCCTGGACGACAACGAACAACAATAAGGAAATGAATCATCATGTGATATTCTAGTGACATCTGTACCTATTTTTTTCAATTTTTCGATAAAAAAAATGTGCTTTTTAAGAAAAAAAATCATTTAGTGTACTTTTTTTTATTAAAACAGATATTGAAAGTCATGTTCCGTACCCTAATGGAGGACTGAAAATTCTAGGCGGGTTATCGAATTTTTTCAAATTTTCATTAATACCAAAAATGTCTTCATCATCAGTCGATCGGATGTCCGGTGCATCAACACCGACTCTTCTTGCAATGACTTCATATACAACAAATCGATTGAATGAAGAACTCAGTGGACTTAAACGTTGGCGTCAAATGTATGATTCTGCAATGAATGAAAAAGTTAGTATCAATTTTTTTATCTTGTTCTCTATTTAATATGAACTAATTTAGAATGCAGAATTACAAAAACTTCAACTAATTAACCAACGACAAGCACAATCACTCAATGATTCAGTTGTATGTCAAAGTACTTCCAATGAAAATTTCATTTATTTAGCAAATCTTTAGGTACAAATTGAACAACAAACAATGACAATTAATTCACTGAAACAAAATGAAGTATCACTAGAAAAAAAGTGTGTCATGATTCAAACTTCTTCACGCGATAGACAATATCTGTTTTATTTATGATTTCTAGAGTAACTAAACTTGAAGAACTTCATCAAATACTGAAGAAAAATGTAGCAAAATTAGAAAAAGCTGTTTCACAATGTAAGTATCTTGAACTTTGAATTGATGATACGATACCAAAGTATCTTAGCTGATAGTCTTTGATTTTCTCTATGTTTAATATTCTAAATTTAGGTGAATTTGTACGTGTTGATCTCGAACGAATGTATGAACATCAAGAACGTACTGTAAAATCACTTGCTGATGATGTTAATTCAACTATTGAAACTAAATTAAAAAATTGTATACTGAATAAAAACGTTTTGAAGTTTCTTGTTCGACGATTTGCTTTTTATTTTTAGTACAATTACAATTGAAATTAGTTGAGCAACTTCACGAACAAGCTCGTATTGAACTAAACAAACAAATCCATGAACGAACACAAGAAAATGCTGAAACAACATCTCATATTTGGGAATTAACTACAAAACTGGTAAGAGAAATCTTCTTATTTTATACTAGGAAATTTTTTTTTCAAAGGCCACAGCTACAAATGAAATCAATCAATTACAATCAATAAATACAAATGCAAATTCAAAGATCATCGAATTAGCAGAAGAAATAGTTGAGTAGATTTCAAATTAATTCTTTAACTATTTATTCTATTTAGAATAAATATCAACAAATGATTGAATTAATATCAATTGAAAATAATACAGCACTTACTGCGAAAAATCAACAAATTGAAGATTTACAAAAACGTATTGATGCATTAGCATTGAAAATTGTTCGTATGAAATTTCATTTTTTCGTTTATACTTTTATATTCGTTATTCTTCAGGATGCTGGTAAAGACGAAATATTTAATTTACAAGAATTAAATACAACTCTACAAACTCAAATCGATGAAATGAAACAAAAATCAGTAACTAATTCTATTTACGTGTGATGCAAAGATCTTCGATCCTAAGTCTCTTTCTGATTGAATTTAGACGGTTGCTATAACACATTCGTAAGCTCTATGAGATGGGAGGAGGAGGAGGAGGAGGGAGGGGGGGGAATAGAATAATTCTAATATGCAAATACAGAAGTCGCTGAGCTGATCTTTCCTTAAAATTAACAATGTTACTAGTAGCTCTATATCAAACGGATTTTATTTAACCAAACACTTTCTAAAATTCATCAAATTCTTAGGTTGAACATACAGAATATCATCAAACAGAAATGCAAGCTCGTCAAGTTGAAATTGATATTCGAGAAAAAGAGAATGAACAATTGCAAATAAAAACTAATCAATTAATTGAAGAAATGGTAAAAAACGATTTAAATATTTTAAAATATTATTTTCTTATATATCAAAGGTAACTCGTGATAATGAAATCGAAGAATTAAAAGAAAAAAATCAAGTCTCATTAAATGAAATCAATGAAATGAATCTGAACTTACGAAAACAATTAGAAGAAACATGTGAACAATTTCATCAACAAATCAGCGACTATGCGAAACAATCGGTATAAAAAGATTTTTCAATAAAACAGAAGACTAAAGTTGTACATCTTGAATTTTATAGATTGAACACGATAATCGATTCGAACAACAAAATGTTGAAATGACTGAAAAAGAAAAACTTATTCATGACTTGGAAAATAAACATAATGAATTAGTAGAAAAAATGGTTTGATTTTAAATACAAAATTTCATTCAGCTTTCATTTTTTATGGACTTGTTTAGGAACTTACTGAAGAAGAAATTGCACAATTAACAAAAGAAAATGAAGACTTGAGAACGCAAAATCATCTCTTACTTCAGGAAACAGTAAGAGACTTGCTGATTTTTTCTCGTTTGATTGATAAATTTGCTTTTTAGGATGAACAAATGAAACAAAAGGATGTTATTGTTGAAGCAACTAATATTGAAATTGGTGAAAAAGAAAAAGAAATTGAAGAATTACAAAAAAAAGTCGTAAGCTCAAACCGTCTCAGAACAACTGATCAAAATGTGCCTAATAGATATGCGTTGAGAGTTTCTCTGTGTGGATTGCTCTATGATATTTAATCTTTTTTGCGATAGTATGACGGCGCAGCGGCAAAATATAAGTTCTACAAAAATGAATATATAATAACGATGAAGTTTTTTTCTTTTCTTTTTGTTAAGACATTACTTGAAGAACGACTTTCAAAAAATCAAAATTTACTTACATCATTACGTTCGTCAATGGGTGAAAAGGTTTGATACTTTTTAAATCTTTCAATCAAATTAACTATTGATTCTCCTTTAGGATGCAAAGATCAAACGTCTCGAACAAGGATCCGTGCATTCTCAATCATCACTTCCATCACGACCGACAAATATACGTCGAACAAACATAAATCATCCATTGGCAACTCAACAAAAATCAGCTACTCCTATTCGACCACCATTACCACCATCAACTAGTCAACAAACAAAAATAAATCCACGGTAGATCGAGTCAAGAGGCTAGTTACCGAAAAAAAAAACTTTTCTGTTTAATCTTTAGTGAAAAACGTATGTTACCACCACCAGCTGCAAATGATTTAACATCAACACCAAAAAAAGTTCTTCGGCTTAGTCCAAAAAAAGCAGCTATTGATCATGTTCATACTCTTGAACAATCCATTTCATCAGTACTTGACGATGATCGAGACGAAGTTGCATCAAATACAAGTGTAGCTGTAAGCTAAAATTATTCATCTTTCTCATATCTATTTAACCTATTCTTTTTGTTTCTTTAGAGTCTATTCGAATATTTAAAGAAAATCTAAATGAATTATTTTGTTTTTATTTATTTTATTGTATTTATCTTATTTTTGAAAATTTTACTTAATTGTACACAACAAAAACACTTTTTAGTCAACTAATAGAATACAATTTAGATGATCTAGCAAATAATTCGTTGTCACTTGCCTTTGATAGACTATAACTGCTTTCTACTTTTCAAGTTGAGTTACTCCATCGAAAGTGGTCATATGAAATACATGCCTTTACAGTACATTCTCTATCATTCCTATAACCATGATTATTTTGCTCACTTTCGAGTCCCAGTAAATGATTCCATGAATACTATACAACAATTAAAATCAAAATTAAGTATATATTTTTCTTTTATTAGATTTTCATAGCTTTTGGAATTTGAATTCTAAATCTAACAAATATGTAGAGCGTACTATGTGAATGTATTGTCAAGAATATCTATCTCCTTAGTATACGATTAGATTCTCTAAATTAGGGAAATTTCAAACAAAAACTACAAAAATTTTAACATATTTGTCTGTCTTATTTTTGATAATTCTACTGTTTGAGATATATTCTTGCTTCAGTTAGTATCAACGACTGGAGCTATATCACGAATTCTAAATTATTTCTATCAAAACAAGACATTTGCAACTAAGTGAGATTTCGTGTGTTGGCAATATAGCTTTTGCTAAATCGATATCGTATTAGGCGTAAAAAATATTATCTAACCAACGCAAATTAGAGGATCTAGTGATCTTTTAGTCAATAGTTTACTAGTATGCCTCCATGTGAAGTACTCCTCTACTAGAGCCCTGCAGAGTCGAGTTTTTTCGATCTTATTCTATAATGTTGTATGACATAAAGAATTCACGTTATGAAATGACTACGACAAATTGATTCTAATAATACTCTCAGGGTAAGCAACTGTCTACAGCATTCACAGTACTACAGAAATGCTTATTCTGAATATATAGGGCAAACAAGAACTTAATGTGTAATGAAATCGATCATATGACTATGAAGAGAAGGTTGGACAAAATATTTTCTCCTTCCAGATTAAAAGTAATGTATTCTAATTAAGGGACCACTCCCCCCCCCCCTGACAAAAGTTGACTTTTTACAGAAAAACGGAAATGGGTTTTTTACTATGGGAAGATGCATCCAACTCGCTTCTATCCAAATATAAAGAAGCTTTTAAAAAACATCCAGGTTAAACAACACTTTCGAAATCATTTCTCCAAACCTACTACCACAGTTCTTTTAGGTGAACACCTATTTTTTATTTCGGAGGTTTCTCAAAACATGGTTTTCCAACAGTAATGCTGAAATAGCTCTGGCTTCGCTCAAGCTTTGCCTGATGTTTTTATTTCATTTAAAAGATCTCAACGAGGCCTAACTTTTCATCGGACGGATTTTTGATACTAGATTCCTGAACTAAGAAAAGTCCGATTTACTGCGCTTTTTGTACCTGATTTGACAGTCATATCATATAAAATGATTGTAAAAAATGAATAGAAGCGAATTTCAAAATTACGCCCCATGAAACGTTGCGTATGGAGGCTAGCTTTAATTTGAAATCTACTAGACTTCGATAACTTTCACAGCCATGAAGCTATTTCGATTCTCGTGAAAGCTATAAAACAAGTCGTAAGTCTAGTCTGGTTAGGTGTATTAAGCTGAGACTTTTACCACACACGTTTCTCACTAGGATCACACACTCCTGTAACTTTCAGCCCAAACGGATCGCTCCAAGTGACAAGTGGATTGTGAGGGAGGGGGCTTAAATTTGCATATATAGAGGCAGCGGGAACTTTTTCTCTTTATTTTGATTATTTCCTACAACAACATGTATTTTACATCAATTGACCGAATTATTAACCCCGAAATATGTCAATCTATCGTATGAATATTTAGCAGTTAGTCTCACAATGATTTACTTACTTAAATATATATTAATTTCAATATTTTGTCCCTAATGATGATGTTTGCTTTTTCAATATTTCTAAATTTGCTAGAGAAACTAATTCTTCGGTACAGAAAGCAGATGAGATATTATTATTCATGTATACTTTTTCTCGTCGTATATCGTTACCTAAAAGGTTGAATAAAAAAAAACTAAACGTTCCATATGAAGATATGTATTTGTTGTTCATCGATCATGTCGGACGACCCAACTGTTTTTGTCCTCCGAAGAAAATAAGTATGGTTGACGGACGACCAACTTTAAACTAGATTAGTATTTTTGTCCTTTTTTTGCTCGTCAACCATTTCGATCCTAAATTGTTCATCTATTCATTCATTTGGAAAAAAAACCATAAAAATACAATGGCTGAAAGAGTTATACTTATTCAATGAATTCCCGATAGTTTTATAGTGATATTATCTCTAACTAATTATTTTTTTCTACTTCACAGGATAATAAAAATGAAGTTGATTCTCAACTCCATGAGTTACATAGAAAATGGAAGCAAGGCTTGACGTCTGACGAGTCGTTGTTTGACTGCAATTAAATCAATTGATTAACAAAAGACTTCAACTCCGCATTGATCAATTGCCCTGATCCAAGAAAACGATCTGTCGTCGACGGGTTACTCAGTAAATTCAATCCGACACTAGGATCCGATCCGATCCAATAGAATTCCTGTATGATACCATCGGATTTCATTAGAATCCTATAGGGATATCATCGGAATATGGGTTCAGGACCAACAGTCGGATCCTTAGTGTCGGAATCTTACTGAATGCATGCGAACGGAAACTATCACCTACAACTTGTCGTATCCGAGAGTCGGAAGCCGAGAAGAATCCCGTGATTTCTTACAGATGAATGCAGTAGGGTCCGACGAGTTAGATTCCAACAAAATTCTCATAAGAAACATTCGGATATCGTCGTGTTCCAACACTTATAATCCCAAGAGATCTCCTACATTCGGTTCTGATCAGATCCACGGAATTCCTATAGGACATCAGAGAATCCGATAAAAGAATAGTAAAATATTTTCTAATAAGGACTACTCATCTATATTTCATGAAAGTTCACACAGCACCTGACGAATAAGAAATTAAAAAATATATTGCAAAAGCTAATTTGGAAAATAGACCCAAATGATGAGTATACAATTTAGTACACTACACTCTTAAAAAAACGAAATTTCACGGAGCCCTCCAAAAAGGCTCCGTAGGTCTCTAAAAGCTTCCAAATGCGTTCAAAAGGTTGAAAATACGATTGCTACAATCAACGAAACCTTTATAGTTTCCTATTGAACCTTTTGGTGTCGTAGGAGAAGGTTCGGACCGTGTGCCAGCGATCAGATCCTTTTAAGCTTTCCTAGATTGTAACAATCGTATTTTCAAGCCTTTGAACGTATTTGGAAGCTTTTAGACACCTACGAAACCTTTTCCCCTAGAGTGTATAAAGAAAATGAGTAAGAAATGCAATTAAAATAAATTCAGTAAAACCGGCGAAACCTAAAAGGTTCTTCTCATGTATCCACCTGAAGCACTTATCTAACAGTTTTCCCAAAAAAACATGAATAGCTTCTAAATGACCAACGCAACCCTAACAGATATTTCACTGAATCCACTGCTCCTTGATCTCAAGTAAAAAAAACATTTAAGATTTTATCCAAAACCATGAAAAATAATTCCCAACGTCACACTGGGAGATTATGTATTTTATTAGAAGTCTATACGATTGTACACGCCACCTCTTCGTTTAACTGCTTTATTTCCAACTGGCAACATCACGCGCCTCCACTTACGCGGATCTTCTCGTCAATGGGGCAGATTCTTACACCAAATGTGTGTAACTCAATGCTTTCTTTCTACTGCGAATCGTTTCTTTGCAAAATTTTAGTACTCACGTAGCATTGAACGACACAAATATTCGGATCCTATTGTATATGGAATAGTTCGAGAAGGAGTCAGCAAAAACAACCAGCGTGGCCTCATTCGACAGCTCTAACTCAGTTCCACATTTGGTGTAAAAATCTTCATGATTGACTGTAATACGTGGAGTTCCATTGGGTACGAAAAAGCACTATTTTCGAGTGCATGACCATTGGGGTCGGTATCCCGCCGTGAAAAATTTTAAATTGTCTTTGCATAAGAAAATCTATTATATATTCTAGTAGAGAAAATAATTCCGTGTCGAATGAATGTATTTTTTTGACAGTGCTCGATGAATCCAATGAATGTTACCTATGAAAAACTGATTTTTTAGTCATATCTAGTTGCCTTGGATGTCTGTTATCTTGCCAATGACGTTAAAAAAGACATCACATTCGTGATCAGCGCGCCTTTTTCTATCGATGCATAAAGAAAACAAATAGAATAAACAAAAAAAGAAGTTTTTCGAATATCTGAGGGGTACCACAGGAACGAAAAATTCGATTTATCAGAATTACTGAACTGAGTTATAAAAAGTCTTCAGAATCCATCGGGCTATTCATATGTGAAGATAGTTTTGTCTTTTATTCAATGTCAGATGGTGTTTGGTGCAGGTGTTGTTATTAGGAAAATGACCCATAACAACAACAGATATAGGTTCTTGTCGTAGACCGCTGATTTCTCCGCCACTGCACCTCAGTTAAAGGTGGTTGTTTCACCATTTGAAAGAGGGCACTCCAAGGATCATCCATATGTGAGGATAATTTCAATCGAGTGTAAAAAAAAGCTGTACACCGAATTAATCAAGTCATATCATTCTTTTAGTGTTGTTATTATGGTAGCTTACTGTGACACATCTTGAACAGATTTAACGTAATGTTCTTTTCTATCGCATAGTTGAACATGACCCTTCTGATTTTCTAATACACGTAAGCGTTTTTTTTATCGTAGAGTAAATCAAAAACTTTGCCCCAATATATTTCATAAAATGTTACAAGCATTTCAATGGATGAACGATATTGTGGTTTTGATAAACGATGAAATATATCACTTGCTGTGTGTGCATAGACACCATGTGAATAATCGGTGTTTGCTGATGATAGATCTCCATCCATTGTAAATGTTTTACCTAAATTGAGATAAAAGAACATAATAGAAATTAAAATAGATTATTTACAAATCAGATCCCGTTTGACCATAAGCAAAAACAGTAACATTACCACCATTAAAAATTGTATCGATGAATGGAGCCGCTGTATAATGATACATAAGTTCTGTGGAAGCTTTCTCGTCAAATGTATAATCGAATCTAAACGATTTCAAATGGTTTATTTCAACTTTTGATTTAGTCATATGAACAAGACAATGATCTCGATTTGGGATTGTAATAACATCATTATGTTTTTTAGCTGCTTCACGTTTATTCGTTGGACAATAAGTTAATGTTGAACTATAATCAAGAATCATTTAACCAAATGGACCATGCAAAGCAATGAGTAATGCTGGTTTAGGTACGATTGAAACAAATGTATTATGCGTATTTATTGAAGATGATTGTTGTACAACATGAAGACGCGAAAGACGACGTTCAATTTTATTATTTGCTGGAAGTGAAATCTGTAATTATGGTTCAATTTTAATTTTATACACCATTTGGCTGTAAGATTACGTTTTGTTCACAAGAACGGAGGAAGCTATATTTGCTGAAAGAAGTATATCATTTTGTGCAGAGTTTCACGTGCTATATTTTGATTTAAAGAACGTTTCAAGTAAACGAACAGTAAAGTACAAAAAAGCGAAAATAGGAGAACGTGCAATTTATTCTGGGTTACCCGATATTTAGTATGACAATTTCTACCATAAATTTACACTTCTGTATCTCCCGAAGTATTTTAACTTGTGAAAGCATCGAAGATATTGATAGGATGATATTATAGTTGTCATGCGAAAGTCTCGTTGTCTAATTCAATCATGCATATTAATAAACGATTGATTACCAACGGCATCTATTTTATAAAATGTCTTTGCTTCATTATAAAAAAAAGAGTATACAGGTAGATAGGAGTTATTTTTTGTTTATTCCGATTCGATCTTTTCGAATCCATGTCTACATCACCTAGTTTTCGTAGATCAACAGCTCACTCGATGAGATCGTGTTTTCTCTAAAAAAAACTCAATATCAACAAGTTGGATATATTGTACAAACATGAAAGCAAGCTCAACCTTCACCAGCATAATATTCAATGTATTTTAAACAAATAATTTTAGAAAGAAAAAATCTCATATAAAAGCTATGAATTTTTAATTTCAACGAAAATTGAATCTACAAGTGTCACCTTATCATGACTATTCATGTGAGCGAGCATCTCAAGCAATCAATAAACTTTTACCAGGTAAAGTTGAATATAAACTGAAATTTTTGATAAGAAGATTTTCATTTATTGAATTATTCCATTAGATTGAAAAGTACATGAAAATAATTATTATGAATATGCGAAATATCGCGCAGATGAAGCATTGGAACGGTTAATAATCATCAACAAAGTTGAAACAAAATGGAACATGCATCGATTGTCGATATTGAGAAAAAGTACTGGACTCGTTAGCGGAAGTGACTTTTCTTCAGATATACTCTAACAATGACTGATAGGGGGATAGATCTTCATGTTTTGAAAGAGGATAAGATATTTTTCAGTTATATTTGAATGAAAATAGAAGTATTTGTTTTCTTCTAGGAAGTTTTTTCGGTAAAACATCAAACAACATTCATCATTACCTTTCTTTTTAGGTTCGATATACTCTCATGTATACTTATCTTTACGTTTATTATCTCAAGAAGATACTGTTGACCGAAATCTAAACTTTCAAGCAAGTTTAATCGGTTCAATCGTGTATTATTCTGATTTGAAAATCAACGAGATATTGTTGAAAAGCATCAATCAAGTTTATTTTTCGAAATTAAAATCTTCCTCATTTGTTTTCTCTATTAATTTAATTACATTTTATTTTATTTTCAGATGAACAGTGTTTCTAAGAATTAAAATATTTGAAAAATTATGAATCGAGAACCTTGGTGAGAGAATCATTTCAAATTTCTTTTTTTTTTATTTGTTCAATTATTATATTTAGTCCTTGGCGTATTGTTGATGATTGTGGCGGTGCTTTTGCAATAGGAGCAATCGGTGGAACACTATTTCATTCAATTAAAGGATTTCGTCATGCTCCCAGTGTAAATTTTAGCTTTCTTGAATTTCTCGGTGCAATGATATTCTTTTGTTTTTGTTAGGGTCAATATAGACGATTGATTGGTAGTTTAAACGCAGTAACACGACGAGCTCCTCGTGTTGGAGGTAATTTGAGGAAATGAAAATAAAATAATTATATTGTTTCTTTTTCTTTTGTGATTTATTTAGCGTCATTTAGCGCATGGAGTTGTGCATTTTCACTCATTGACTGTAGTTGTGTTTATGTAAGAAACAAGGATGATCCATGGAATTCAATTCTAAGTGGTGCAGCAACTGGAGCTATTTTACAAGCGAGACGTAAATGAAAATAGAAATAAAGTTCTGTGTTGAAAATGTTCATTTTTCTAGTGGGAGCTGGCGCTATGATTGGTTCGGCTATTTTTGGTGGATTTATTCTTGCTATGATTGAAGGAACTACTATTTTACTTACTCGTAAAAGTGAAATGTTTATGCCACCACCAGTAATGGAAGGTTACTAGAATCTACTCACTATCGTATTTCGACTACAATAAATTATTTTATCTATTTAGAACCACCCATTGATATGGATAAAGGAAAAGTCGATGGTTCTTTGCCACCAATTTTTAGTTCGTCTTCTGTACCCAGCCATTTTTCTTGAAATGGTCCCTGTCATTCATGTTTTCCTTTCTTGGTCTGTTTCCAATCCTACTCTAGAGCGAATGTCGTTTGTTTTCTATTGTGTTGTTCTAAAACAGCGAATCAATTGAATTTATCGGTGCAATATTTTTGATAACGTTTTTTTTTTGTTTCATTTGTCTTGGAGAATTCTTGATTAAAACAGTTTATTTACATACGTGTGTGTATGTATGTGTATGATTTTATTTGACTATTTTTTTACGCACACCGTTGGTGTTTTCTAAGAGAGAAAAATTGATAAGCAATAAAAATTAAAGCTCATCAAATTTTCATTGCATTTATTAATCAAGAAAAGTCAATATGCTTAAATTTTTCTTTCATTGTCAGTGCTTTGCTTTTGTTTTTCACTTGTGATAGACAGAGGGCTGCTATGGTTAGATAACAAGAACATTGAGCAGTCAGTTTTATAATATCTTTAGAAAAAAAACACAACTGATAAGAATTTCGTTAGCATATAGATAGGTGTGAGTGTCCGAAAAATGACGTGCACGCCTTGTTTTCTTTTTTTCGAACAACGAGATAAAAATAAGAACTGTTTCATGTTAGAATATCATTTTTAGATCATTGATCATAGAAAAATAATGTGGAAATCTTGTTATTATCTATGGATTTTTCACATTACTATTTTACAATCCTTTCATTATGGTGAAGCGAAAATAATTAAAAAAAATCTAGCAGATCAGCTAAATATGGATCAAGCCTATTTGACAATTAGCAATAAAAATTATTCAGATCCAATATTGTTTACTTATAATGTGATAGCTTGTGAACATTGTGATTTTGAAGCATTAGACAATGCTGTTCAACCGAATTCGAGTAAAACTGTAACAATTGATACACAATATCCATATGATTTTCAACTTATTTCCCAAACAAAAAGTCGAACATTGGTTTGCCAAATACATTCGTATCACTTTTCTGAACATGGCTCGTATTTATTTGAAATTATGGAAATAAATCCAAATGAAGTTTCTTGTACAATAACTCAAACAAAAGCATCAAGTCATTATTGGCTACCGATTATAATTGCAGTAATTATTCTTTGTACGATTGTGCTATCTATTCAATTGTGTCACCAGCTTTATCATTCTCGATATATTGGTCGTATTTTGATAAATATTGGTCATCGTCAATTAATTAATGATGAAACAAATATTACACCACCAACAAGTCCAATATTATCTAGAAGAGAACCATTGATGCTACAACCTGGCACTCCAAATGATAATATTCTCAGTGCAGCAAATAGCATCGGTTCATTACCATTGGCCGAGTCTACTAATAAATCCAAAGATTCTAGTAAAAAAATGCGAGTGCTACCAAAACGTCTACAAGCATTGGATACATTTCGAGGATTTTCATTGATGGTAATGATTTTTGTTAATTATGGTGGTAAGAATAAAAGATAAACGGTAGTTTTTTTTCTTCTAAACATTTTCTGCATTTTAAAGGCGGTGGTTATTGGTTTTTTGATCATTCAGGTAAGATTTTCAATTACTGATAGTAAATCTATCGATGGATTTTCTTTATTTTTTTGTGTGTCACAGTTTGGAATGGTTTAACTCTTGCTGATTTGGTTTTTCCATGGTTTGTTTGGATGATGGGTGTGTCCATTGTTCTTTCTCAACGGTCACTTCTTAAGAAAAAAATACGACGAACAAGTATTTTATTAAAAATATGTCGACGAACTTTAATACTATTTTTATTGGGTGTGAAAGATGAGAAAAAAATCAATTTGTTTTATTTTATATTTTGATTGAACAATTTAGGTTTACTGTTACAAGGTGGAGAGGGAAAGCCAAAAGATCTCCGAATTCTTGGTGTTCTTCAACGTTTAGCTTTATGTTATTTTTTTACTGCAATACTTGTACTTATTTTTGATCCGTCTGAAAATGAATCACATGTGTCACAATGGCCAACACGTAAAAGGCACAATTTAACTGTAAAACCTGTAATCCATCTATTTAGGTGATAATACACATCAACCAATACGCGCTGAATTATCAAATACCGTATTTCAATTTTGGCCAGAATGGCTTTTTATTTTAGGAATTATTATTTCATGGATATTGATTACATTTGTTCCAAAATTAAGTAATTGTCCAAGAGGTTATGTAGGTCCTGGCGGAAAACATGAACATGGAAAATATACAAATTGCACTGGAGGTATAATTCATAAAAATATATATTTTATTTAAAGAAAAAAGTATATTACTGAATAATTAAAGGAGTGGCTGGATATCTTGATCGTACTATATTGGGCAGTTCTCATATGTACGGTTATCCGACTTGTAAAGAGATTTATAAAACTCAAATACCTTATGATCCTGAAGGTAAGAGTAAAACGAATCAGCTCGATTATTTCTTCGTTTTGTTTTTCATTTATAGGCCTTTTAGGTATTCTTACGGGAATATTTCTTTGTTATCTTGGAGTTCACGCTGCTCATACTTTTGTTTATTCAACACGAGTTCGCCGTGTTTGCATACAATGGATTGTATCGGGTCTTATTTGTGGCTTTTTAGGTTTACTTTTATCGAAAGGTGGTCATTCCGAGAGTTGGATACCTATTAATAAAAATCTTTGGTCTTTAACTTTTATATTTGTACTATCCAGCCTTGCTTTTATAATCTTAACTATATTGTATTTACTTGTGGATGTGTATAAATTGTTTACCGGTGAACCATGGCTATGGTTGGGTATGAATTCTATCGTCATCTATGTTGGCCATGATGTTTGTTCGGACAAGTTTCCCATACAATTTCAAGTCGACTCAACACATGCGAAACTGCTTGCATTACATGTTTATGGTGCTATGTGTTGGGCTTTTATTGCTGGTCTACTGTATTTTAATAAGATTTTTATTGCCATTTAGAAATCTCTGTGATAATGTTTCGTTCAATATTATTTTTGAAAGATTTTCTTTTTCCTAATTCATATGATACAAATGACACATAAATAAAAATAAAATTGATAGATATTAATTTATTAGAAAAGAACATAAAAATTATTTTCAACTATTTTATCATTTGAGCCTAAGGCTATAGTAATAACTAGCTCCCTCTACCAATATACGCTATTGATTAAACTCAAGAACCTATGTTTTACTTTCCTGTCAATTCAAAAAATGAACGACTTCATTGTCTTACACATGAATGTGAAATTACATGTACTGTTCATTTTAGATTATTCTATAAAATCACAGAGAAAAAAACTAGAATGGTTGGCAAAGTAGAACTCATTCCGATTGTAGAAGGCAATCAGATTACAGTACAAGAAAATGAAAAAGTTATTGTTGGACGTGGTTCATCGTTAGGCGTATGTTCATTTAGTTATTTTTAAACTAACCGCTACTTCAATTGGTTTTAGTGTAACGAGAAAAAAATTTCTCGTCATCATGCAGAATTACTACTCAAAGATGATAATACTCTTTGGATAACACCAACCCATGCAAATCCTGTATTTTATCGTCCATCAAATGGTAAAACAATTCAATTACAAAAAGATGTTGAACGAGAATTAAAAGATGGTGATCAAATTGGTTTACTTCCATCCAGTTTTTTCTTTCGTGTAAGCTTTTCTACTGATGAAAACAATAATAATGACAAAAATGATTCCGATACGGATTCATTGCATGCATGGAAACAAGAGAAAAATTCACCTCCACCACGTGCTGCATCACCAGATCAATGGTCGCCGACACATGGCTATCGTCGTTCATTTAGTAATCAAGATACATCAGTGTTTGATTTCGATGATGATGCTAATGATGTACCAACTAAAACATTGACTAAACGTACATCATTCGAAAAGAAAACAACGGCAGATGTTGAACCAAAATCACGTATTTTAATGCCAAGTCCTTCAGTTTCCATAACTCGAATTATTGTTCCTTCACCACCTGCCAATGATCAAGTATGTTGATTTTTCTTTTAAATATTTATATTCAAATGTTTCTTTTCGCTATTTATAGAATGATCAGGATGAAATTAAACCATCTAATACTACAAATGATAAACCACGTAAATTACCTAAATGGATGGTAGCTCCAACTCCATCACCTGTAGTGAAATCTGCAACTACTACACCCAAGTCTTCCTATGCACGAAGTTCATCATCTAATGATCCAACTAGTGCAAAACGGCATTGTATGTTACTATTTTATTGAATAATCCTAATTAAAGAAAAGTGAAATTTCTTTCTTGTTTTCTTCATAGTGAGTTTTGAGGGTGATACCAATAGTGATTTCAATGAATCATCAAATGTCTCAGGTACGATTTTATTTTATATTTGTCTTAATGGTTTATTTGTCTTATTTAGGTGTTCGATCACCGGTAGCACTTATTGATGTTAAATCTCCAGGAAGAGTTCTAAGTAAAGTAGCTTCAACCAAAAGTCTTGATAGTGATAGTGCAGATGGTTTTGATTCTATTCCAATAAAAATAACATCACCAACAAAAAAAGGTATTTAGAACTATTATCATAGCTAATCAACTGTAATTTGAATTTAGTTAAATCTGGCGGTAAACGTCGTCCAGCTTGTCAATTTGGTACATCTTGTTATCGAAAAAATCCTAATCATCGTTCTGAACTATCACATCCAGGCGATAGTGATTATGAAGATTCGAAAGATACAGATAATTGCTATGACAACAATGTGGATAAACCATTATGTCCATTTGGTAGAACATGTTATCGACAGAATCCTCAGCATAGACGTGATTTCAAGCATTAAATGCAATATTTTTTTTTCTTCCTTTCTCTCTCTCTCTCTTTTACATATCAGATCTCCGGTGATACTAGTATTATATTGTATAAAGTAGTGATTGATGTTATTGATTATCTACATTCATTGATCAGATATAGAATTTTTCATTATAGAAAATAGTTTGAACAATAGAAAATTGATAAATTCACGTTTTTGTAGATGTCTGACAATGAGAGTGTTCTTGTTAATGTTTTGACAAAACGAATAAATGTTTTAAATTATACAACATTAGATGAAAATGAATATAATGAAGCGTATTTTAAACATATTGGCTTAACTAATGTTGATATACGGTCGTATCAATTACATGGAATTCGATGGCTTATCGAACGATACGAAAAAGGACATGGAGCAAGTGAGAGATCGAATTTTTTTATTGAGTATTAGTTTAGTAGAATACATATGTCTATAGTTCTTAGCGATGAAATGGGTCTTGGAAAAACATTACAAGTAATGCCAGATAATTCAAAAGCAATGATGAATTCATCTTCTTTATTTAGACAATTGGATTCTTATTGTATGTATGTAAAGCAAAGAAACAATTTCCATCGATTGTCATTAGTCCATTATCTGTCCTACAAAATTGGACAAAAGAATTATCACGGTAATACTATTGTTAAAATGAAATCTAAAAACAGAAGGAGAAAAAAACTAATCGAATTTTGTAAGATTTGCTCCTGGATTGAATATTCAAATATTTACTGGTGCCAAAGATGAACGAAATGAACTCGCGGAAACAATTAAAAAATCGAAATTCGATATTTTATTAACAACATATGAGTACATCTTGAAAGATACAACTTTTTTTCAATCGTTTAATTGGAAAGTTTTAATTATTGATGAAGCACATCGAATTAAAAATTCTCAATCACTTTTACATGGTGCTCTCAAAACGGTTTGTTTATTTCTTTCTTTCAAATAAAGGGGTCAATAAAACGTTAGCATTGAATAATGACGGTGTGAGTGAAAAAAATGTTTTCTTGCAAGTTTGGAAAGTAGTGTTGATTTTTCAATGAACAAAAAGTAGCTGTACACCCACACGCATTTATCTATTGCTCTTTGAATCTACTAAAAAATTGATACAATTTTTAGTTGAACGTATCATGTCGAATACTTCTTACGGGTACACCAATTCAAAATAATCTATCTGAACTTTATTCGTTATTATCATTTTGTGCACCGAATGTATTTTATTCAACGCATCACGAAGATTTTGTTCAATATTTTCAAAATATCAATAAAGACGAAAGTAATTGAAATAGCTCACGTTTGTTTTTTTTTCTGAACTTTATGTTTCTTTTTATATAGCTCGTAAGAAAATATTAATTAGTTTTTTAAAACCATTTGTTTTACGACGATTAAAACGTGATGTACTCACTGATTTACCAGATAAAACTGAATTGATGATTTATCATGATTTATCAAAAATTCAAAAAGAACTTTATAAAGCTATATTGACAAAAAACCGATGTATGGATTTTATTTCAATTAATATCGATAAAAGTTAATTTTATCTTTTATTTTTAAAGCTATATTTGGCCCGACTGAAGCAGGAAGTAAAACAAGCTTAGTGAATATAATGATGCAATTAAGAAAAGCTATTGGACATCCATATCTATTTCCTGGCGTTGAACCTGAACCATTTGAAATGGGTGAACATTTAAGTAAGAATTTATTTCTAATTGATTCTATATAAAAAAAATTTTGTATGAAATAGTTGAAGCAAGTGGTAAACTTCATATATTGGATCATCTTCTTGCACATTTATATGCTAAGAAACATAAGGTACTTCTATTTTCACAATTTACAATGGTTCTCGATGTTTTACAAGATTATTTAACTTATCGTGAAATCTACAAATACGAACGTAAGAATTTATTTTAATTTACTGAAAAAAAAAGAAAATCTTCAAATAGGTTTGGATGGTTCGGTACGAAGTGAAGAAAGATTTTTAGCTATTAATAATTTCAATACTAAAGATGATACATTTATATTCTTGTTGAGTACAAAAGCAGGTAAGCAGATTGTACATTAGATTTTTCTTTCCAAAGGAAAATAATATCTAACTAGGTTTGTTTGTATTTAAGGTGGTGTTGGTTTAAATCTTGTGGCAGCTGATACAGTTATTTTTTATGATTCGGATTTTAATCCACAAAATGATTTACAAGCAGCTGATCGATGTCATCGTATTGGACAAAAAAGGTAGACGATGTTTTGTAAAGCAGCACAAAAAAACAGCTAATCTCTTTTTACCTTGTTTTAGACCAGTACGAATTATTCGTCTTGTTTGTCAAAATTCTTTTGAAGGTTTGAAAAAATTTGGTGTTTTCCTTTTTTGTAGTAAAATTTTTTTCTAAGTGTAGAAGTTATCCTTCGTAGAGCAGAAGTCAAATTGAAATTATCAAAAACAATTATGGAAAATGGTGAATTAGCATCTGGTCTAAATACAGTTATAGAAACGAAAACACAGGTTTGCAATATCATTTTCATAAATTACTCTTGAAGAATTATTATTTTTCACAGCTTCAAGATGTACTTAGAATTGGCATTGATAAATTATTAGATGAAACAGCACAAATGGATTATACAAAGATTGATTTCAACGATATTTTGGGTGAAACTGATAAAAATGGTCATTGGCTCGCTCTAGCTGAGAATAAAGAAAATGAAGATAAAGAATTATTACCATCGGGCAGCACTAATGATGATAGCATGTACGTATTCGAAGGTGTTGATTATCGCGATGCTGCTAAAAAACCGGACATTGATCTATTTGATCGTCTTATAACAACTGATGAAAAAGCAAGTAGCACAACTGGAAGTTTATCGAACCATCGTACTATTGAACGAACACAACGACATCAAATGACTGAAGAAGAAAAAGTAGCTCGTGCAGCAAAAATCCGTGAAACGAAAGCCCGACAACAACAAGAAATGGTAAGATATATTGTATGAGGATTTTTTGTTTTTAATCAATTTCTGTTTAATATTAGGAAGAAGCAGAACGAAGACGTGAGGAACGTCGTAAAGCAAAACGGGAACAATTATGGACATCAAACAATTATTGTTCTTGTCGTGTATTATTATCCGAAGATGAAGATGAAGAAACTGATGAAACAGCTCTATCTGATAGTGATGGTATTTTATTTGAAAATACTATTTCAATAAATTGAAATGATTTTTCTCTCTCGTTTAGATGATAGTAGCGGTGAGACAAAGTTACATTATGTTTTTGGCGATGTAATGAAACCTCAATTACATGGAGAGAAATGTGCTATTTCAGTTCATTGCGTTGGTAATTAATTTTGATTAATGCTGATATTTTGAGATGTTGCTTTTCTTCTCTACTTATTTTCTTCTAGATGATTCTGGTCGATGGCCAGCAAAAGGTGTATTCGCTTCAATTTCTAAACGTTCAAAAGAGCCAGAAAAACAGTAAAAATTTCTCGATATTCTATTACATTTGAAAATACAATTTAGTCTTGCAGATATACACTTGCTGCAGAAATGGACGATATTAATATGGGCGATGCACATGTAATTTCACTAAATGATTGTGTGATTGACGATGAGCCAGAATGCGATCAATATGTAGCCTTGATTGTTGCTCAACATCGGTATAAATTTGATTTTACTGCTCTCGATTCTGGTAAGTCTAAATTTTTTATTGAATCGATTTCAAATAATTATTTCATACGTTTATCGACTAGCTCTCAGAGGCCTAGCAAAACGAGCGAAAGAACTCAAAGCAAGTGTTCATTTACCTCGCATTGGTGTTGGTTCTCAAGGTGATTATATTTTGATACTCGATTGAACTTTTTTTTCTAATTTCTTGTTATACAACAAGGTTTCAACTGGTATGGCACTGAAAAATTGATTAAAAAGTATTTATCTTCTTGTCGTATTCCGACATATATTTATTATTTCAAACGTGATGGTTCTGCAACGAATAATAAACGATCAAATGAAGAATCTCTTGGAAATAATAAACGGATGACTACAGAAAGTATAAATTTCCGATTAATTTTAATTAGATAACAAAAATAATTATTATTTTTTGGTTTCAGAGAAAACAAACCATAAAGATCGATTGAAAATACATTTGCCTAGTTATTTATCTGGTATACATATTTTCTTTCATGAAATTGATGATAACACGAAAAGAAGATTGCAACGTTTTATTTATGCGTATGTATAGAGTTTTCTTTAATATATTATGAATTATTTTTTGTTTATGTTTAGTTTCGATGGTGATGTTGATGAGAAGGCTGATTCTAATACGACCACGCATATTTTAACTTCAGGCGAATGTCGGGATGTGCTCGCTTTGAAAGACGCATGTTCAAATGCTCTTATTGTTAACGTTGAGTGGCTTGATGTATGTGTAAGTCAGGGAAGAAAACTCCATACTGATATTTATGAACTGTGATATCTCATATTAAATTACGAATTATTAAAAAGAAAAAAATTATTTTCATACAACAAAGAAAACTGCTCCACTGTTTGTGTGCATATTGTTTTATATATATTTTTTGTATCGATTATATGGAGCATATTGTTCAATAGTATATGAAATCACTAAACTGAGAAATAAATATTCAATATATAGCCATTTGCATCTTGTTTGCATTCATTTACTTCTTATCGGATATGGACTAAAATCATATTTTCTATTCAATACTTTGAATTTAAAGGAATAAAGGAATAATTGTAAAATTTTGAATTACTCATTAAAAAAAGTTATTAATAATGAATATTTAGATAAATTAGAAGTTAATTAAGTAAAATGTACAAATCATAAGTTGCTATATAGTTAAATTACACAGGACTAGCAACCATGGTCATTTACGATCGTACACGGAGAAGCACGACCATATAACGAGAAAAACCGATTATTTACTATACTTATACACGAAGTCTGTATATGATCTCCGTTTTGCTCCGTATTTTGTCGTAAATGGTCGACGATTGTAAAACTGAGCCATATATTACGTCCAAATACGATCGTATATGAAGACAAACGGAACGTATACAACCGTTCACAGCTCTGCGTATGAACTCTGGAAACCTCGACCTAGTTAGCTTTCCCAGGTCGAAAAATCTGACGCAAGATCTTATCAGATCTTACAATATGATTGCTCGACTTGGGTAGCGAAAATGTCGTAAAATCAATTTCTTGGACGAATATAGTCGTATAAAACTTGAAGCTATATCTAGAGTCACTTACGTTCCTACAGCTTAGAATCGATGATGCTTTGATAAGATCAGTTACATCGGATTATAAAAAGTACTATCAATATTCTATGGTTTAATGAAAAATTATACCAGTACTCTGCAAGAAAAAAGGAGCTCTGGAGAACCTTTTTTTCTAGAGAGTACATTGGGCCTATATCTCGAAAAATAAGTAGCCATGAGTTGGTTACTTAAATATGGGATTAAAGCCCTATCGAAGGAATACCAAAATCATAATTTCACTAGTGTATTGATTGGTCGTCTTATTCTCAAATTGAACGCATAGTGGCGCATGATGGAGTACTAGAATGATTAACAAAACTATAGTACTCTTTTGATAACTTGTAACTTTCAAAATTCGATCAAATGTTAATGAGATTACTATCGAAATGATAGTTTCAGTATGTGGTCTTGCTATTGATATATAATTCAATAGGATTGATTGAGAAAAGTACTAGTTAGCCAATTTTACATATTATACTATCGCTTCCAATGTTTTGGTGATGACACTCAACCAGTTATTTTAACATTTGATCACGTGCTGCATAAGAATTATTAGATTTTAGAAATTGATTCGATAGTGTTATGTCCATACTGAAAGCGCAGCAAAGAAAACTTTCGTGTATTAATGGTCCTATAGAATATAAGTAGCGCCATGACAGAATCGAGTGACTGAGAAATATTAACATGGCTTAGTTCATATTTTAATATGTTAACTTCTCAGTTCGATCATAATGTGATCGTCAAAAACTGCGCCTTTTCTGGCATAAGAAAGCTACTAAATGGTGTAGTACTGCATGAATTTTCAATTTCTTTCGCCGCAATACGTAGTACCATTTTACGAGCTATGGTTTTCGCTACAAAATAGTCTTTGCTTCTCCTATATTTTGCCTTCATATTCTGCTATAACGAATCACGGCGTAGTTTTTCAACAAGTGTTGCCATTTTTGACGTTATTGCAGCGTTTAAAGTCGGTTACCGTATCGTTTATTTTCTTAGATCCGAGCTGTTCAACGTTCACCGGTTTAACTTTAATCAAACTAGAAATTGAGAAGATAAAATATTTTATCGAGATCAATATTGTAAATACTTTTCTGATTATATTTTTCAATGTTACGTTTTTATTTTGGTTACTAATATTTGTTGGGATAAAATGTACTATCAAATTGATCAATACTAACAACTACATAAAGAACGAATACTATATGCGTATATTGCAATGTAACGCTTGCTAGTTTTGTAAAGAGTACCAAGTAGGCGATTCTTTTATTACCTACAGACGAGAATGATGTTTATATTGACACGTTATAGTGGTCTAGCAAGCGATATGAGCGTGATGAAACAAGATCGCCATAGAATCTGAAATAACGTACTATCGCTTTATTTTACTCTGATTTCTAAATGTATTTCTCGCCAGTTTGTTGTGGGAATGAGAAAACTATACATGGCACTTCTAAATTAGCAACGATGAAATATCACGTTATTCAGCTACTTTCATTGTACGATCGTTTGGATATTAAAAGTCTTGACACTTTATGCACTTCTTCTTTTTCATTCTAAATATCATATACGTCAAACTTGAAACTTGAATTCAATTGAAAATTTCAATTTTCAATTTTCAACTTTTAAACCAATAGCATTCGGAAGATTGAAAGCGAATGTTCACTGGTCAATTATAATGATCCACGTGTTCTATTCTCCTCTTTTCTCTATGTTAATTTCTGATTTATTCAGTGACTAAAACATGGCTGACAAAGACACATACTTTTTAACTGCAATTTTCAGTAGCTTTCACTCAAAAACAGATCCATGTGTGTTGAAGATACCATGATTGCATTTATTAGTGTATAATATACTGTAAGTTAAAACAGAAGTAAAATTCCCAGGGCTTTAGACGCAAGATTAAGGGAGACTTATTCTTCGCGATTTTCTTGTCTTGTTGACGTTTAACTTACGCACCACTACTGTCGAAATAATAAGTAACTGATCTGTTTAAAAAATATTCGTTCGTAGTGAATAGATTGATCTATCACACTTCATTTTAAACTTTATATCAAAATATAATGAGCCCGAAGGAGAAAGAAACGTTTTGAAACATTAAACAACATTATGATACAACACATGCAAGACATTTCGATAAATCAGTTATCTAACAAATTAGCATAAAAAATCCTTTTATAAGTCAATTTCAAAAGGGCTCATCCATAACTAACGCCTATATCCAATTAACTCCTTGATGCATTCAGAATGAATTTCCAGGGACTAATCACGGAGTGTACTTTTGAAAAAATTACTTCAAACGAAACAATATGACTTGAGTACTCTCTAAAACTGAATATTTCTTGAAATTATCAGACTCTATTATCTGAAATTTTATACAAGTCAACAGTATTGTTTTATCCATATTTATCATAAAAGGCTATTGCAACTTATCGTCATATAGTCTAATCAAATTTCTTTTCGCGATTGTTATAATTGTTTCATGTCGCTCGTAAGTATTATTTGATTAGATTAGCGTTGTACATCGACGTTGACATTACTTCTGTATTTAGTTAATAAGCAGTACTTATTACAACATACATGAACAGTTAATTCAGTACCTTCATCGGATAAAAAGATACACGTAAATCACGCGAATTTATTTTTCATTTAGATAAAATAAAATGCGTATTCTTTTATTTTGATCATTGATAATTATTGAGCCGATACAAAACAGAAAATTTGTAGTTTTCATTATTTTTACATTATGACTTATCGAAATGATCACGTACATATCTGATGATCGAAAATTATAAATTCCGTTATTTCTTTATCAACGAAAAAATTCAAACAAGACTTAGAGCGGTTGTATCATTAGCTTTCATGATCAGTTCAAAATGTGCACGGTCAAGTAGTACACGAATATTTGCTTTGAAAAACAACATTATCATAACACTTTACTGACGACGAAGCAATGTCAACGATTTTGTGGACAAAAATATTGACACAAATTTAATCTTGTTTGACGAGCCGATTTCCATTTTAAATATATTGAAAGCATCTCTAGATTTTGCAATAAATTAATTTCCATCAGAAAGATTCATGTGCGAAAAAATCTATGAACATCTTGTATATTCATGATTAGAAAAGAGATTGCTATTCAATCAATAGCTTGAATGGATAGACTAAATATTCAGTTTGCTATAGAAATATTTCAAATGAAGATTACTCAAATAAAGCGAATAGCCTCCAACCTGTTATAAATTTTAAAAAAAAGGTTTGCATTTAGATTTTTTCATTTATTAACAAACAATCAATCATCGTTCTTCGTAGCCACCTATTTAAAATTACCAATCAGTAAAATTTGAATGTTGACAACATGTTTTCTAACTTCATTAAAATGCGAACTCTATTGAACCAAGTACTAAGTATGTTGGTAACATGTCACTCAATACTATACTTATTCAAATATTTTGTCACGTTTATTTATAGGCAAAGAAACTTAAGCATTAACTATGAATCGATCTACAATTAAGTAAGAAACACATCCTTCTTCTATAGTGTATATTTACCATTTTGTTTCAAGCAAAAAAAGATAAAACATCGCTTCATTCAATGTTGCCATGCTCTTAATCGCATAACAGACAAACAAATCGTGATTTCAATACAGACGAATGAACTTCATCGAGCAATGTTAGTAACACTATCCTTTCTGTTCTCGTTCCTAAGTTCTGACGATGCGTTACTTATTAAAAGAATAAAGTTTGTTCTTGGCATTACTTTGAGAATTCATCTACCTAAGAATATATACATATATATATTTTTTTAATTCATGCTGAACAAAGATTCTTTTAATAATAAAACTCAAACGATTAGAAATAGCAAGAGAACTACTATATTAAAATAGATATGCGGCTTAACATTATAATAAGTCGGTCGCTGAATAAAAAATAGACAATCAATGTAATCCATTCGTAATAAAAAAAAAAGAAAAGGAAATTAATATGAAGTGCAAACTAAAACGAAAAGCGAGAAGCAAACACCTTGTGCTTAATGAAACATAATCCACTATATTGGAATTATAATTGATGAAAAAAAAATGATATGTTATAAGTCTTCTATTTCAAGAATAGCGACATCTAAAGCCAAGCGAGAAACACATAGAGGACATGATTCATCGAGTATGATATGTTCGTTCAATGATATATATATATAGTCAGCTTGTTCTCTCATCAATTCTCTTCTTTCACATATTTATTGCTTGTTCACATATCCAAAACGACTCACCGCCGGTAGTCAGTCATCTTAACATCATATTCACTTCTTTAGTTCACGTTAACTGAACAAATAAGCAATCGTCGTCTACGTATGCGTCTAC
The DNA here is from genome assembly GCA_905331475.1 of Rotaria socialis. NCBI lineage: Eukaryota > Metazoa > Rotifera > Eurotatoria > Philodinida > Philodinidae > Rotaria > Rotaria socialis. Next base: position 157,916 of record CAJNYU010003342.1, on the reverse strand, counting down.
CTTATTCTTCTCTATTGCCTTGTTGCTATAGTCGAATTAGTCGTCGCATTATAATGTTTGTGTATGAGTACGTAGACAGTCTCTCATTGTCCTTTTTAGATCTCATTTGCGACTCGTCGTGTATATTATATTATTCGACGATGTCATCAACGAACGGAACAAGTGCATTACGAGTTAATGTGGCACTATCCGAACGTGACACTGTTAAACTTATACTCGATTTTTTTCAACAACGTGAACTTTATATTAGTATGCTTGATATCGAACGCGAGACAGGTAAGTTTTTTAAATAAAAAGCAATTATTTGATTTCAATCAATTGTCATATATATATATATAAATCTGTTTTTTCTCATCTTAATAATAGGCATTATAAATGGATCGTTTTCTGAAGATATACTTTTCTTACGGCAACTAATTTTAGATGGTCAATGGGATGATGTTATCGATTTTGTTCAACCATTAAAAACAATTGACTCATTTGATGCTAAACATTTTATTTATATTGTACTTAAATATCAATTTCTTGAATTATTATGTTTAAAAACAGAAGCACAAATTGAAAATGATTTATCTGTTGAACAAATTGTTAAGTAAGATACTCTATTGTGTTTCTAACGAATCAAAAAAATAATAATTATTGTTGTTTTTCTCTTTTTTTCTGTTAGATTTCTTAATGATTTAAGACCGTTTGCACCCAACGAACAAGAATACAAAAAATTATCATTTTTACTTACACTTAAACGTTTACAAGATCATACTGATTATAGAAATTGGAATCCAAGTGCTGGACGTGTACAATGTTTTCAAGAAGTATTTCCACTTGTTCATCGATTTTTACAAGTAAATTATTTCGAATAGTTATTTGAAAAGATTGTTTATTTTTTTCTAATCCCTCTATGCAACAAGCGTGTAAATGACATATTGTTAATCCCTATTTTATTTTTCTTAGGTGGATAAACAACCAGTTCCTGTTGCACAAGGCGATCGTCTTATTCAATTACTTGTCAAAGGTTTACTCTATGAATCATGCGTTGAACATTGCCAAGCGCGTGCTACAAGTACTGATGAAACAATTGATTTGTCTGATCCAAATAGTTTATTAGCAACTACACGTTTATCCGATACAGATGTTTCCCTTCTTTCATGGCTTCATGCATTGCCAACGGAAACATTTTCGTGTCCATTCGAACAAAAATCGTTAACATTAAATATCGATAAATTTCAAAAACCAATTCTCGAAGCAACATGGGCTGAACATGTTCTTAGTACGCCATTTAAACCACAAACAATGTTTCCATTTAATGCAACACCAACTGGTAAACCACGTTCAACTGAATTGATGTCGCGTTCATTAGCACCACAATATGATGGTTTATCTTATGGTCTTATACGTTCACAAATCTTCGGAGATTATAATCGAAATTTTGTTAATGATATGAGTCGTTCGTTGGCAATTTGTAATTTAAAAGATAATGGAAATATAAATACAGTACCAGTAACACCATTACCAACTGTAGAAGAAGTTCTTCAAGAAGACACACCTTCATTATCAACACCACCACCACGTACAATGTCACCAGCAGCTAATATTATATCTCCACAAATAACTCACCGAGTACAATCACCAAAACGAAGTGTTATTGGGCCACAATTTTCAAGTAATACTGTATCATCGTCATCAAATGACACTATAGGACAACAATATTTTTCATCAATGAAATCTGCTGGCGAACCTGGTCAAGTGAACAATAGTCACGCATTTAAACAAACAAATGGTGCAAGGATGAATGAAAATGGAAATCGATCACCAAATTCAACTAAAAAATCATTACAGTAATGCATAGATTTTTTAATTTTATAATTTATTAAGAAATCGTTGTTCCTTAGAAGTGTAAGCCAACAACAATCAGATCCATCAACTGATCGTTTACTGAAAGTAAGTAAATATTGAATCGGTTTTTATCTAAAAAAATTCGGTTTCTGTTTAAAAGGAATATCAAAAAAGTCGTGCAGAAAATATTCGACAATTCGACGAACAAGAAATACGAAAAAATGAATTACAAAAACAACTTTGTAAGTTTAAAATCAATTGTTTCTGATATTCTATCAGTTATCTTTCTTTTTTCCTCCAGCATCATCTTCTACTAATCCAAAAATACGAGGAATCAATGACGTAACTAAATATGATTCTCTTGAAGTAGATATATAGATCTTTCGTTATCAATTTAAATTTTCAAAAAAATCTTTTACATAGGATATCGCTCGTTCTCCAGCATTTATCCCGTTAGCATCCGTTGAAGATGTTCAAGCTATACGTGCTATTGATATACATCCAAGTGGAAAATATTTTGCTGTTGGTTCAAATTCAAAAACACTTCGTATTTGTGGATATCCTGATACGAAAAATATTCGTGCAGACTCTGTAACACAACCAGCGAAAGTTTTCTATAAGAAAGGCAAACATCATCTGGGTAGTATTTATTGCGTAGCATGGTCACCAAGTGGTCGAATTATTGCAACCGGATCTAATGATAAAATAATTAAACTTGTTCGAGTTGATATGGATAGATTTGACGATGAACAAAATTGTAAGTAGTAATCGGTTTGCCGAGGAATAAATTATGGAAAACAAAAAAAAAACATAATCTTTTATAGATCCAGAAATTGAATTAACACACCATAATGGAACTATTCGTGATGTTATTTTTATGCATGATAATTTAAAAGATGATTCAATTTTATTAAGTGGTGGCGCTGGAGATTGTAAAGTCTATGTTACTGATGTGAGAAAACAAACAACTATTAAGAGTTTCAGTGGTCATCAAGGTAAAACAAAATTCATCGAACTTGTCTTTTGAGATCATATTTTTTACAATCTTCGCTTAATCTCTAAATTGAGAGTAAATGTGTATGTATTATACGTTTTAATTCTGCAGAGATCCTATTTGTTTTATCGAAACCAATGACATTCAACGTATGTCATATCTAAGATTCGAGCAATGTTGACAGATGATAACGCTAAACGATGATAGCATCAACAGTAAGTGATATATTATACGACTAAATTATATACATATATATATATATATATCATCCAGGCAAGATATGATCGACGAACTCAGAAAGAATTTTATCCTTATCATTACTTATAGAAACAAGCAAATAGTGTTTGCTTGAAATAAACTTCTCAATCATTTGTACATTTTTCAAAAAATATTTTAGGTCACATTTATTCATTGTTTCCATGGGATGCATGTAGTTTTGTATCGGGTAGTCAAGATGGTACATCACGTTTATGGGATATTCGCCAACCGAATTGTGTTAATGTTATTGCACCTCGTCCTTCAAGTAAAAATAAATATAGAAAAAAGAATGAATTCGTTTTTATTTACTTTCTTTCAATATAATAGATAGTGCAGTTTCAGCAGTAGCTGTTGATAATTCTGGTCAATTATTAGCAGCCGGTTATGAAGATGCTTCATGTTTACTTTATGATCTACGTGGAAAACGTACTGTGCAAGCGTATCAGCCACATTCAAATGAAATACGAAGTGTTCGGTTTTCTGTACATTCATATTATTTACTTACTGCGTCGTACGATAAAAAAGTTGTTATGACTAATTTAAGTGGTAAGAAAACGTCAAGTTATTTAAATGCTTTCTTTTATTTAATCTTTGTTTAAAGGTGATCTTACAAAGCCATTGGTTTTATCCAGTGTTGCTGCACATACCGATAAAATTATTCAAGCTCGATGGTATGCGAAACTTTGATTTTTTGTTTAGGTATTGAATAAAATTTGATTTTTAAAAATTTCAGGCACCCAAATGAAATATCATTTGCTACGACGAGTGCTGATCGTACATGTTTAATTTGGGCCCCACCTCTTTCAGCTTTGTCAGCGCTTGCGCAGTCACCATAAACGATACTAAAATCTACTGAATAAAAATTTGATTATTTGATCTCATTTTCATTTTTAGTCTTTTCTCTTCTTTCCTGTTTTTCTTGTAATTTTTTGTTCGAACAAAAAAACAAAAGAATTTGCATCAGTTTTTCTTTATCTCTTGATCTACAAATATTGATGCATTTTATTGTTTGCGATTTTCATCTAGTATTAGTGTGGCTGTTCTTCAGAAGCCGAAGATTTGGCTTCGTTTTTTTTTCTTGAAAACAATGCGCAAATGTGCCGATAAAAATTTATTTGTTTTATTCAATTGATGTATATTTTTTTCTTCCTCGTTTGAAATAAAAATAAAATAAATTATATAATAAATGTAGTATTTCGATTTGTTTTTTATGGCTACGCCTGTGATGATGATAATCGATCGAGTAAGCGTAGTTTTGTTAGAATAGATCGACTAAAATCTGTATTTAATTCCCATAGGTTTTCTTCAGTTATTTGAATATCAGATTTTTTTTCATCGATTTGGATTTTTAATTTTTTCACTCGATGCGAAAGAAATAAAGTGCCAACTAGACAGGCTATGGTTAGTGATGAAAGTGTCAAATCTATCATAGATGGCATTTTTGATCATAGGAAAAATTAATCATCGCGCCTTTTCATCAGATAGATTTCATTTTCTTTTTCAATTAAAATATTTCATTTGATAAAATATGGAAGTTATAAAAGATGAAATTTACCTTCTGAAAGATTCTAGACTGCTGTTTTAAGCTGAAACTGATTTCTTGTTCTTGCAAAATTATCGCTCATTGAACATCGGAAACACTAAATACTGTAACCACCATCAAATATGCAAAGTCTATAGTGCTACTATTCAAAGCTACTCGAAGTTTTGAATGTAATAAAGTAGCATGTTTCTTTTTTTGCTAAATTCCAGATGCCACTTCTATACTATTATGATTTAATGTCACAGCCCTGTCGGGCTTTGTACATTTTTCTTAAAATAACTGGTATTCCATTTGAAGAAAAACAAATTGCATTACGAAAACTGGAACATATGACTGATGAATATGCTCAAATAAATCCATTTAAAAAAGTGCCAGTTATTGATGATTCTGGTTTTATTCTGACCGAAAGGTAAAAACAAATAATTCGGATTTTTCTCATCAAATTTTTCTCATTGATTTAGTGTGGCAATTTTCATGTATCTCTGTGATAAATACAAAATAAATAATTGGTTTCCAACAGATTTAAAAGAACGAGCACGTGTTAACGAGTATGCCAATTGGCAACATTTTAATTTACGTGCTACAGGATCCATGCTTTTTCTTACGAAAGTAAACGTCAACATTTTCTGCTTCGTAAAATCGAGAGAACTGTATTCAACTTTCATTTAGATCATTACACCTCGCATGACAAATAAGCCACCAGATGAACGCGAATTAGAAAAATGTCATCACCGATGGCAAGTATCAATAAATGGTCTTGAATCTGTTTGGTTGGCTCGATCATCTTATTTAGGTGGTGATCATTTAACCTTTGCTGATTTACTTGGTAAATTTGCATTTATCAAAAATAAAATTGACAATATAATGATCGTTCGTATTTAGGTATTTGTGAACTGATGCAACCGATTGCTGCAGGCTACGAGCTTGATGAAGAAAAATTCCCTCGTGTTCGCGATTGGATGGAAAGAGTTAAAAGAGAAACACAACCATTTTTTAATCAAGCGCACGCTGTGCCTATGCGTCTGAGAGATACATTATTGAAACATGACAAACCTAAACTTTAAAAAGGACAAAACCACAATTTAATTTATGTGATTTATTCTACTGCTTTTTTTGCATTATGTGATTTTAATGTCTTCCTTGATTTTATGATTCAATAAAAAAAAAAGGTATCGATAGGAAAGATTAAATCATTGAAATGGAAAAAATCCAAAGGATTCATCAAGTGTTGCTTCCTTTTCGAAAGAAAACAAATGTTTTACGATCGATCAATCTCGTTCGAGAAAGAAAAAGAAAGCAAAATGATATTCAAATTTTCCATTTGAATATAAATATCTTTCGAGGTCAAATCATTAGAAATCTACTAAACGACGAGAATAGATTTTTCTTTTCTAGTTGTACGATGTATTAAGATTTAAAGCAAATGGTTATATTCTACAATTAAACTCTTTCAAGCATTCTTCAATGGTGTACTAGTTGCTTTTGTATTCATTATTCGTAAAGCTTTTCTTTTTGACACATCTCTTCTCGCGTTCGCCTTGTTTATGCGATAGAACGACGAGCGATGGACATAATTGCGATTTGATTTCTTCGATCGTTGTGCTTAGTAAGCATATACAACACAGTACGGTATGCAAATGGGCTGCTATATGAGAGTGTTTATAGGGCCAATAGTAGAAAGAAATATGTATATATATATACATACATACATACATACATACATATATTAATTGTTGCCAAACATATGTTTCTAAAGCACAGAATAGACTCTCAAAAAAAAAAGAAAAAAAGTGTCTCCTTTAATATCTGATAATCATCATAAAACAAAATAAGGAACAAATGATTGATGAATAGTTATTAACGTTTGAAAAGATGGAATATTCTAAAAATTTGCATAATTTGAATAATAGTCTCGTAGGAAGACACTAAAAAGCATTTTATCTTGTTTTTCTATCTCAACGGAAAAGATTTGGAACGAATAGAAATTCTTAGTGTATCCAACCAATGAAAAATCGATCCGTTCTATAAGTTGATATGAGGAGAGGAAAAAAAAAGAAATGATATCCATTAAGAAAAAAAAGAAAAGGAAAAGGTAGGGCAGAAAGAGAAGGGGAAAGAGAGAGAGAGAGAGAGAGAGAGAGAGAGAAAGAAAGAACAAATCGAATTATCTATCGAAAAGCGATTCACACATATAGAGACGCACACACATCATACACATCGTCAAAAGAGACGCGACGACAAGAAACACTTGATTAATTGTTCGAACGGAAATATAATCATAAATATATTTCTCTCTTCTCTCTTCTCGTCTAAGTATTAAAAACTAATAACACATCGCTTAAAGATAAAGAGACAATATTCGAGTATTTTATTTTGTGGTAAGTCAATATCATTATATTATTAAAAAAATATAAGGTCTAGTTTTATTTTGTATAGCATGATACTAACATCTAGTTGGCCCACACCATCATCTTCTATTGAAGACCCATTATTCTCTGATGATATAATGTTATCAGCTGCAACAACATCAAGTCAACATCAACCTAATTTTTGGTTTTCTGGTAGTCCACTACCTTCATTTTTCTCCTCGTCATCGTCATCAATAAATGGTGGAATAGATAAACTTTCCTATACTCAACAACCAGCAGCACATAAAGTTCTTTTCGATTCAAGTGCATGCAGTTCAAGTTCAGGCAGTTCACCACCATCATCTAATGATGTTCTTCTTTCACGTCCACATCCAACATCAGCAGCAACATTAAATTTAGCTCAATTTAATTATATCCAACAAAATCATCATCATCAGCATCCATCTGTTATAACACCAACATCAAATAATTTTCTACCTCGAGATGATTGGTCACAAATGCCAATGGGGGGACAAACAACAACTTCGAACACCTCCGCATGGCATCCACAACATTCAACAAAAGGTAAAATATTTCGAAATCATTTATAACATCCTATTGTATAGAGAAGAACTTGTTCATAGGTATTAAACGTGTACATTATACATATATATATAGATTCATTCATTCATTCATTCATTTTCTCTGCCTTAATGGATATTCAATGATTGGAAGGATGATTTATAATATTTGTTGCTAGCGCATTACATTTGCACATTTCTCGTAATGCCATGATGCTCTCTCGCTCTCTCTCTCTCTCGTTGCCTCTCACTAGCTCGTTTGTTATGTAATACAAAGAAAGACATTTGACAATAGACTTCCGTTTCTTCTTTTGTTGATTGTTGTTTTGTTAGAATATTAAAAAAATTCATGCCATTATACTGTTTTATATTAAATGACATTTGAGTTTGATCTAATAGGCAACATTTGTATGAATATATGATCGCATCATTTCAGTCGATCGATCAACACCAGACGTTGCATGATTGAGAGCCAATTTGTCACACAACTTAAATTGGTCTGTTGTTATTTTAATCGTTTTTTAACCGCATCAACTCATTCGATGGCACCAGCAGTGGATATCACACGTGCTTGGACTTTCTCTTTTTTGTCCTCACAATTTCAATACCTAAAGCAAAAGGGCGTGACGAATATCTTTGACATTGCTCAATTGGTTTGTTATCACATTCACGAACCACATTTTTGTTTCACACCTTAAACAGGGCATAGATTTTGACTTTTTTTTAATGACATCGACGCACACACACACACACACACATATGTATACACATATTTAATGAGCAGCAAATGACACATTTATTTTTTTTTCGTGAAGGAGAAACTAAATATTTTTCTACGAAGATATATCAACAGAAAGTATATGCAACGAGTCGAATCATCTTATGAGAGAGAGAGAGGGAGAGAAAGAAAAAAAGCGGATGCTAATAGCAATAAACTAGACGAGTAATATTGTACAAAAAAAAACAAGAAAGCCGCTTCCGCCGAAAATGTCTATCATTGTCAATGAACCATTGAAAATCAAAACAAAAAAATATACATAAAAAATTTCGTTGGGCTTCTCATTAGAATTTTCAGTAATCGAAAATCGCTGATTCTCTTTTTTGTTTTTGTTTTTTTATTGACATGTATCATTAGAAATCGATGACATCACTTTAATGGTAAGGTGTAGAAACTAAAAATATGAAAATTGATATTTTACACGAGTAACCTATCATTAATAATATTTTAAGTCAAGTTTTCATTCTACTATGATAATCTAATTGATAATTATACACATATGATGATCGATCGAAAAGTGATTTTGCCATGATGCTCCGTGACATTGTTCATCAAACGTTCAGAGACACATTCAAATGCGCACTCACACGAAAACGAGATCAATATGAGCACAATAATCGATGGCATCATCAAGGAGCACGTCAACCTTTTGAACAATTTGTTTTGACTTTTTTCTTCTTTTTCTTCTTCTTCTATCTCGAGTGTGTTTATAATACACACGCACACAAATGGTTATTAATAAGCCGTTAACTCCGATCGCTTTCTTTTATAAACAAATAATATCTCATGAAAGCAAAATATCTATTTAGGTGTTCCTATTGATAATTCTCAAGTAACGAATTATTCCAGTATGATGAGTGGTATTGAATCAACAAAAGATATGAAACGTAAAAGTAGCCGACCAACATTTACTGGACATCAAATATTTGCATTAGAAAAAATGTTTGAAAGTACAAAATATTTAGCTGGAGCAGAACGATCAAGACTTGCTTGTCAATTAGCTATGAGTGAAGCACAAGTAAAAGTAAGATCTTTTTTTTTTTTTTTTTTTCTAGAAATATCTATTTTCATCAATTCTATTTTAGGTTTGGTTTCAAAATAGGTAAAATATTTCTAAAAATTTTGATTTAAAAAAAAAAACATATTTATATAAATCTTTAGACGCACAAAATGGCGGAAGAAACATGCTGCTGAAATTCATGGACCATCCAGTAAACGAAATAAACAACAAAGAAGCGATGGATCAATTCCGACCATTGAATCAGATTCAAATTCAAATTAAATCATTATCAAATTCCCTTACCTTCTTTTTCTTTTAGTGTTTCAGCTATTTGTGAAAAAAATATTGTGTACAGTTTTTTTTCTCGTTGGTTATGCATTATCATTTTGTTCAATGTTCTTTGTCAAAATTCAAACTGTTTTTCTTTTTTTTCTCTTTTTTCTGTTTTGTAATGTAGCTATGCGTTTATCATCATTGCATGCATAGTCATTAATATATTCTATTAGTGGAAATTCAAATGAAGACTATAAAAAGCAACCGACCACCGATAACCTCTCTTACGTTGAATGTAGTATTGATCTGCCTATAGTTCGAATGTAGAATAATCATCAATCAATCGAGAACGCGTTTTGTCTCTTCCAACGAGATACCTAATTCTGCATCTTATAATTATTTTAGATTTTGAATTACAAGTTTCATTTCTATTTAATCACGCTTCTCAAGACGTTGTCTGAGTTCAACTCTAACAAATCTGAATCACCAAGTAAACTATTGTAAAGATCAAAATCAAAAGTTTTCCCCGATGGCCAATTGATATTACTTTTGAATAATTTTTGATTGATTCTTGATATTATTGACGTTGTCGTACATGTTTGAAACAAATTAATTTAATCTTGTTACTCAATAGCACATTCTGAGCCATAATAAATTTTACCAGAACTAATCTGAGACTTCATAAAAGCAGAAAGTTTGCAAAAAACATGCCAATCCATTTTTAAGATCAACTTTAGTAAAATATTTTATAGTGACTGTAGTCTCTTCTAATATAAGCAGATTCACAAATATTACTCAATGATGTTGCTTGTTGAATTAAAATATTTAGTTTCTGGCCTTTCTCTTCCATAGCTTTCTATATTATTTAATAGAGTACCAAATATTGCTTCCCAAAAGGTTCTATTGCAGATTATTATCAAGGAAAAAAACACATAGATGTACTACATTAAAATTCGTGCTGAAGAAAAAAACGACACGAAACAATAATTATGAATATTGCGCACCATAGATATGAAGAAATATCGTAATTTTACTGTACATTTTGACGCTATTCATTTTGAATCGATTCTTGAAATCGTTTTTGTGCTTGATGTAATCGTACGATCTTCTGCTCTCTTGTTAATACAGGCATCGGTCGGCTATCACGAATAAGTGTTATAATGCTGAGTATAATTCCAATCAAAATCAATGCTAAACCTATTCCTGAAAGTAGAACTTCTAAACGCGTAACGTACGATTGCAATATAAGAAAGAAGACGAAGCCAACTGCACAAAAAATTCCGTATATAATAAAAATAATCAGAAGAACAGTTTGTAACATTAAATTGCCTTTGATCCCAAAATAATGTCGAATACATTCATTAAAGAGGAGCATAAATACAGAAGAAATTTCAACACCAAATGCATTAGGAGCATATGCTAAATGGTAGAATTTAAAAATAAAAATTAGAATTTCAAGAATAAACCACAGTATTGAATAAGCGATATTGCAATGTAGAAGAATGTGAAGAGCAGTACTTGATTGATCAGAAACGGTCAGAATCATAGTTCTAAAAAGAAACGACTATTAAAATATATTTCGCATCATTGACTTTTTTTTGCATGAATCATAGCTCTCGGTGTTTTCTCAAATTTTGCTATAAAAATTGCTTACGAACGATCACTAAAGTGAGCAGTAAATCTGAATTATTCCATCAGCCATAGTAAGTGATATAACCTACGCAACACCTTCGTGACAAATTCTAGGTGTGTTCAAATAGTACGCCATCTGTCCTAGCTCTCATGTTACGCTGTTATGATAGGTGTATTTGGACCATCAATAGATATCTACGAAAGGTGCGAATGAATGAGTGAGAGACTTGTGTATATATTTGATTATTTCGTTACTTTAGAAAGATTTTCGCTTAAAATTTTGCTTGCATTTTTTTGCCTTTATTCTCTTTAGATATATTTGCACGGGTAAATAAAGTTATATGCACTGTCAAAAATCATTTTTAGGTATCCAAATTATTCGCTGGGATTTGATATTATAAAGATGAATTTTGTTCTTAAAAAATCTACAAAAAGGTACTTTGCACTAATATTTTTATTTCATTAATCATCTCTTGTTAAAAGAAAAAGGTTAATATCGTTATCTTGTATACGTAATGATTGAAGAAGATACTAAAAAGTGTATTGAAGATATAGGTAAATTGCAACGCAAGGTCGAGAAAATTCTCTTACCTTATTGTTTGCTCGATTGAATGAGTTATTTATATAAAATCAAGCACTTGATTTAGTCATTCTTGACGAAGAGATGATTATTTAACCGTTGCAAATCCTCTGATTCTTTTGTTTTCTCGGTAAAATGAGATCAAGTATTTCATCTCTATTCGTTCCTTTTTTTTTGCACTGAGTGTATATCATAACCAGCGTTCAATGTTCGATCTAGAAAGAATAATCATAGTAAATTTCGTAAATGATGATAGCTTCACTTTTTCAGATAAGAATGCATCTTTCGTTTGTATTTGTGAATCTTCTATTATGTGTGATGAGTGTTTCTTGTGTACAACCGAAACGTATAGCTGATCAAATGTATGTGTCATTTGATCGTGCACGTTCCTGTGTTCGTCGCCTTAATGGCACACATGAAATTGGTTGTCAATCGTCTACGAGTGGAAATTCTGGACGAATGTATATGATTGATAATGATCAAGAATTTAATTCCTATATTACGGATACTAAACTAATCGATTCCTATAGATCATTTATTGTTGCGCTCAATGTTAATTTATTCACCGCCTCTTATGTTGATAAACTGATGACTTCACTTGGTTCAAAACTCAATGGTCTTCTACTTTATTTAAAATCAAGTTCATCTCGTCCTGATTATTTTTCACAGGATGATCAGTCTCCTAACCATCGTTATTCATATTATTTAAATCAAACGCAAGTTGTGAATTGGAATCCACAAGGAACTGGCTTATTTTTTCGTTCATTTCCATTTCCAATGATGTTCATTGACGAACAAGAAGATTATGAGCGATTAGTAAAATTCTATCGACAATTTAATATTAGCCAATCGACACCAACATGTGGTCTCGAATTAAACACATTTCAAAACGCAGCACATACATCGAAAACATGTATGCGCAGGAATGGTATATCGCATTCATTCATTGATTCTGCAGAAACAATGTGTGATCCTGTTGGTGGCCGTAATATCTACAGTAAATTGCCACAATCATTGACAATCGCACCAAAACTACGTCAACCGAAATCAGTAATTCTTATTTTAGCCGCTACGGATAGTTTTCAAATGTTTTTAAAAGCAAAAGGTACGACAGGCGGTGCTCAACAACCAGCTACAGCACTTATAATATTTCTTTCACTTGCACATCTTATTGGACAAGAACAAAATGAATTCAATCAACAAGACAAAGAAATTATATTCGTGACACTTGACGGTGATGCACTCGATTATTCTGCTTCGTTTAAATTTTTGTTTGATATGAAAAATGGAAATTTTCCAACGGGTAATCGAAATGAAGACCCTATTCGTTCTGAACATATTCATTCTATTATTGAATTTCAATCATTAAGTTTAACTGATAAACTTTCAGTGAGTAAATCATTTTCTCGCAATCACAATCTCCGGTAGCTTATTGTTTTTTGTTTTATCGAAATTTTAGCTTTATGCATATCCATCAGCACTTGTTAATCAAACATTTATCGATACACTTAAGCAAAATAATCCAATGATTGTTTCAGCGATGCCTGATTCTCCACTTCCGCCAGCATCTTCACAAATCTTTCTTCGTGAAACATCTTCATCATCGTTTCCTGCTTATATACTTACATCAAATCATGAAAACGAATTATCAAATCATTATTATCATTCATTCTTTGACGATCCTTCAACGTTAGCAATCAATATTTCTTCGTTAGAATATAACAGTACGACTGAATTTAGTCAATGGGTCAAACGTGTTGTTGAACCCTTTGCTCAAACGCTGATCGAGTTCTTTGTAGGTTCGACAATGAATGTAACTATTAAACAAGAAATTATTAATAATCTTGTTTATTGTGTTTTGAAAAATATTAATTGTCCTCTCATTCACAATGTAACAAATCAAACAACTGGAAATGGATTCGATCCATTCAATGAAACATCATTACCATTTTCAATCAATACTGATCCAATATCATCAACAGTAACATTTCCTTTCGTACAAAATATACTCAGCTATTTGTTACGCGATCGCATGCTTGATACAATGAATCTAACCGAGAAAGCATGTGAACAACTCTCAAAAAATGATACTTTCCGTTCGTACACATATGTTGGCGGATATACACCGTCTATCATGTCTGACGCATTCTTTTCTGGATACTGTGTACGATCATATTCACGATCTGTATCATCGATGTCACCAGCATTTGTTATTGATAATTATGATTTATCACAAACAACTTATCCAGTATGGACTGAAAGTCGATGGTCAACTATTAGCTTGCGATTATTTATTATTCCAACAAGAAAACATGAAATAGTTACGCTTGTTGTTGGTATTTTACTACTTTTAACTTCATTTATTGTCTGTTTAATCTTACGTTATTATACAAAGATTAGTCTTTTGCAACCTTCATCATCATAAGTAATGCAGGGACAGGATCCCGGTGTGAAACGTCGATGTACTATTTTGTTTCTTTCTTTCCGTCCGATTATTTCTTTTTTTTTTATAAGATTACATTATTGCTCTTTTCGTTGTTGTAATTATTGCAATTAAAATTCTGATCTATTGATATTTCATATTATAATCGACTAACTAATGTCATAATCACATAAGGCAGGCTAATGGAATTTTCTATACACACACACACTGTTGAATGTATAGATATTAAAGCCTATCGAAATAAAACGGCGAGTGTTCGTATGGGCCTGCTAGCGAAGGTAATATCTACGTTCGAATTTTATATACATCAAATCTTGTGAAAGATAGCTGCATTTTTGTCTAATTAGCTGTTAACACAAAATTTTAATTTAAAAAAATATTGATCATATGTTTATACAGAATCAGGCAATATTTTTTATAATTTATGAAATTTTGCTTCATGAAGAACAATTAACGAAAACGACTGAAGTTTATCGAAAGTAATTTTGTGAAAAATTGGTTATGGCGTGTAAACGATAGCGTCCAATTAAAACTTGAATTCTCAAACGAAATTCACGCTTATAACTATTCGATGGTAAAACGAAGCTTACAAACGTTGACATTGCTGGTACAAATGAAACATAACAGTCGATAAGATATAGCCAAGATTCGTGTGGTGATCTCATACATTTTTCGACAAATGAAATGATTAGACGTGGAAAAGTCAATAATACTAACCTAACATGTGCCGACAATGGATAAGTACTATTTAGCCGGATATTTTACATAGATAACCAGAGACTAATATTAGTTTTTATAATGAAGGGAAATGAAATAATGATGTACCATCTTCTATTCCTATTTAGAAACAATAGTTCTTAGAGAGCAAGTGAATAAAATACCGAATGATGTGCACATTCGTACTATCGATATTCAACATGGAACACGAATCTTTGCTATACATGTGCATATAAATTGATCGATACTCTTCAAAACGATTCTACATATTGATCGTAAAATTGTAAACAATGATTCTTTTTGAAATATTTCTTCGAAGCTATAACCCGAGTATAGTATATACATTGCATTTTTAACATAAGGAAACAAAATTTTCTATTTGGCCAATAATTAACTTGCTCTACGTCATATTGTTAGGGCACATATATGAATTGTGCGCAGCATACAGATCAACGTACTGACATAGAGCAATGTTTGGTTTGGAGAAAAACTTGTAATTAAAGAGAAGAAAGACGACGCAAGTCTGAAAAGAAAAACACAGTGGAACTTTAACACATTCATCCCACTGAACAGTTTTTACAACTCTGATGAGAGTTGTAAAAACTGTTTAAGCTAAAATTGTTTATAGTAATGTTCTATAAAAACTATTAGAAAATGATCTTGATTATTTTATTTGATCCTTGGATTGTTTTATGTAAAAAATCAATAATGGTTCTTTTAATAAACTATGATGCAACGATAGAGTATTTGTACGAATAATACTGATCATATTTGATTGACAAGAAAATGTGTCTTTTTGTTGTTGGTATTTATCCTTGTTTGAGAAATTAAAACGATGTTTATGGTACCCACATCTATTTCAATGGGTCCTCATTATAAGAAAATCATTCCGATGCTTGTTTTGTTTTCGAGAATAGTCCTGGTTTTTATTTATTGAATGCTTTGCTCTCTTAGAAGAGTACACTCAATATCTGAAAGATTAAAATTACTTGCCAAACCTTCGATGGATTTGATTCTTTTAAAAAAGAAATAAACAGGAAATTATGAAACTACGACGATTGAGAATCGCTGAAATGCATAATTTTAAAGGCGAATATAGTTTGCCTATAACTCACTAATTTAACAACAATATTTTATTCGAAATAATTCTTATCTTTGAAGTTTTATCATAAGCCCTTCTTTCAATGTGTGCATAGTGTTATTAATAAATTTGAGCAAATTTTGTGACATGCAAAATATTAACGGAGCAAACAACATCAATGAGTATTCATTAACGGAAGGAACTTGATAAACTGTCGAAATGCAAACAGTACGAAGGCCTATAGTCATATTTATAAACATATGGGTCCCACTATTAACACAAACTATTGTTATGTATATGGTTTTCTACTGACAAGCTCATAGTTCTTCCAACAAAATTTCATGTGCTTTTGTTGAAGTTTCTTTGATCACTAAAATAAGTAACCTATTATCGCATGATTGTATAGGCGACGGTATTCATCGAACCAACAATTGCAGTTTGGCAAGGAATATTGGGTATAAAGATGCAATAAGAGATAAATTTTCCATGTGATTTTAAGAAAGTTGCTTTTTAAGAAGGTAACGCATAAGCTTTGTGTGAGGTCGCAAGATCTCGAACTCACAAGACTAAAGTTCAGTGCCACAGACTTTTTCATGCACAAAAGTTACTTTACAAATAAATTCGTGTCGAACTATTGGTCAAATGCAATAACTGAAGGAAAGTAATTTCAAAATAGAACTACTCAAATATATTCACATTATCTTTGTTTTTCTTTTCTTGATGTATTTGCATAATCGCTCTATGTTAATAGCGGTTTGATTTTTCATTGAAGACATCTCCTGTTTAATTATGAGAGAAAAACGATAAAAAGTTAGCTTTTTCAAGACCTCAATAAGCGATATTAAAAAAAATCCTAATTAACAATGAGACGTAGTTGTTTGATCGGATAATGGAATGAATAAGAAGGTAATTATGAATAAAAATACAGTTACAATCATGACGTGCTATTTTTTAATGTAAATATATATCTCGAGTATCATCCAAATCATTTATTCAAGAATAGGTTGGACTTAAACCAATTGAGAAAGAAACATACTGTTTTCAAAATGTAATTGATGCAAAACTACCGTTGTCATTTGAAAATAAATGTTAACATCCATCTAAGATTGATGTAATGCATCTTAAAATAATATTTATGAAGGTTGACGAATGACTTCCGATCGCCTGACCTCGTAAGTTTCGTCGTTGAAATGCATATAATCGAATTTTTGGTGATCGTCATTTTAACAGAGAGCATCTGGTTTATATTTTTCATGCAATCCGATATTCAAGATCATTTAATCGTGTTGAGAAAAAATGAAGAGTTGCTTAGTCTGCTATCAGTGGCTGACAAGCGATTCAAGTAAAAGAAAAAAGATACATCGATGATCTCTACTCGTGAAATGTCACCTGGAAACCTTTTGAAGTTGATATTTAATCTTTGTCGTGTAATATGTCCTTGAAAATAATGAACTATTTTAATTGTACCAATTGAACACATGATGTCTTTTAAATTTTTTTATGGCACCGCTAATTTTAATGTTATACAAAGTGAAATAAAAAAAAATTTGAAAGAAAAGAGAGGTTAGAATAAGACATTGCTCTTTCGAGTATTGTTTTTATTTATTTAATAATAATAGATATTTTTATCAATAGTTCCACGAAGTTTATTTGCGGATCAAATATGATATGCTTATCCAATCAATCTTCGTCACATCCTGACGTGCTGTGTTTTATCCGTGTTGATATAGGCTAACAAAAGACTGATCAATGAACTAAGTAATCATATAATTTATTCAGCAAATGAGAAAATATAATATTCAAACTTTATTATTTAAATTCTCGCTTTGCTCTCTGACGCTAATGTGTTGTAAATATCTACTACTTATCCTCCATCTATGTAATTCATCATCAAAGCTCAACAAATGCTCCTATAGTTGTGAAGGTAAATCAAGCGAAAGAAGAAGAAAAAAACATACTGAAATATCTACTGCTTCTTGTAAGTTTCTGCGCATCTACACGGATCTGCTTGTGCATCATTATTTTTCTTCATCTTGAACCGCGCAGTGCGATATAAGAAATTGTAATAAATATGACAGAAAGTTTCATCGGTTTCTGTTTTCACTAGAAGGAAATAAAAGATCGCGCGCACTTAAAATACACGTACACACTCTTCACTCTTGATTTATCTACCACAACACGACATGTTATTAGTTTCATTTTTATTTTTAATCCAACAATCCAGATATTATTTATCCAAGCCATATACAGGAATACTTTAGATAGCTTCTCATTTCATTCATTGATTTATTCTTTGAATTGAACGCATCAAGTGAGTTTTGTAACAAGACACTTTGGCTGAAAAGAAAAACAACTGGTTTTGTAAACTCAACACAACAAAATGGCAACGAAAACATCATCGAGTGGAAATGGTAATGTTCAAGCGCTTCGAAGTATGTGGAATTCAAAGATACAAGACGAGGAAAAGTCGAAGCAAGAAACATCAATTGTATCGGGTTCAGAACAAGAAAAGCAACTACCGAAAAGTAGAACATCTACTATGAAAATTACCAAAGACAGATCTATTGCTGCAAGAGTAAACGATGAATCGCCGATCAAATTTAACAATGATAGTAAGAAATTCGATTATCATAGATTTTTTTTTGAAACAAAAAAATTACTTTTATGATATTAGAAATAAATTTATCGCAAGTATTTAAATCTCTAAATTGTATGTTTTAGAAACAGCTATTTTGAAACGCTCCGAAGGATTGCAGTCGATCGAAGAGAATAAAACTTTATCGATTCCTTTACCGAAACTTGAAATCACTTTCAAAGGTGAAGGTCAACTCCTAGCAACTCTTGAACAGTCTACCGTTCGGATGGATAAAATTATAAATAAAAACCCAAATATCTTTCGTAAAGATGCAAACCAGAGTGGTGTTCGTAATTGGCAAAAAGCTCGCCTTGTTATTCGTAGCACTCGTGCGTTTAATCAAACAAGACGAGCATCAGATACTCTTCCACCACTACTGATGAAAACACAGTTGCATAGACAACGATCTCGTGCGGATAGTACGGATAGTAAATTTAATGAAGCATCATTTCAACAATGTGTTAACTACTTCAGTAAGGATAAAGAAAACAAGAGAGATTCTTCGCCTATACGACGAAAACTCAAACGTTCGGTATCAGATTCCAAGTCATGTATGCGTCGTAATAAACTAGATGAATCCATATCTCAATATGAAATGTTGCTTCGTCATTTAAAAAATGATGAGCAATTCATAACAGAACATCCTTCATCATCACCGCAATCATCAACATTTTTGAAACAACGGCAGACATCATTTGGTCATCCACAAATCAGTACGATAGTAGCAAAAGAAAAAGAACAAGAGCAGATATTTCCTAAAACGTCTAGTTCAAAACGGCAAACACAATCATCGTCAAGAAATATTGGACGAACGTTTTCGGAATTTATAGCCAATGATCTTTTCTTATTGTCAACACCTAGTGGCCTACGATCGTTAAGTATTTCTCATGCATCCTCTCAAACAGATATGGCTGAATCAATTCAGCATATACACGATCAAACAGCTATTCCATCGGAAAAAAATTCTACTCCTGCATCGAATGAAAACACTGTCGTAGCAAATGAAGAAGTCCAAATTGTTTTAAAGGAATTAGATAATATACTCAATAGCAAAGATCAAGAAAGATCACTCACATCCAATAGTCAAATCAATGTTATTGTTGTCAATTTACCAGCCGTTTCAAAAGAAGAAAAAGTAAGAAAGGGAAGACATTGATTAAATAGAATAGCTTATTATTTACTACAGATTCCATCATCAGAGAAACCATTAATGCAACGTTTATTCGAAGGAAAAAAGACAGCATACAATACAGACGAGCTTGAAATGAAATCAGTTCGACTACGTGAGCTGCTTCAATAAGTTTTCTTTCTTTGTATTTTAAATATTAAATTCCTTGTCTTTAGCTGAAGATATGATACCAACATATGAGATTGCGAGAGCAAAGGCTTTTTTCGATTCAGAAACACTTCTGGTAGGTATACAAAATTTCGCCATGGCAATCATTTGTTTACTTGATGTGGATTTATAGTATACGACAAAAATGATTAAAATTAGTCGCCGAGGTTATAAACAACATGCGCGAATACTTTGTATTACAAGTGAACGACTATGTAATATAACGAAAAAAAAGCCATATCCTAAAGAAGCAGTATTTTTAAATCAAATACTTGGTGTGACTTGTACACCTTATAAAGATGATTTTGTGTGTATACATACAAAAGAAGTTCACGGTGATCGAGTAAGACAGTTGTTTTAGTAGATTTTATATAAGAGCGAATTTCTGTTTTTCTTTAAAATATTTCAAGGGCGATTGGCTCGCTATTGTGGATCATCCATGCGAATTTATTACACAATTATTTATGGTTATGGGGCGCGATAATAATTCTGATGGTTTTCTTAAAATTAAAACACAGTAAAAATAAATTATTGATTTTAATTTTAGGATTGTCTTTATTTAGTTAGTTTTTAGATTTACACATTGTCGTCGATTTATTGGAGAATGTAAAACTAGAAATTCAATTTTGATTATTGTACTTCTCTTGTTTCGTTTCTATTTTATAGCAATGCCAATTGACTGTACCATCTCGACTGTAAAATGTGACAATTTTTTAATTAAAAAGACCAATTTTGATGCAATAACGATTGTAAGAAGAAAAAACATGAGAGATTCATTTCAATATTTTAGTTTTCTTTTTCTCATTTTTATTTTAGTATACGTCCTGATCAAGTTATATGTTTTTATCGACGAAACTTTTTTTATTGCTTTTTGCGACTACATCTGTTGTTTGTATAATTAAACTCAATGTTGCTTTGCATACGTTAGTCATGGTTTAGAGAAAATAATCAAAAATACTGTAATGTAGTTATGCGCACGTTGAAATGAAGAGCGCAATAAAATCAATGATGCGCATCGATCACGCGGTCTTGCCGTTAACAAGAAAAATCACAAATATGTTTACTTTACGAGTCTAACATATTCGTTTTTTCTTGTCTTTCTCTTTCATTCTCGAGCCTTTCCGCGTAAGCCACAATATATTCATGTAGGAGCTGCTCAATCGATGGAAACCGATTTGACTCCTTTATGTATAGGTTTATAGGGGTAAGAGTTTGATGAATTTCTGCGCAAGCCGTTTCAAAAAATATTGTTTCGTTCCCGAGATATTCAATTTTTCTGAGAGCACCCTCCGAAAAAGATGACATTTTTTGAGATTTTTTGTAACATTCATATTTATTTATGAGTACAACTGTTTTGGTTGAATTTTCTATTATAAGTCGATCTTAGTTTTATCTATTTTCCTTAAAAGAGACAAACTCAAATAGGTGAGTCATCTGTGAGTTGGTCGGAGCAACAAAATCGAGGAAAATTTCTAATTTTTTCGACTTTGTGCATGTATATAACGGTTGAACAGTTTCTATCAGAAAGCTGAAATTTTGTCCACTGGGAGATCTTATCAAGTACTAACTCTGATAAAATATTCAGCTCTTCAACTAGCTCACTATGACTCAGGGGATCATCGTTAAAAAAGAAACTTTGATCAAAATCACCATTTTCAGGAAGAAATATTTATAGCAAAATTAGGTCTGTAGAAGTTCTGTCATTATGATTTCAAACTGCATACATAGTACTACAACGTTCTGCAAAAATTAGGATCGGACAAACTATATTGCCGTTCAGAGCCTTATCTGAAGTTGAGTAAAAGAGCTGTATATTTTAAGCAAAATTCTTTCAGATTTGTTCCGGAATAAATAACAACATGATATAGTAGAAAGAAACTTACTATCTACTTTAGGTGAGCACACAATTCTCTACTCATTGAGGTATAAAGATCCTTTGAAAGTGAGAAAAAAAATATTGTGATAAAAAATCATGAACGGGAGCGCAGCATTTGTTTCATTATCGAAATCCCTGCACTCCCCTCCATGATTTTTTATCGCAATCTTTTTTTTCTCACTTTCAAAGGATTTTTATGCCTCAATGAGTATAAGAGTGTGTGCTCATATATAGTCGATAGTAGGTTCCTTTCTATTATGTAAAATTGTCACTTATCTGCGAACAATTTTAAAATAAGTTAGCTTACAACATACCACTTTTCCCCTCATTTTCAGATAAGGCTGTGCTGAGCAATATACATGATCCCATCCTAATTTTTGCAGGACTTTATAGTACTATGTGTGCAGTTTGAAACCATAAAGACAGAACTTCTACAGACCTGCTTTTGCTCTAGATAGCTCTTCCCAAAAATGGTCATTTTGATGAAAATCGCATTTTTGACGAGAACCACCTTCGTCTTAAAAGTTAGTTACGGGGCTGAAATTTCTATCAGAGTAAGTAATAATCAAGATTTCATTGTAACCTAAATTTCAGCTCTCTTATATAACTCGTTCAAGCCGATAAGTACACGCACAAAATCGCAAAAAGTGAGAAAATTTTCATGAATTTTGTTGTTGCAATCAACTCTTTCACGATTAAAGCATTTGAGTTCGGTTCTTTTGGGAAATATACATCCACTAGAGGTAGGCTGACACCAAATATTTCAACTTACATGAAAGAACTTTTGAAGAGATATTCATATCAGAAAAAGTTGTAAAAAATGTCATTTTTTACGAGGGTGCTCTCAGAAAAAATCGAATATCTCGGGAAGGGAGCCATGTTTTTTGAAACAGCCTGCACAAAAATTCATCAAACTCTTTCCCCTACAAACGTATACAGAAACAAGTCGAATCGTTTTCCATCGATTGAGCAAGGTCGGTCGTGACTTACGCGGAATGGCTCTCTCGTAATAGTGTGCGTCTTGTTAATGTTTGTTTTCGAAGTTGAAAAACTCGTCAGCAACATAAATAAATATATTCACCTATCTAATACTCTTGAATATAAGGGTAACGAATAGAAAAATCATGTGACTATTTGCAAGAACTATACGATCAACACGACTAGTTTATCATACTGTTGAGACTGTACAAAACGAAAAGATAAACGAGTCTTCACGCATTTGCGTCTTATTCTCACGATTCATATCCTTTGATTTTATCTTAGAAAAAAAATTATTTTGCTGTAAACTAACGAGAAAAGCACATTACGTGAGTACTATATTTCATACTTTAGGCCACATCAATGACAATTAAAGGTCGATTAGTGAATTGTTTTCGTTCCATTGTACCAAGTATTTTATTTTATGGAATATTAATAGGTTTTATTGCATTTATTCTTTTTATATTAAGGTAAGCGGACGAAAAACAATGAACAAGGTGGCAACACTTTTGAAAATTTAAAAAAAGAAGTTAGCATCGATGAACATAAAATACCACTAGATGAACTTATTGAACGTTATCAAGCAAATGTAGAACAGGGCCATACCACTGCAAGAGCGCGAGAATTCTTAGAAACAAATGGGCCAAATTCATTGACACCACCACATGAAGTACCTCAATGGGTGAAATTTGTTAAACTACTTTTCGGTGGATTTTCCGGTTTACTTTGGGTAAGTAAATTTAAAGAAGAAAATGTGTATTCGTAATTAACAGAAATTAAATAGGTTGCTGCTGTACTTTGTTTGGCTGCTTATGCAGCTCAAGTCGGCTCAGATCCAACAACGCCAAAAGATAATTTATGGCTAGGCATTGCATTAATAGTAGTCGTTGTTATCACGGCCGTATTTGCTTATTATCAAGAAACAAAAGCAGGCAAAATTATGGAATCATTTAAAAAAATGGTTCTTTTCATTTAGAAGTTCATTAAATATATAAGATTGGAATTTTTGGTTTTTTTTCGATAGGTTCCGCAACAAGCTGTTGTTATGCGTGACGGTCAGAAACTGGAAATAGCTGCTGAAGAATTAGTTGTCGGCGACATTGTTTTTATTAAAATTGGAGATAAAACACCAGCTGGTAGATTTCTATGAATATTACTTGAAAAATAAATAATACTAAATAATCTCTCTATCGTAGATATTCGAGTGTTATCATCTCAAAGTTTTAAAGTTGATAATTCGTCACTAACAGGCGAAAGTGAGCCTTTATCTCGATCACCTGATTGTACTCATGATAATCCACTTGAAACAAAGAATCTTGCTTTTTTTAGTACTTTTGCTGTTGAAGGTACAAATTATATTGTTTTTCTTCTCATATTCATATGTCAAAAATGTTTAGGTTCATGCACTGGTATGGTTATTCGAACAGGTGACAATACTGTCATGGGAAGAATAGCTGCATTAGGTAAAGTAGACTTTATAGTTCTAATAAAGACTTTTCCAATCTTTTTTTTCATTCTCGATTGATGAGAGCATATACATTAAAAAAAACTTAAGGCAATAATAAATCATTTTTCAGGTCACATCACACATAAAATCTTGAGAAGTTATAGTTAAGTTTGAACAAACTGTAATATACTACAGATCTTTCTAAATCTCCAAAATTAGATTCACTATTTGGATACACATTTTTGTATTAATGAAATTCGGTCATTTTTTCTACATTCTACAATCCTATTATTATTCTGGTCAAAATCTGATATTATTTTGTTTTTGTGAATTAAATTTTAATAGCAAGTGGCCTTGGTAATGAGATATCACCGTTAAATGTTGAAATTAATCATTTCGTTCATATTGTCACAGCTGTTGCTGTTAGTTTCGGTGCCATTTTTCTTGTAATTCTTCTTGCTCTTGGTACTGGTATTTTGCAAGCATTGGTTTTTGTTATTGGTATCATTGTATCAAATGTACCGGAAGGTCTTTTAGCAACGATAACTGTCATGTTGGCATTAACAGCTCAACGTATGGCAAAAAAGAAATGTTTAGTTAAAAACTTAACGGCTGTCGAAGCACTTGGTAGTGTATCAACCATATGTTCAGACAAAACTGGTACATTGACACAAAATCGTATGACGGTTGCACATTTATGGTTTGATAATTCAACTGTTAGCGTTAGTTTATCACATACACATGATGCTGAATTAATTTTTGAAACTCCAGTTAAAGATCATGTAACAGGCGCCGACACAACAAAAGTTGATTTTGAGCGTCCTGGTTATAAAGCACTTTTACGATGTGGTATGCTATGTGCTAAAGCTGTGTTTAAAGTAAATTTCTCTTTTTTTTCCATAAATTATTCGAAATCTTCTATATTGTTATTCTCTATTTTAGCCCGATGAAGAAAATATGAGTAAACCACCATTACAAAGAAAAGTTAATGGTGATGCCAGTGAAACAGCCATACTTCAATATTCTGAAATTGTTGCTGGCAAAGTGGAAGAATATCGTGCGAAAAATAAACGTGTTTGTGATATTCCATTTAATAGTGCAAATAAATATCAAGTATCTGTACATGAAACTGATGATGATGATCAACGACATTTAGTTGTGGTAGAATATTGTTTCATTTTCTTAGAAAGTTTATATTTAAAGATTCTTAATTTCGTTTTTTCTTCTTCTTAAGATGAAAGGTGCACCTGAACGAATACTAGAACGATGTCAAACAATCTTTATTAATAACCATGAATATCCTTTAGACGATGAATGGACACGGAAATTTAATGATGCTTATATGCAATTAGGAGGTTTAGGTGAACGTGTTCTTGGCTTTTGTGATATGCGTTTACCATTAGGAACTTTTCCTAGAGGATTTAATTTCGATCCAGATAATGTAAATTTTCCATTGCAAAACTTGAGATTTTTGGGGTTTGTTACTTTGATCGATCCACCGCGGCCAGGTGTTGCTGATGCTGTCGCAAAATGCCGTACAGCTGGTGAGCGATTTTACACATATATATTGAAAAGAGATAGACATTTTTATTTTTATTTTTATCAATATGTAGGTATTAAAGTTATTATGGTTACTGGTGATCATCCAATTACTGCTAAAGCTATAGCAAAAAGTAAGTTAAATTTTTCAAGTGTCAAATCTATATGAATATTGATTGAGTAGGTGTTGGTATTATTACATCGGATACAGGTATAGAAGAAATTGATTGAGGAATTTCTTACGAAATGTCTTGTTCGTATTTATAGCGCAAGATCTAGCTGAGCGCTTAAATATATCTCCAAATTTTGTTGATTCAAGAGATGTACGTGCCATCGTTGTGTCTGGTGCTGAGCTAGCAGAATTATCCTCTCATCAATTAGATGAAGTATTAACACTTCATCGTGAAATTGTATTTGCTCGAACGTCTCCTCAACAAAAATTGATTATTGTCGAAGGTTAATTGTTGTTGTCAAACAGTTTTTCCAAACATAAATTGAATACTATTAATAGGTTGTCAAAGGCAAGGCTGGATTGTGGGTGTAACAGGGGATGGTGTCAATGATTCACCGGCTTTAAAAAAGGCTGACATTGGAATATCAATGGGTAAGATTTACTTGAAAAAAAATCTCCTTCTCTCTGTTTCTTAAAAGAGGATTTCCCACATATTTAGTTTAGAGAGAAAATGACCTTGTTTGAAAGATCGCTCTTCATCTCTGATTTGAAACTGAATTATGAGATGTCATTCTTATCGATTCTTTGTTGATTTTGTTTTTGTCAATCGTGTTTACAAACCATTGGCTGTTTAACATTTTGAATAATCAAGACACTCCTTCAAAAACAAAGGAATCAGTGCTAATAATTGATTCAACTGAGTACCGAATCGAACAAACTTTCTGAAGTGTGGCGATTCCATGAAATACTAGGCACGAGTCTGATAATAAAACATAGTGTCAACGTAGTAATAGTGATAAATCGGAAGTATCTATGAATAAATCTTGGGCTTTTGCTTAAAGAAATAATGTGACTAATATCTTGGCATCTTATTCGATATTAAACATTTTTCGAACCTATCAAATGCTTATCAGATGCTGGTAAATGGCTTGAGTAATTGCAGAATTTTAACATGTAGAAATCTTTTTTGGCAAAATAAATACCGGTAAGCTAGATTGTACTCGAACATTAACCCGGTGGTTCGATTTCAAGACCTTGTATCTATCAGCTGTCTACTTGTTAACAAAATTATTTTCTTTGTATATTTGAAAATAGGTATAACTGGCTCTGATGTAAGCAAGCAAGTTGCCGACATGATATTACTTGATGATAATTTTGCAACTATTGTTAGTGGAATCGAAGAGGGTCGACTTATATTTGATAATTTAAAAAAAGTGATTGCTTACACATTCACTAAAAATTTGGTCGAATTATTACCGTTTCTTCTTTATGTTGTTGCTGATGTTCCACTTGCATTGAGTACTATTACTATTTTATGTATTGATTTAGGTACTGATATAGTTCCAAGTATCTCATATGCATACGAAAAAATTGAGGCTGATATTTTAGTAAGCTAGAAATTTACACTCATATTTTCAGCTTTCTTCTCTCTCTCTCTCTATATATATATTTTTTTTTTTCCCCGTCTATTAGAAACGACCACCGCGTAAGAAAACAGATAAAATGGTAACAAGTCAAATGGTTACACTTTGTTATGGGCAAGTAGCCATGCTTGAGGCAAGTGGCGCATTTTTTGCTTATACAGTTGTCATGGCTGAGAATGGGTTTTGGCCATCGAGACTTATTGGTTTACGCGAAGCCTGGGAATCAAAATCAGTTAATGATCTTCGAGATAGTTATGGTCAAGAATGGACATATGAACAAAGGTAGTTGTGGTAGTAATTTCCATTATTGAAGATTCATTCTTTTCTGTTCGATTAGACATAATCTTGATTTAGCTGCACAGACAGCTTATTTTATTGGTGTCGTTATTTTACAATTTGCTAATTTATATGGTAACAAAACGAGTCGTCGATCTGTATTTCAACAGGGAATATTTGGTAATAGGTTTATGGTATTCGCCGTGGTATTTACTATTGGCCTAGCGTGTTTTCTTCTTTATGTTCCAACACTTGATCGAGCGCTTAATCTTGCTCCAAATCGATTTCTTTGGTGGTTACCAGCCATACCATTTTTCTTGTATTTATTTGCATTCAATGAAGCACGAAAGTTTTTTATTCGAAAATATCCCGGTCGATTTCCAGCGCGTCAACTTACTTATTAAAATTATTTAATATGATTATGTTGAACATATTTTATTTCTTTTTTGCAATTATTCTATTTATACAAACGTTCTATAACTTTTTTTTGTTTGTTTTGAATAGTTCTTATTTAAGTATCGAAGGATTCAATAGATTTTTCAATTACGGCAAAGTAACAAAATAGAAAAAATAAACAGCTTAGATGAAGACAATGAAAAAAGAAACAGATTGATGATTTCATTTCGAAACTTATAAATAATTATGTTGGATTACAAGCATAAACGAGTGAGTCATGTCTTGTATTTTTTTTCGTTTTCACCGAACGAACAAAGCAAACGGAAAAAATAATGTTTGCTCAAAATAGAATTTTTTGCTTTTATTGTGTTAGACGTATTTTGAAGTTGTCTCAATAGATGATATGGTATACGTTCTTTTTCCTTTTTTTCGCGTTTCATTTTATTATCTTATATACCTTGGGAGTTTACAGATTAGATCTACGATTGATGAAGAAAGTTTCGAATATGCAAAAGATAAGTTTTGTTTTCAATATTAGGTAAGTTTTCGCAGTCAAAGCCAAAAAAGACTCTATTTATAAAAGCCTATTCATTTTTTTTTTATCAAAATCTGAGCATAATCGAAATCTTGAATGAATCAACACATTCTTTTGTCATGGAAATTTGCCCTCACTAAATACAAAAATCGATGTATAACAAATCATGCGAGTTGTTTCATGTAAACAGACGAATTCATATACTATTTCACGCATTATCAAAGTAGCCAACGTATGGTACTGGTCATGACAGTGACTTTAGTGGTTTCAGTCGTCTATAAATTGTAGGAAATACTAAATATGTCCTTGGTGATTATGCGCTGAAAAAGCTGTGGGTTATAGATGACCGAGATCGAATCAAGACTCTAATTTGTTATACACGTGTTGTTTACTTGATGTTTTTTTTGTAGTAGTCATTTATTCGGAAAAAAAGAGTGAAACTAAACCTCAAATATGAAGTTTTCTACCATTATTGTTAGTAAACGAAATCACTACAGGCTATAGATATATAATCGCGATATTTCCTGTTTAGTGATTAGCTGGATAAGAAGAATAAGAGACTCAGTAAAATCTTTGGAAATCTAAATATAATCTTGAATTTTTACAGTATTATGCTCAACGAATGATATAGTCGCAATAATCTTCTGTTCAACTTAATGAACTTCGGATGATGATTGAAATATGATCACGAGAATATTT
This sequence comes from Rotaria socialis, assembly GCA_905331475.1. Classification (NCBI taxonomy): domain Eukaryota; kingdom Metazoa; phylum Rotifera; class Eurotatoria; order Philodinida; family Philodinidae; genus Rotaria; species Rotaria socialis. The sequence continues at coordinate 128,542 of CAJNYU010003342.1, read as the reverse complement.
GTCAACAATCATATTCATCTGTAAGCACGTGAGTGTAGTCGAGTGCTTCTCATCTTCTGAATGACGTACTGATGATCCTAAAAGTTGCAAAGGCGTAAGATAGTATGATCAATACTATGCTTTCATTTGATAGCCGCACGCACTCACACCCGATGATTGTTCTTTGTTGTTTTTTAATTTTATGCAGAATAGCTCGCTTGAAAGCACATAGAAGTATTCTATTCTTATCTTGATTATGATTTTTGCGGCATCTATAATCGATTTGGAAAAGAGAATGGCGTACTAAAGTTTGTAATTGGTCCGTTCCAGTCGTGCCAATTCGATGAATCATTCAGTATGTTTTCAGTTTTTCATAACGGCATCGTTGGATTTCGGTTTTGACGTTAATCACAAAATCGATATATCATGACTCAACTGAATGCACCGTATTTATTTTCCTTGTAGATAAAGTTTCTTTTATTCAACAACGAGAATTTTTAAGAAAGATCAATTCATCGTCAAATACATTGAATGTTATTTTCAATTTAATACAATTAATTATATTCAAATTCTAGCATGGAAGGTGACCAACCATTCAAAATTCAAAATGATTATCATAAACGAGCTACTGGTTTTCTCCATCAAGCCCTCGAATTCGATGAGCAATCGAGTAATTATATATACTTGAGAATAACATTTTCTAGATGATTTTTTTCCTTTATAGATAATAATGAAATGGCTATTTTATTATACAAACAAGGCATTCGAGAATTAGAAAAAGCAGTCAATTTAAAAATTGATCCTCAAGGTAAAATCTTTACATAAATTTATTTTATTAGACATATACATAATTAATAGATAATCGTGCAATGGAACTACGTGGTAAAATGCGCAAAAATTTAGACATGAGTCGTGAACGACTCCATGTTTTACGTAGGTTGACTTTGTCATAATTCTCAAAGTTCTCATCCATTGTTTTTCCAGAGGGTTTAATCCGTGCAGATAATCCAGTACAAGTAAAAGTTCATGCCATTCCAACAAAAGCTCAACAGTCAACAACTCCTCGTCAGATTGCTCCACAGGCTCCCGTACGTATTTCCTTCTTTCTTTTCGTATGGGTTCGCACTGCTTGTGCGTCTAGTCTGTTTCACCATTATTAATTCGTGAAACACTAAAGCCAAAACAGACACTTGTATATGCAGTCAGTTGTAAAAAAAAGCCTCATGCGAATAATTTTTTTCAAACAATCGTTCGTGTAATAGAACTAAACATAGAAAATTGTGTTTAGACCGGAAGGGAAAGGCAACCATCAAAACCAGAACATAATGAAGCAACTGCTCAAACCAAATCAGCTTTACTCAGATTACCTAATGTTGACAAACAACTCATTTCATACATTCTTGATGAAGTAATCGAAACTAAGCCCAATGTTAAATTCACTGATATTGGTAAGTTATTTGATTTTATCAAAAATAGATCAGTAGGAAAGAACGACAGGAATTCTCATTGATGATTTTTTTGTTCTTATAAATGCATGATTATATACAATTTTTCAAATTTCTTTCGGTGTTAATTATTAATGACATATACTTATGTATTCTTTGAATCGCTAACAATACTCATCTATGTGAGTGTGCTAAACGAAGAGTATCAGATTTACTATTGATGGTTATAAAAAATTTAGATTATTTTCGTAAGAGTGAAGTGTACCTATCTGTGTAATTGCCACTTAGAAATAGAAGCATCACAAACAGAACGAATATATAATGGATTCGTCTAAGTAAATGTTTTTCAATATTGCTTTCAAAACTCATTACAATGTCTTGATGATTTATTTTAAAAGATTTTTTGATTTTTTTTACAAAAATAGCCTGTTAATAGAAGTAGTTTTCCCTAAGAATTTCATCGTTGCTAATTGAAACTCATTATTCTAGCAACATCATAAATACGAAACATTTGATTTATATGGCTATTGCTTTGAAATTCCAATAAATACAGTGACTTGGGGATATGCTTAAGTCGTAGATCGATGTTGCCAAATCTTGTTTCTGTAGGGAAAGAAAAATAAGTCAGTTCACTGAAGATTGATTATCAACAATGAGAGAATGAATTTTTATTCAAACCAAAAACAGCACAAATGATTAAGCATGAAAACAAACTTTAATAGGTAGATCTTCATGACAATGTTGAATAGAAAGAAATTTCTTAAAAGATAACTAAACATTTATTAGTTTCATATTTGAGATAAAACAATTGATCAAAATGATAAGCACTTTTTATTTCGCTGGTATACAAAGCAACTTATTCTATTCTCTTATTTATAGATGGTCAAGAAGGAGCCAAACGAGCACTTGAAGAGGCCGTTATTTTACCTGTTCTACGACCCGAAGTAAATTACCTTATTAAAATAAAGAGAACAATAAAACGAATATTCTTTCTTTGATGCAGATGTTTACTGGCCTACGGGCTCCCGTACGAGGTATTCTATTGTTCGGACCACCTGGCAACGGTAAAACAATGCTGGTAATTGATAATAAAAAATTGTTGCATAACTGACTCATTGGTTTATTTTTTTGAAGGCTAAGGCTGTAGCTTCAGAGGCTAAAGCTCGCTTTTTTAATATAAGTGCATCAAGTCTAACATCGAAATACGTATGGAGAAATGTTTTCCTTGGGTTTCTATGCATTGTGAAATTGCTTTTTTTTATCAGGTTGGTGAAGGTGAAAAGCTTGTTCGAGCTTTATTTGCTGCTGCTCGCGAATTACAACCATCAATAATATTTATTGGTTTGCTAATATTCTATTCATTATCGGCTCATTTATCATTTCATTCATAGATGAAGTTGATTCATTACTGAGTCAACGTAAAGAATCTGAACATGATGCCATGCGTCGACTAAAAACTGAATTTCTCATTCAATTCGACGGAGTGCGTTACAAAATCGGAGGAGAATAAAAATTTGAATTGAAATTTTAGGTTCAAACCAACAGTGATGATCGGATTCTTGTTCTTGCTGCAACAAATCGACCATTTGAATTAGACGATGCAGCATTAAGGTAAGTTAGCAACAATGAAAACAGAAAAAAACATCTCGTCATGTTGCTTTTCAGACGTTTTCCTCGTCGTATTTATATTAAATTGCCAGACTCAAGAACACGTAGACACCTTTTACAACATTTACTTAGTAAACAAGAACATAGGTTAACACGTGAAGATTTCGATTGGATTGCCCAGTAAAATCTTTTTTTGTTTTAAATATTTTATTATCGATACGAAGAAGAAAATCTTTTTTTAGTGAAACACATAATTACTCGGGTAGTGATTTAACTGCATTAGCAAAAGATGCTGCCATGGGTCCAGTACGTGAACTACGTATGGATGAATTAAAACAACTATCTGTTAGTCGTATTCGACCAATATCCCGACAGGATTTCGTTCAAGCCTTACGGAAAATTCGAGCAAGTGTATCATCATCATCACTGCAAGAATATATCGATTGGAGCCGTAGATTTGGTGATTGTAGTTCATAAAGTTATTTTCGTTTCCTATTAACTTTTATGTAATTATTTAGTTCCTTTATATTTTTTCTTTCCATCTAGTCACGTATTTCATATGAAAGTTTTCGCTCAGTATACATTGTGTATAAAGAAGAATAAAAAATTCGTAAATGAATGAAATTGCCTTTTCTTTTATTCGTCAACAACTGTTTAGTTTTCTTCTTCTTGTCACGGTTTTATTATTCCCGGTAGAAAAGATATATATTGCGTCATTTTTAGTTATTCATGTATTTATTTATTTATATAATATCCGAGCGCAATGCAGTTTAGAATAGTGACGTTGTATGACACAATGGCAACGAGATCGAATGTAGTGCAATATGAATCTAATTTATCGACAAATTGCAGCAACACCGACCTAGTCGCATTGGTTATTTCGTTTCTTTTTTTTTGTCAAGATATTGACATGAAAAAAAAGAGAATTTTTTTGTATTATTTTTTTTTTTGGAAGAAAAGTGAAGACGAGAAAGAAATACAATACAAGTACATAAAAGAATAAGAAAAATACTAATTACATCTCGAACGATTACGACCGGTTGGCGTCGTGCAAGCGCCCTTTTCCCGGTTTCTGACGGAATATATCAAAATATCTTTTTCTTTTCTTTCCTTCTCTTTTTCTTCTTAATCTATCTGTTAATCGCGATAATGTTCAGTCAGTACCAAATAGAAAATAAAGAAATTTGCTTTACCTATGTACGGATGATGTGATGACTTACCCTTTTACATTAGTTTGAAAAATACATATGGCACGCATTGAAACAGGACACGAAGAGTGTGCAGAGTAAGAAAAACATAAGCATATGAAAGTAAAGTGGATTGTTGCAGAGCAAAAAGCACAACGAGAGACAGAGAGAGGAAGAGAGAGCATAGAGCGCTCACCATTACAAGCGTCATTTGAATAAAAAAAATAAAAACGAACGAAAAGAAGAAAGAGAACGACAGAATCTAGCATACCTGTACACACAATCATCATCATCATCAGAATAGAGACACGAACAGCAATAGAAATGAAGAAGAAAAAATGTATATATACATATGCACACATCGCCCTAGCAACGATGATGACAATAACAAAAGTCATACAGGGTCTAAAAGCTAAACTCTTCCATGTCTATCATAAAACAAAAGAGAGAGAGAGAGGGCGGAGGGGAAGAAAGAGGAGTCATTTTTTCGTCTTCCTTGTTCTTTTCGCTACTAAACATAAGACAAAGAAAAAAAAGAAGAATGGATAAGATAAAAAGCCATCGACATATGTGGCTATGGGTATGTATTTATTTGCGTGCATTTCTTGCTTCATATATAGAACGGTGCATAAGAGTACATAATTCTTCAGTTATCTCGTGATATTTATAATATACGTACGTTTGGATCCTTGCTGATGCTCAAGGAATAGGAAGTAAATAAACCGAAAGAATGAATAGTGACTCATAGAGATTGATTATAATAACTAACTGTATGTACATATATTTATATAGTTGTACTTCCTATTGTGTCAACTCAATTAGAAACGAAGGCAGAACTCAATGGAGTAATGTAAAGAAGGCTGATGTGATAAGTACCTTTATGAATATGTGTCCAACTCTCACATATACCTTCCAAACGAATGACTGAGCTTTATATGAGTAGGCTAAAATGAAAATATATTTCATCGCGCTCTCTCCCTCTCTCTATTCTCTCTCTCTCTCTCTCTCTCTTTTCTAATTATACGAACTCTTATTCTCTCTTTCACTCTCTATATGTGCACAAACAGACACTTCAATTGTAACTAGCTACGCGAGAGCGAACAAGTATTGAGAAGACTTTTAAAAAAATTCTTCTACGTCTGAGAAAAGGTTGTCACATTCAAGTACCTTTCTTTTTCTCTCTCTAGTTGTATGTGTGTTTAAACAAAGAAAGAGAGAGAGAGGGAAACAAAGGGAAGGCAAAAAGCGAAAGAAGGAGAGAAAGAGATTGATTTTTTCTGTCGCGCGGAAAACGCTATAGCGGCACCTCTCAAGTTCTCTCACTTGTCCTCTGATTGAGCTGAACTATGTAAACAAAGTAAAATGAGAGAGAGAGAGAGAGTATGCATCTATGTATGCCGTTGTCAATGACACAACTGAAATCACCCTTGGAGGCATGTTGATTCTTTTATATACATTCGAAATGAAATCATCCATCTTCCAACACATTTCGACCATTGAAGTAGAAGAAGGTGCTCTAGAAGAATAGAAGAAAGCTCTTGAATATGAAGAAATGAATGCTGGAAGACGTTGAATGAAATTATTATGAACAAAAGAATGAGATGAAAGTTGTTTTGTAATCAATCGAAATGAAATGATGACTACCCTTTAGTTCATTGTAGACAATAGAACAAAAGTGATCTAACTAAATATACTCAACTGAGAATTCATATAGTTGAAACACAAAGGGTTTTTACATTCAAAACCATGGCGTAGTTTTATCATCATTATAATAAAAAAATTATTAAAACAAGAGGAATGAACAATGTCCTCAAAATAAAAGAACGATCACGAAAATATAATTTAAAGAAAAAAATACGAAATTAACTCTTTTTAAAAACGAACGAATTATAATTTATTTTGAGTTAGATTATTTGTATAGGCTGGCTCTGTCCATTTAGATTCTTGTACAAATATTTTATGGATCTTTATAGTGTAACATTTTTTTTTTGTTCTAGTTGATTGTTTCTAAAAATTTCAGGAATGTCTGTAAAGCTTTTAAAAAACCTTTGTTCATGTCAAACATCCGAACCTCGTCGTGATAAATTAATCATTTATGAAATACTCGTTCGATTATTTGGTAATCAAAATTTAACGAATACTATTCATGGAACTATAGAACAAAATGGTGTCGGTAAAATGAATGATATCAGTGATCTAGCCTTGAAAGAATTAAAAAGATTTGGATATACACACGTATGGTATTGTGGACTTCTTGAACATGCGACAATAACTGATTATACAGTCTACGGCATTCGTAAAGATAATCCTTATATTGTCAAGTAAGAAATATTTTCTTTGTTATTATTCGAGGTATTCTTATTTTTCTGTACAGAGGTTTAGCTGGTTCACCCTATGCAATAAAAGATTATTATGATATTGATCCGGATATAGCCGTTGACATTCCAAATCGCATGAGTGAATTTGAAAAATTAATGCAACGTACTCATGCTCATGGTCTTCAAGTTATTATGGATTTTATTCCTAATCATGTTGCTAGAGAATATGGTTCTGATGTTCGACCTGAAGAAGATTTAGGTATCAATGATGATCGAACGAAATCGTTTAGTCCAACAAATGACTTTTATTATATTGAAAATGAAGACTTTCAAATGTATAATGTTGAACATATACCTCCGTGCATTGATATATCGACAGTACCAAAATATACTGAAAAACCAGCACGCGCAACAGGCAACGATGTATTTCATTCGAGACCATCAATGACAGATTGGTTTGAAACTATTAAATTAAATTATGGAATTGATAACGCTACGGGTAAAAATTATTTTAACCCACGGCCACCACTCTGGGATAAAATCTTTCGAATTTTATCGTATTGGATTGATAAAGGAATTGATGGTTTTCGTTGTGATATGGTAAATTGCAAGATTATTTCGTCTGAAATACATTCTTTTTCTTTGTAAATATTAGGCAGAAATGGTTCCTGTTGAGTTTTGGCATTGGTTAATAGCTACAATACGTCAAGCATATCCTGATCGACGAATTGTTTTTATTGCTGAAATTTATCGATCGGATTTGTATCAACGTTATGTTGAATATGGTCTTTTTGATTATCTATATGATAAAATAGGATTATATGATTGTTTACATCGTTTATTAGGAGAAGAATCAGTTTCAGGAAACTGTAATGATATAACACGTATTCATAATGAAGTAAATTATATTGATAGACATATGGTAAGATTTTTGGAAAATCACGATGAAGTTAGGTAAGGAGAGATATGCGGAATCGATACTGAATTATCTCTTTCATATTTTAGAATTGCTGCAAAACAATTTACAGGAAACCCATGGAAATCAATACCAGCTGCTGTTTGTACGGCTACTATGCATTCGGGTCCGTTTATGATTTATTTTGGACAAGAAATTGGTGTCGATAGTGTAGGACCCAAAGGTTTTCAAGGAGATGATGGTCGAACAACTATTTTTGATTATTGGGTAATTTAGTAGATGAAGCTGTCAAAATTTTGTATATTAGAAGTATTCTTTTTACGTATCAAAAGATTTCTGCTAGAAAATTTTTTAATCGATTTGTTAGAAGTCTGAAAGTAAATATTAATTTGCTAATAGGGAATAGAAAAGGCGCACTGCTTCAATTTAAGAGTTTTTTTTTTTGAAGAGCGGACTTTTTAATGTGTTCAGTTATACTGTTGATTTTCTATATTACGCTGTAGAGAGAGAGAGAGAGAGAACGAGCTCGTTATTGATCGCATGTGTAAGAAAATCTCGGCTATAATAACGAGATGTTTGCTGCAGAGAAAACTTCAATTTTCATGCGACAACAAACACTGACTCATCATTTTTAAAAATTGAACTTCTGGAAAAATTTTTAATTCATATTTAGAAATATTTCCAAAATCTTGATTGTAACTCTATCTTTTCAGGTCTCTGTTAGGCTTCTGTAAGACGCATAAAAACGAATAAATATTTTGTTAAATCTATTTTTCTTAGGGAATCCCTGAATATCAAGCTTGGCATAATAAAGGTGCATGTGATGGCGGTCAATTGACAACTTCACAAAAAGCTCTACGATCATTCTATGAAACTCTTATAAAACTTATTCATGATTATAAAGCTTTACATTGTGTTTCATCGAAATTGATTGATTTACAATTTGCTAATCATTCATTATATGATACAAGAAAAATCTATTCTTTTATTCGATATCACGATCATGATGAACAATTACTATTTATATTAAATTTCGATTATAAAAATAATTATGATATTGAATTAGCCATACCAAATGAAATATGGTCAGTCTTGGGATTAGATACAACAAAATTGTATACACTTCAAGAAGTGTTTATTGATAGAACACTCAAATTGGAATTACGTGCAAATGAACATATTCGTCTCAGACTTCCAGGCAATCAAGTCTATGTTTTCCAGGTGCAAAAATAATTCTAGTCAAGCAATTTATTTTATTGTTTTAATAGACACGCTATTTTTTAGACTAAATAGTGAAGTTTATTATTAGCCAGCTATTTTGTCTTCGGTCGATTTACACACAAGTGCTGGAATCAAGCATTTTTCTGACAATAATTTTAATCAATAGAATTATATAATTGAAATCTTTCATTTAAATTGTAAGAAAATGACTCAATAGTAGGAAACTAATGTTCTTTTTTTTTTGAAAATCGACCTCCAAATATAAATATGATTTCATTTTCTTCGTATGCTTTTATGTGGGTCGACTAATAGAGAAATTTCACTTGTTTGATGCATTTGTTTTTGCAATGAATCAGCTAATATCGATTGTTAATATATACTAGCTCATTGATCATGCATGTCATGATTTCATACGTGTGCGTGAATATGTTATTCGCTTATTGATGAAACATAATTTGTACTGGCAAAGAAAGAAAAAAAATACATTTCTGTTTGCCTTAGCGTATAGAAATATGTCAATTTGATGCATGAGTCTCACAATATTTTTCTACCGCACATTTGTTTGTCTACTTGTAAATGAAAGAATCTCGTAATAGGCATGTAATGACACTACATCAAGAGAAGGTATTCTATGAATCATAGACGTCTGCTCGTGCTAGAAGGTATAACTATGAACACCATATTTAAAACAAATGATTAAACTATATTTATACGAAAACACTTACGTTAGTGACGTTCATTGAAGAGCGCAGCTGTTTGAAACAAAAGCTGAACTTGGTAATAGAATAATGATTAATTTGCACTAATTATATAGTTATGTATGGAAAAGAAAACTTTCGCTCGTGTTGTATCGAAACTTTTCTAAAAACTCAACTCAACGAATATAGAATAAGTTAACACATTCTTATTTATCAGATCCATACTAACACTATAGACCTGATCCGAACTGTCGACTCTTTTATCAGTAGATTTTAAAATTTCGTCTTGTACACAGTCATCGTTAAAATAATTGTTTTGTTAAATTTTATAGCTCTATGGTGAAGAGAGATAGGTACAAGAAAATGGAGTTTATACAAGGCTTATGGAACAGCGATGTCAAGTACTAGCGACAGTCGCACATCAACAGATGTCCCTGTTGTTCAACTGTGATTGTACGGAAATAAACCAGCTACAATAGTAGAAAACAGATAGATACACACGATCACATTTTTATGTACTTGCTTACTATACCCAGAATCAGATCTTTTTTTTCATTGGATTCATTTACAAATCAATATAAAAGAATAAGATGAGTTGTAATCCGTCAACATCAGCAGAAAAAAAGCCATCGGATACATCGGAAATAAAATCAAACGAAATGACAGTCGAAGAATATACTGATTTAGTATCCAAATGGCATCAAGCTTACTATACATGGAATATGAGCTGTGTTACGTATTCGAAGTAATGAAAAACTAGATTTCAAAAATTCTTTTCTATATTTTGAATTTTATTTTAGTATGATGATGATGAATGCATCTCAGCAATTTTTTCGGCAGATACCTGTTATTTCAAGTTCTAATTTTCTTGAAATGATCAACGAAGTCAATCGGTCACAAACTTTTGATCCTTTAGCTGAAATACGAAATGGTTTGAGTTTAGTTTTTGTGATTCTATGCAGACATAAAAAAAAGTATCTATGTTTTAGCTCGTCTGAAAATAGCATCAGTCTGGCGTCGTTTTCTTGCTGAAATAGTCGATTTCTTTCTTTTACATGTGTTCAAGTAATATTCTTATCTTTTTTCCTTTTCATGGAAAATTTAGATATTTATTCTATTTTTGTTTTCCTATAGAATTTTAATCGTTTTTTTCCTCGCTAATTATTTCGATATAATCGACGAAAGCCGTCTTACGTTAACATACATGATCTCAAATATACTCTACGATGAAACATTCTCGTTTCCATTAGAACTTTTATGTATCGAATTGGGATATTTGATAACAAGCATCGCTTTTGAAGTTAGTTCTTGTTTATATGTTTCTCTATATTTTAATAATTAAATGATTTTATTTTAGAGTTTCTGTCTGACACGTTATGGTGCTACGCCAGGTAAACGTCTTCTTCGTTTACGTGTTCTCAAATGTGATCATCCACAAATGCAAGAAAATGGTGATTTAACCATCGAACCAGTGACAACACTTACTAGCGGAGCGTAAGAAATACCGATAGAATTTTAACTATCTTTTTAAATGATATTCTTCTTTTGAAGGGCTTTCACTCGTTCTACATTTAAATGTCTCATGGCTACTTTTCTTTTTCCAGCTCTCATAGTTGCTCTATTTACATCGCAATATCGACAAACAAATTATGATATGGCTGCTAACGCTGTCGTTGTCGTAATTGAACCACGAGAATAATTTTTTTGCATATACCAGTGATCTTGTTTTCGTTTTACTGTATTAGTATCAATAATAAAGGGAACATTTTTAAATCAGGGGCTATTACTTGATTCCTTGCAGTATTTAAGATTGTACATAATGATGATAATGGAAACGAAAGAGAGTTGAATGAAACAATGCAATATCATATTGAATAACGAATTCATCTAGCGAGCTAATTAATCGAATAGAATGAACTTGAACAAGAATCATATGTTTTGATTTTGAGAGCAAGAAATGCCATTACTCTACATTCATCAATATCATTAAGTCTGTAATAATGCACATTGATTTGGAATATTCAATATACACTGATAGTAAGATTAGAAAATGGCAGCATGATTCAAAATATTTTCTGAATGAAATTTTGTTTTTAAAATATAGATAAACCTCCGTATGAATCATATAATTGTTGAGTCCTTAGAGATAAATTAGTTCGAAAAATTTGTTGAACATCCTACAGACAGGAGCAGCCATTTTATTATGTTCATCTGATGTCAACGAGCGAACGATGTTGAATGTTAACAAAAAAAAAGTAAATCATATCGACTCAAACAAAACAAATTCACTTCAAAATGACTTATTATAAATATAGCATGATTCTAATCATTGAATTGCAGATCATGAAGTCTTAATTTTATTATGATCAACTTGTCGAGCACTGATTATCGAGATAATCTTCTATTTAAATTTTATACTTCGACTAGGATGAGCTTTAGCACCTTAATAATAACATAGAATTACAAAAAAAAAATATCATCACTTCATTTTCATTTTTTAAATAAAATCCGAGGCAAACCATTGATTTAAATCAACATTAAAATTACAACTCTAAAAATGAGCACATCTGTACCTTCTTCTTCCTCTTATTCGCTTAATAATTTCTCACGTATCAATGAAAACTACTGATCACCAATTGCTATGGCTTTATATGTATCAAGACAAGTAATGAATATCATGACAACTCTTATGAATTTTACATATATCGCAATCAAAACAATACTTCTGAAATTCACAAATTTCAGAAGTATTAAGGTATTTTTCTTCTGAATATATTCCGATTGTAATGTGACACATTGTTAATCAGTTGCACATGTGCTATCGGAAGCAGATGCATTAGTATTAACCATAGAATTACAACGGACGTAATTTCTCTATCTCATACGCACTCAACTCGTTAGTTTTCAAAGAGAAAATTAGCCGAAAAATATCTCTCGAATATAAAGAGAACAATCATTTTCATTTTCTAACTGATTTAAAACAATAAACTTCCTTGATATTTAATCTATTATCGTTTATTGCACAAAGACGAACGGCATGATACCGGCACACTTATCCCTATTAGATAGTTAGATCCACTTCAACCATCCGTCTCGTCCGCTTAGGATGAATCAATGAACGACGCCAGTAAGTATCACTGTCTTCCGCTTGATTTATATTGATATCCAACTGTGTTTTGATTATATACGCTCTTATGAATCTTCTTTCTTTGAGATAGACATATTGATTTAAAACTCAGATTTATTTTTATAATAAAAGAAAAGAAAAACATTTACATATCCATTTTAAATTTTACAGTAGCCAAATTTTTATATTTTTAATGTTTATTCTTCGAGTATCATCATTTGAATAGCGCACCAATGATTGTGAATTAGGTGTGAATTGTAATCGACGTTGAGATATAATTGGAATTGATGGATGTTGATCAAGATTATATTTCTGTTTAAATGATGATGTTGATCTTCCGTGACTGTTGTTATTATTAGGAATTTGACGGCGCATTTGTTTTGGTGTACTGCAATAAATAGGTGGTGTTAATAATAATCGCTGATTTCTCATGATGGAATCTAGAGACACAAAAAAAGAAAGCAAAAATGAATTCCGAGTGAACTATGACAATAGATTTTAGTTTTCAAGTGCGACATATGTCAATCAATTGTGATGAACTTACGTGGGGAGCCATCATTGAATGGATTTGATTGTTCAATACCGTATGGTGTAGAAGCGGCAAGTGGTCGAAATGATGTATTCACTCGATTTTCTAGTTTAGTTGTACTATTTGCATGTTCGATTTTATTTAATATCAATGTAGTTTCTTGTTGTGTATGAAAAAATTTTGATTGATGAGAATAACGTCGTTTTGTTAAAGAATATTTTCCCATAGGTGAATTCTAAATAATAATAAAAATGAAAAATGATGTCCAGTTTTTTTTTCGAAGTAACTTTCTAGAAGTCTAAATAGGAATATCGACGACGCGTGTATTACACACGCGTACGGAAAAATATAAATGACATAAGAGTAGTAATGGATGATCGAAAAAAATTTTCTCAACATGTATACGTGCATATCGATATAATTTTAAGTAGACAACCCATTAACCAATTTAAATATCGAAATATGCAATATCCACTTCTATGTCTTTTTCTTTTTTCAAGTATTCTAATCGAATATGATGATTTGTCGATATTTTATTTTATTCTAACAAACCTGAGAAGATGTTGTTTTGCGAACGATTCGCTGTTGTTTATTGTTATGATGTTGATCAATACGACGATGCTTTTTATACATAGAATAAGATGAGAACTATTGATGATGGATACATATAAATTATCATTGAGCCAATCGATATTATTCGTTCTCTTCTCTCTTGTCGATATAGACAATTGGTGAAAAAAAGGAAAATTCTAATGATGAATGATTCGTCAATCAAGAGAAGAAAAGAAAAAATGAATACGCTTCAAAGAGATGATTATCACTGATCATATACTTTCGTTTTTTTTGAAGATACGAAAGTGGTCATACATATAGACCGTAGTTTTCTGAAATAAATATCACAATGTAATTATGTTTTTAGAGAGTGAGCGAGACCGGATACCGGTCTATCACTACTAGAAAGCTAAGCAATGTGGCTAGTATCATTATTACCATCAGATTACATAGATTTCCGTCATTGTGTATAGCAAATCCAGAGGATATATCATCATTTCTTTACAAATTTCAAGATCCGCCACAATCATTTATTTTTATTTTTTATGAATATTCGAAAGCTTAGTTCGACTCGTGCTTTGCGTGTATCATCACGGGTTTTTTTTCTTCTTTTCTAATGTGTTATATCCATAATATGAAGACAATATGAAAGCATACTCGTCTAATTCAATAATAACACATAGATTGACGCCATTGATCTAATTCTATATTTAAAAAAATCTTTACAGAATCAATAAACTTGATATTTCGATACAAGCCATCAAGATTTATTTATAAAACAAGCTTGTAATTACCTTAAATATATGATTTCTTAACCAAACACTTGAGTGTGTACTTCATTGATAGCTCATGTTTAACAGGCATAATGCTGCTATTTATTGAATAAACTTTTTCGAGTGGCATTACATTGTTTTTATATAGAGCAATTGACAGATTATATTCGTACAGTACGAGTAGTTGACTTTTAACAGTGTGACAAACAGAAATGAAGAAAAAATTTATTTCCGTTCATGCATATCCTAAAGAGAAATGTCTGGTATTGAACCAAATGAATATCAATTTTCTTTTCTGCTCAATAATCTAGCGTCAGATACACCTTCGTCTAATTGAGCCAGACAGAATAGAAGTGATTACATCAGCTTACTAGTAGATCATATTCTGTCTCAATGACACGTTGTGTTGTCATCAAAAAGAAAAAATGGAAACAGACGGAACGCCCCTGACATGTGTTATCCGAATAAACGAACACTCATGATCATAAAACACCATTAACAATAATCGTAAAAACTGGCTAGTGATGTTCTTCAAAAAGTATTTAATCATTTATTTTCAATTCAGAATATCGGGATAGTAGAACGATATTGCGTTGAAAAGAAATTTATAAACATACTTTGACACATAACATTCATGCGAAACGTACACATAAAAAAAACAATCTGGAACAATTTTTATATTCGCAAGTGTCAAGTGAAATTAAAGAGAATGGTTCGTTGATGCCTAGATTATCATCATCATCTATTTATGTTTATTTTTTGCTGTAGGAATTCATCAGTAATAATTCTATTCTAGTTAAGTTTGATTAAATTTCAGATCGATAATTCACCTGAAGAATTTGGAGAAAGCTGTTTAACGCGTTGCACATCATATGTTCTTTTAGATTGATTGTTTATTATCTTTTACGAGATAATTTTAATGAAGCTTTTCGTTTCTTATCAAAAAATTGTAGTTTTCATTCGAGTTACTTTTCACGCCGTACATGATAATCTACACTTTGATTTACAGATAATAACTTTCACGGCTATGAGAAACGTTCAATAGATAAAAACCGAAAGAATATTTTTTTTTGATATAATATTGAGTAGAAATAATCCAAGATCAGAATTTTAACACATTATCATCGATCATGTTCGTTAGCTATGAAAAGAAAAGAACAAGTAGGATACTCTGTTCACATATGTCACTGAGATGTGAACATATATTGTTGTTTTTTCTCATTATACATGAGAGTTTAGTGCGTCGGGTTAAATGAGAAATATGTTAATCGTTCGTTGCGAATTTAAAATAGCGACTCATATTAATTATAAATCAATAGAATTGACCTAACATATCATCATACTTCAGCACGACATGATCATAAAAATAAATATTAACGAAGTGAGTGAGATGAAAAGTTTTCATGTAATTAATTTTTTTAATATTCTTTTCCAAGTAGAAACAATCTAATAATTTATCGTTTCAATGAAGTTGGCTTTTGAAAGTATCGTTTTTAATTAAATTACTTTTTACTTTCTATAGATTAAAGCTAAAACCTTTGAGATTTGATAACATATTATTTGAGATCATTTTTTTATTTGAAATATTTATTGTACTCCGATTGTTGTTTATTTGTAGTAACTCGAACATTTCTGCAACCTGCTAAAACTATGAAAATTCTCAACCATTCAAATATGTACTAATCGTATTGATTAGAGCAAAACAAGTCGTGTACTAGCTTTATTCAGAATGATCGAATGAATTCGACATCAATCATTTACACATAGAAAAATTTCATCAATTGTACGTCAGTAAAAATAATAATTGTCGAGTAAATCCGCTACGATTAGATTCCTTTGAGCAATTCACAGTTTTTTGAATTTAGAATTGCAGCACTTAGAATAATATAAAATTTTCTATTATACTTTATTGACAAGAAAAACAAAACACTGAAGAAGCTGAATTCAAATCATGTTGCGTTACAAATACAAGAATTATTTTCATTTCATTGGAGAAATGATAATGCAATAGATAAATATAGCGTGTATAGAAGAACAAGAAAGAAAATTGCATTGAAATTAGAAATTCTAATTGCATGAAGTATTGCAGTTGTGACAATTAATTCAATTATTCTCTCAGAAAAGAAAGAAGGATTAGTAATGCCTAAAGTTTCACGGACGGATACAAAAGAACATGTATGAGTCTAAATATATATATATATTTAAAATTGATAGGAAATAAAAGCTTTCTTCATTATGCTTGAGTAATAAGTTGCAAAAAAAAATACATTCAAAAAGAAAAAGGTTAGAAAAAGACTTGGTTTGTCATTCTTCTGCGGTAGGTAGCCGGCCACATTCGTTTTGCACGAATTATCACATATCAATCATAATGAAGAAGAAGAACAATAAATAAAATATTATGCCTGCCGTGAATTTATTTGTCTTTGTGTATTTCTCCATATTTTGAACCGCGTTCAGTCACTGTAACTGCTATCATTGCTCGAACACCAATCGTTGCTAAAAAACGCAAACAAAATGAAGGCTCTATTATGTCTCTCAAGATATTCATCAATTACCAACGCCAATCAAAATAACGAACATCAACCGCACTAATAATGAACTTGTCCAAAGAAATTTAAATAAATAAATTAATGAAGGAACACCAATAATTAATATCCAAGCCAGTTCATTTAATAAATCATAGTAATTACGTGGAACTTCAATACGTGGTAAACCATTGCCTTCAAATGTACCATGATTAACAAAGTAATCATATATTTTATCTTTTTCTTGATACAATTCATGAACCCAATTATTGCATCCTTCTGTATCTTGTGGAATTTTCGAAACAGGAATACGCCTGAACAGAAAAGTTAGATAAATATTTTTCAAGAAAAACAACAACTCACTTGACAAATATTTCTGCTTGACATGAACGTCCTTTTAATATACTAAGAAGTGTTGGTTCAGCTCCAGTATTTTTAAAACCAATCGTTAAATCATACACAGCTGCGACTAGATTTGAAGAAAAAAAAAGAGAAGAGATTACTTCTTGTTTGATACAATTTTAATTTTATTTAACAAATTTTAATAGTCGAACACCAGAGCATATATGAGTAGAGCTATGATTAGTGCAAGATATTTCAATCAAGTACGTGTTACTTGTTTAATTATTACCGTATATTTACATTCTAGTTACATGCGTTATTCAATCATGTTATATAAATAATTACATATAAGCATGAGAAAATGTGTTTAATTAATCTAGTTCGCATGTGGTACGAATAGCAGAAAAACTATCAATAGGATTGGTGGTCAGTAAAACTTCAGCTGTGCCAACAAATATTGCAGCGATAATTTCATCCATAAGCACCTGACTATTCTCTGACCGGCAGTGTAAACAGCTAGTAGTATATCGTCGATAGTGAAATCAAATGTTACCAAAGATCATTCGACGTACCATCGATAACATGAATCGAAATTTCCATAACTAGTAACTCACTATTCGGCTGCTTGAAGAGAAGGTTTTTTTTTTCTTATGGAGAACTTACTTCGATTTTCTGCTCCTTGTAACAATAAAGTAAAACCTTTTGTACGTGGAAGAATATGATGTTTAAGTTCTGGTAAGCCTTTTTCTTTTGCAATTTTCATACTCATTAATCTTTTCTTTTCGGTAAATCGGGTACCTTCACAGAAAAGTAAAAACTAAACAGGAAAAGAAAAATATAGAGATATTTTAACTTAGACAAAAAGAAAATAAACTTCTTTACATTGAAGTAATAATCTTTTGGATAATTAGCAAGAACTTTGCTTAAGTCGTGAACCAATGTTTCACGATCGCTTTCCCATACACGACGCAAAAATATTGATTCAGTAAATATCCAACACCAACCAACTATAGGAACTAATTTAAGAGATTGTTTACCAACGATTTTCGATCCCTAATCAACATAAAATAGAATATGAATAGAAGAGTTTACGTCGAATGTTACCTGTATAATTCCTAAACGTTGACAAATAATCCAACCTGCAAGCCAATCAATATCATATTTATGGTTCATTCTAAATTTTTAATCAAATATTTTGCTTGTGGATGATTTTGCACGGATGAACTTACATAACGATTGCATGTTCATGACGAACTTTTTCCAAATCTTCAGGATTTATATACAAAACACAATTACTTTGAGACCACCATTGAGCGTAGAAAGTAAACTCTATAGAAGAAAAATTATAAACAACAAAAGAAATTCTTCAAAATATAAGATAATTTTCGACAATCATAGTGTAACTGAGCGGGCTAATTCGTTGTAGTAGGATACTGCAGATTCGAACAAGTATTTATTGAATCATAAAATTATCCTAGAGATGAAAAATTGAAAGTTGACCTTGACGGGTGTACTTATGCGGCTAAGTTCGAGTCAATTTTATTTTTTTCTGAATAAATGAGTATTTAATTGTAAACAAAAAGCTCTTGCAATAGAAAACTCCAATACTTACGACTCCATATACCCAATGCTAGAAAGCAATTAATTTTTCTATACAGTTCTTTGCTAAATGGCCATATAACACATGAACATAATTGTAAAAAGTTAATAATCAATCCACTGATCAAGAAAACATAAGCATGAAAACAGATGGTGATAAACATCGATTTGAATTCATCATAAATGCGCATTATCTAAAACTTGAAAGAAAAACGATGTTTGCTTTTTCCATTCGTATTGAATTAAAAACAATATTCGATCAAGAGAAATGTTCTTAATTCATCGGTAGATTCCCTTTTCATCTACTTCTAAAAATGTTAATCTAAATCATCGTCCATCTAAAACCTAAAAGTATTATGTCTAAAGATCTCACTAAATAATGATCTTTCAAGTTTATCTAAAACAAATCACAAACTAGAAACATCACAACATGCTTGCTTAATAACGAAAAACAAAAACAATAGAAAAAAAAGCACCATATCTTTTTGCGTGTTATTTCATCTTATTCATATACTTTCTTGTATATTCAGATATGCAGAGGGCACCACTAACATGGACATTCAATGAACGAATAACACCGGCTTGTGGAATTTCAACGGTTGCATCTACTAAAGACAAAAGATCAGCTCGAATACCTTCGCGTTCATTTCTACAAAGAGTAAAAAGTAAATAAAATCAATAAAATTCAAGAGTATTCTTTTATACCCAAGTAAAAGTAAAGTTTTCTCTGGAAATTCAAATTCATATAAATTTTGACTATTTATTGTTTGTTCAAGCGCAATGATCGTATATCCTTGAGCTTGCATATCAATTAAATAATCTTTTAATTCTCTTTCTTGTACCTCAATTACAAAATATAAAACAGAAATAAGCAAAAAATGAAGAACAAACAATATTCCTACTTGTTTTATACGTAACCATTTATGAGAAGTCATACTTAAATTGAGAAATTGTTGATCTTCCAATATACGAATACTTCCAATTATTAATTCTTTTATACCAAAAACTTCACCGGTTCGACTTAAACCTTTGTTAATAAAAATTTTAAATTCATCTGTGAGAAATTTAATTGATTATAGATAATTTCATGGGTTCATTATTTAAATATGAGACACAAGAGATAACTAGATGGTATTCAAGTTTCACTCGAATACGAAATGCGATGCGAAGCTCGAATCGGATCGTCACGAAAAATCTACGATGCAGAGAAATCTTGAATACTTTTTATGTCAACATGATGAAATTCATCACTGAGAAAACTCTATTCTTACTTAGCGATACATTCTTAAGGATCGATTTCGTTTGATCGATTAATTATCTCCATGATTCATTATCTTAGATCAGCTGCAAATGAATAGACTATAGTGGCTAACATATGTTCATGGCGTCACTTTAATTATCTCTTCATAAATTTCTTTCATTTTCGTCATTTTGGAACCACACTTGTGAGTGAACAGAACTTCAGATTGAAGATTAGAAACAAATGTTCTAAGTTCGATCTTGATACTTCGATCTCACGTTTTAACCGCTTTTCTATGATTTTTGGTTCTCGAGATCATCGAGTCACAAAATGACAACTCGTGATGCGTACGTCGATAAAGTAAAAGACAACACAAGTACACTCGCGACGGACGACAGAAATGCTTCNAAAAAAACTCGCGACTGACTACATGAATGCTTCTGCTTCGCATCGCATTAAAAAAAAACTCGCGACGGACTACATGAATGCTTCTGCTTCGCATCGCATTAAAAAAAAAAACTCGCGACGGACTACATGAATGCTTCTGCTTCGCATCGCATTAATAATGCAAATTAACAGGTTTTTGGATCAAATTCTGATAAGACTTTTTAATGCGATGTGAATTTAATTTTTGTAATCTTTTTCTTTCAAATGAATCTAATTAGTACTTCGAGTTTTATGCATTGAGACAACGAAGGAATAAAAGCACTAAACCAAAACTGTAGAGTTTACCTCGCTGTTTTGTGATTATTGATGAGATAAATGAATTAAAAAGGCATAATATTTGTCTATTCAAATTTTTAATAGATACTCTGTTTTTATATATCGTTCAGTTGGTTAAACCCTCCTACAGAATAGAAGCCCATGGGTGATGTCTCTGTTCCGCAAGCTATAATTTTGCAGCAAAGCATGCCCTGATGCCAGTTTTTGCGTTATTTGATAGAGAAATGTTTATCCTTTCATTTTTCATGAAGTAAACCTTGGTTTTCAATGGAGAAATCTAACCCAGGGGGAGGGCTTCTATTCTGTGTAGGGGTTTAATCAAAATCGTTCTTGATTCATGTCATATAAATAAAACTTAAGAACAAGTCCTTGGAAAGTTTATAGTATCTTCTATAGAAATAATTCTCTATGGTTATGTCATCATGGTATCGTGATTTAAAAAAAAGATTTATAAATAATCACTGAATACACTTACCTCCTAAATTTGTTTGTTTATCAATAAGAGACGCAACAACAATCAATTCAGTTCGTTTAATGCTTCCTCTTAATTCAGTATCATCAAGCGCTTCGATAACTGGATAAGGATTGGCTTTATATTGAATCGTCGAAGATCCTTCTTCATCTTGTGTTCCTCCAATTTCACTTTTTCCAGAAGCTAAATAGTTGTCAAAATAACAAATATTGTATCTTATTGCTTCGTTTATCGTGCGTAAGTTTTAACACAACATTTTTTCTCCTAGAAAAAAAACAACTGACTGCAGCTACAGTAACATAAGTATTACTCTGTTTTCAAGCATAGTAGTTTTCGCATAGTCTTAACTCAAAATTTTTGTCGAAAAAACGAATAAATCTATGGTGTGAAGGCTTTTGTAAAATAAATTTTCTTTGCAAATTCTATTTACCAGTTAATCTCCATATTCCCATTGGACACGACTGTAAAATTGTGGAAACATTATGAACTGATATTGGAAATGTCAAATGTAATTGTTGACCTATTTCGATAAACCATTTCGACCATAAATATTCATCATCGGCTATTAAAGATAGTTTTGGTAATATATAAAAAATTGTTTCAAGTGAAAAATCTCGTATTGGGTCGAATTGATAAATAAATAAACTTTGAAGTTTCGTTGTATATCGAGCAAGTCTATAGATAAAATAATTTAGAAAAGAAAAACCCAAGAAGATAAGATAGTACTCAGATTTTTCATCGTTTAGTTTAAAAAATTGATAAGCATCATAGGATGTTTCATTTTGTAGGTTATGCCGTTCAATATATTCCAGTAATTTAATCATTGTTGAACAAGCAAAAGTTCGAATATGAAAATTCGAATGTATCAATAATGGACTTAGATATTTGAAGACTTTATTTAAATAGTCAATCTAATTAAAAGTAGATTTTATTAAAATAAAAATCAACAATGAAAACTTTTATTTTTAACCTGTTCAGCTTGATCGGATAGAAGACTTGGAATATGTGATGCTATGGATATCCAAGCACAAACAGTTCCGGTTTTATGTTGATGAGCATGTTGTAAATATTGATATAAATCATTTAGACCTGCTGTTCGATCTTCTGATATTAACCGAATAATAATCCATTCGGAGAGTAAACGAAGTGATGGTTCATTTTCTCGTGTTAATGCATCAACTATATAATCGTAGATTGTTTTTAAAAGACTCTAAAACCAACAAGTAACAAAAAAAAAACATGTTGATTTTTGTTGTCTAAATTTCTTTCTACCGAGTTTTTGATAGCAGATGTCAAACAAAGAATACATTGAAGAGAACGAAACATAATACGATGTTCGAGAGAATTCGTACAGAAACGTGGTCGTCGTTCTTTTGATGCGACCTGACGATGTTTCTCAATGACTTGCGAAAGAATATCATTTTGTTGAGCATTATGTAACGATGGCCAAATATGAAGAATAAATAATTGTATTAATACACGAATATTCCGATCATAACGATATTCACTAGAAGAGTCAATTCAGATATAATGGATGATCCCGATTCGATTAACTTACGGTATAATATTAGTATTAGTAATGAGTAAACGAGTCGATTCATCTTGTTCAACCAGTTGCTCTGCTTGCCATTGTTGTCTAGAACAAAAAGGAAAGTGTTTTTTTCTCAATTACATTTATTTTTATCGCTATTGTACTTTTTATCTTTTTGATAAATTTGTCCAAAAATGACACATTCAATTAAAACTGGTAAATGAGATGATTGAATGCGATGCTCATGTAGCCATATCGGAACTATTGATTCGAGTATGACATTCATTATTCCTGACACATGGCCACATGTTTTAAGCATCTGCGTAAACCACTATTTAAGAAATAGATGATAATTTTAAATCAAATCTGTCATGAATCCATCATCTGTCAGTTACACACTTGTGTCAATAGGGTGGAAACGTTTATGTCTGTAACAGACGATGAAATTGCTTGAGAAAACGCTGTTAAACAAGGCCAATAGACTGGCATTCGATGGTCCAGTTCGTTGAGTGCAGTCATGGCATTTTCTATTAATTTACATTTAGTTTCATTTGTGATCTAAAAAAATAAAATTCGATATTTAGTGTAAATGATAAAAAAAGAATATTGTTTGTTTTTATTTACTTGTGCTTGCTGAAGTAAAACACCAATAGCACGGAAAAGTTGAGGTAGTTCCTTTGCCGATGCTTTGAATAGATCATCAATGATATTATTACATAAATCTGTTGATGATATATTATTAGCGATTAATAGATGCTTAGCAACTAGCATATCGGCTTGTGGAATGCTTTTTTTTAGAAATAAATATGTGATAAAAACCATAGATTTCAAATTTATACCTGACATTTGGTTGATCGAGTAATGGTAGAAGTTTAGAGAGCGATGGAAGAATTCGAAGTTTTGTATTCCATTCATTGTTAAAATCTGCTAATCGATGTGTTAACAGCCAATTCGTCGAATGAGCAAATAAAATCAATAGAGATTGCCAATTATTTCCTGGCTAAAAAGAATTCGAAAATGTAAGTCTAAAGTTTAGATTAGATTCACTTATGAATAAATAAGTGTGCAGGTCTCGATCAAGTGAATTTAATCAAACTGTAATATGAACTCTGATAGTTACTAAAGAATCGAATCAGTAATGCTGTGCTAGCTAACGTCAATTCGTTTAGGAAACTGCGAAAATAATTCTATGAGATGTGCCAGCGGGTAGAACTTTTATTATGCGAAGACACCTATTTGACTTGACTCTTCGATAAATTTTGTTGTAATTTTAACCGGATTTGGAAGATAGAATATCCTTTCGTTTGAACTCTTTTGTACGTTCTTGTCATCTAAATAAAAATTTTTGCCGTTCCATTCCTGGATTGTGCATGATGTCATAGAGAAGAATAGTATTGAAGCATGCTTTTCTCGGATTCGCTAGTTAGTGAACAGCTGTTTCTCGTTAATTCTCATTAGCCAACATTTTTTTGCTCTTGGGAAACTCATTTGCGCGTTACTAGAAAATGTGAGAAAACAAAATGAAAGCAGATACACAAAAGAAGCTACGAAAAACGATGAACTTTATATTGGCATTCAGATCGAATGGATCTCTATTCTTGTGAGAGAAGAAATTCTGACATTTAAGCAATTTCTTCCGAATGATTATTTGATTTGTTTTATTCTACGGCTGACTGTTCAAATAGAAATCGGATGCTTTACAATTCTAGTCGGATCAAAGTATACATTTCCATCCGATAAAATAAGTTTATTTATTTACCTGTTGTTGTGCGCATGTTTCAATTTGAGTTATTAATTCTTGTAAAAATCGGCTTATATCATCGTGGCTGCCAATCATTAAAAATACGATTGGTAATTTTACAAAAGCCATTGGTTGTTTAATCTATATGTTACAAATAAAGAAATAGCTCGATAATTTGAAATAAAATATTTTTCTCTCGCTTACACAATGTATTTTAATGAAATTTAAACCTTCTCGTACAATTAATCGAATACTTGATGAAAGCCAATCTTTAATGAAATTCGACGAATGAAAATAATGTTCTTGTATTAAACACGAAAAAAGTTCAATAGATCTTCGAACATTATTTATTGACATATAAGGACGTTGATAAGCTGTTCGAATGTTTTCAATGAGCGGATTAAATATTGTTTTTAATATGTCTGTATTATGAATATCAATAAGGTCAAGTAGAAATGCTATTTGACGATATTCCATTAATGTATTATCCAGCGAAAATAATCGAGTATCTAATGAGCTATTGAAATCTTCGGATACAAGAAATTCTTCGATTAATGTTTGTAATTGTCGAATATTGAATGCGAAATAAGTTGATATAGTTTGAAAATGTTTCGATAAAAATGTTGATCGATCAAAGAATGCAAAAAATCGCAGGAGATTTGATGATACTGATGAAATCGACCAATCAAGAAGGTTAATAGCAATATCAAATATGGATGCATATGCCGATAGACGAAGAACTGGTGCATATGTATGAAATTGTGTTAGTATGATTGATGAGAATATTTTTATGTGATCATCATTTAATAGAGATTGATTTTGATGAGTCAAAGCGAATGTTCTCAAGGAATATAAGACACGTACGAGCGATAGTTGTGACCATTTAATTGTTTGTATGCGTGATAGCAATGTTAATAAGCATGCGTCTAAGAATATAAAAATAGAAATTACATAGAATTTCAACGATATTCTTACTTGGATTTTCACTATGATTAAGCCATCGTTCAAGATAAGATTCTAAACATTGTTCCATAGGTTGTGAATCACTTATCTCTTCGCCTCTAATAGCCGAGAAGATTTTATAAGTTAGATAGCAGAATAAATAATATCTTACTTAAGAAAAACAAAATTATTTGATGACCAATCAACAACATATTCAAGAAAGAACTAAATAAAATAAATAATCGTGGTCTTTCGTGTATTATTACTATAGTAGAAAACCTCTATAGAACATGCACCGGATGATTAATTTTTTGCCAGAACAAGGTTAACTAAAGAGTAGTCGAATATATATATAAAAAGTGTTACGTTCTTAGCATAAAACAATTATTGAAAAGAAATGATAGAATAGCACGCGACTCAAGGTGTGTGCGCTATGGCTGCCAAAAAGCTCTATCAACTTGAAAAGTCCTTGACGTTTCTATTGTTTCTCTTAATGCTATAGGGTTTCCAAATTCACCTGTCCAAACATTGAATTTCTGAGAAACACCACATAACAAAGCTAAAACAATATCTTTTAGATGATCGGATAATACCTCGCGAGTGTATGAGACATTAATATAAGCGAAGATCATTCGTAAAATTATCCTCAGGATATTTTAAGACAATTTGTTTTCCGCTATCATCTATCGTTTTTCCTCGAATTATTCCTGCTTGGAGGAGAAATACTCAATTCATCAGCTAAGCTATGGTCGTATCGATGCCAAATGACGAGGTTTACTATTGCAGAAACAAAGGTTTCTATTAACATGAAAGAACTTTGAGCTTCATGATCACGACGAGCACGTTTGTAACTAATCAAAAATATTCTTCATACGTTTTCTCTAGGAAAAATGAATGAGAATCGAAGTATTTTAACATGTTGAATCTCTTCGACTATCGTGCTCAGTTAATTTCCTTGAGTAAAAACATTCTCAACGTTCAAAGAAACGCAAACACAATCATCCATACCACGATGAAAGTGTTTCATCAGACAATGAACTAAATGAAAAAGCTATTCCCTCAACAGAACTATTAATGAGAGTAGGTTCTTTTCTTTATGAGATCTCCTGACAAATGTCGATGATTATCACTTTTGCTTTTTATAGTTAAGATAAATACTTCCACAATGCGTGATACTTAACTAAAGGAGATTAGAATTTTTATTCCGTCTAATTACACGTCCGTGATGTTTAACAATTCAATTACAAAGAAAATCATTTTTTTGCCCACTCACGTCTTCTACATGACTATCAGGCAATTTCATTGCATTAAAAAACCATCGAATAGTCCAGCGTGCAAGTGGAGAACTTGAATTAGCAAATAAACGTTGTAGTAAAATAAATAACCATGTTAAAGATAACTCTAAATCAAAGAGTAAAATCAATATTTCGCTTTTGCACAGACGAAAACAAAAAAATCTTACCGTGCTCATGCGAAAAACTTAGAAGTCGATCGAATTTTGTTAACAGTGGCTTAATTAAATGAACAACGCCATCTTCAAGCATTTCATAAAGAACAATGAAATCAGCCCAAAATTGTTTTGTTGTCTCATCGATTAAAATTAGAGATCGGTTGAATTTTTCCTCTTTGATTTCAATATGTTTATATTCATCGTTGATTAATATTTGTTGAAATAAATATAAAGCACATTTTCGTGTACGATCAGTATTCAATGTACAATCACCTAATGAACGTTGTAATAAATACCAAAATGATGGCATTGTAATAAAGAGTTTTATGGATCGTAAATCGATTAGTAACAGAAGAAATAATTCATCATTATTTTTAATTATTGGCAATGTACGAACAAGAATGTCTTCTAGTTTAGTTTGATGATGTTTAGAAAAAAATCGCCAAACATAAGTAAGAAATTTTGGGTCATGTTGACTGTACATTGCTGTTTCTAATTGTGTCCAATCGTAATTTAACGATAATGAAATAGAATGTTCAGTACTGTTGAGTAATTTGCATAGAAGTTCACGAAATTCTAATGTTTGTTCATGGTCAAGAATAATTAGAAGAATATTTTTTATACGATGAAGACGATCTTCTATTTTCATGAAATTTAAACATGCAGATAATAAACGATAGTGATGCATTGATGGTGAATTTTGTAATAAATAATCAAAAAGTTGACTTGAAATTGAAATTGAATCAATGTGTATATTTATTGGTAGAGCGTCTAAAACTTGACTCAGTTCTTCGATTTCTTTTTCTTGTCTACTTGGTTCATTCTGATAGGTAAGAATATTTGACATGGATGTTGTAATATGATTTGATAAATCATTGAGATTTAAAAATGATGCCAAAAGTTCCATTTTATCTAAAGAAAAATTAAAAGTTTTACTTTTCATAAATTTGAATTAAGATTTCTAATAGAAATCTGATGAAAAAGATTCATCAAGTCATGGAATTCGTGTTTTCTCAAGCAAACATCTATCACTGTATGCATAACCCCTATAATCTCGTCTATTAAAATCGATTTCTACGCACTTTCTCTTATAGGCAATTCGCATGTTAAGCTACAGTGCAACGAAGCAATTCTTTCCATTGAATATATAGCGAAGCGACAATGGGAGAAAGTTTCAGATGGCTGTTTCTAATAGAATGTAATCACTGGTTCATTGCATCATAGCAAAGTGTTTGAAAAAAATATTCATGTTAACTCAGTGCCTAATGATGGATAATGGAGTAATTCGAAATTGAGTAGGATTAAAAATGTCTTTGAAAAAGAATCGGTTAGATAACTATGACATAGAGCTAACTCAGATACAACTACGTCTGAAATATTTTACATCAGCGCGATTGACCGTTTACAATCAGGCATTTATTTGTGGGAAAGTGATTGATCACCAGGAATGGCATTTCTCGCGAGACAAATTATCTAAGCACAATATGAATCGATATATACGTTAAACATAAATGTATTTATATTGATATCTTGGGAAATAATTTATCAATGTTCAGCTGACCTAGTTTAATTGATGGTTGTCTGAATTCATTTACTTTTCTGTAGGAATATAGAATTTGATTCAATTAAAATATTGAATTTGATGCGTTCGAGAAAAGTGCTTATGAAGAAACTGTTTTTTTTCTAGAAAAAGATTAGACTTTTAAAATCAAAAGTACCTTTGGTACTGAGCACTTACGCAAAGTACTTGATAATGAAAATACACTGACGTACAAATTAGATCAATGCTGGTTTTTTTCTCAAGAAATTTCTTATCCAATCGATGGAACTAACAATATAGATGACGCCTGTTTCTTTATACATATATGGACACAGTCCGACGGACTTATAATTTTAGAACACACACTAAAATAGTCTTAGTCAATATTTTACGTTTATGCATCTTTTGCAAAAATACTAGACAAGAAAAACGTCAGAATGTAATGTAAAATAGAAATAGGTCGATCAACTAGCTATCAATACACTCACGCTTGAGTCGGAATAAAAAGAAATCCTTTCTAATAGCTATATAATAGTATAAATATGTAATGTTTTTGTTTTTACTGTTTATAGTTTGAAACACTTGACGGTTACTATAGAATGAAGCACAAGCTGGCTTTGAGATTATACTGTTGTTTATTGTTAATTTATCTAAAAGAGTCTACTGCACCTACTCGCATAGATTTCTCATTGATTGTATTCATTGTATTATTGAAAATGATTAAATTATGACCACTTTATATTTTATTTCTTATTAATATATCAAGGTAGTGCCTGTTATTCTAAACATAGCAAGTAATTTACGACTGATGCCTTTGATACACTTCTTATTACATTATTCGTGGTCTGTGCTTATTCTCACCTATACCCTCATCCTACTTATTGAAAGATTAGCCACGCTACGCAATTTTCGTTTTCATGAGAATCATAACATACTTTTTTCTACTGTGTGAGTATGAAAAGTAAATAATATAGATTCAAAGTGAATCGATATAATAATCCGACAGACAGCAATATAATTTTTTTAAAGCTTTGTTTGCTAACATCACTCTTTGAAAAATAGGTCACTATTTTAGATTGTTATTGGAGATATTTGCTCAAAGATTTTCACTTAATGGCGAATTATGAATTAAGTTTACTTGTTCCGAACATAGATTTTGATGATATTCTTCACGATAATTTTTCGCATGTAAGTCGGTATGTGTTCTCAATTATGTTGTTTTAGATGAACTTTGTCCTTTTTTTTTGCATAGCATCAAACCTATTATTCAGGGTCCAAACGTTTTCTCGTCAACCAGTCTAGTCGATGCAGTCAAATTTGTTCTTGACAATATTATAGGCGACGGAAGTTATGCAACGTCAAGTGTGCCAATAGTCAATCAAGAAAATCATATTAAATTACAAAAAGCTTATATGTTATTTAATAAAGATAATACAATTAATGGGCCTTTATTTGAATTGCTCAAAAATGAGCTGTTCTGAAAATGCAATGAAACAAATGAATTTTAAATTTTATTATATTTTCAACCTTGACTATCGGCCACGAAGAACTTGCTAAAATCTTCCTCTTTTCTATTCCCGGGTAAGTCATGAGTGAAAGAGAATATGTATGGTTCCCACCGTTGTCGAAATTTCACTTCATCCGGCTCTCAAAAACAAAAGTCGCCCTTCGTGTAACTAAAATATAGTATGTGAATAAAACTCTATACTGTAAGTGTTAATGGGAGCCGTAATACCGTTTTCTCTGCAGAAAGCGTTGATATTCATTTTGATACGAGCGCGTATGTGATTCAACTCAATAACATCAGTAACAATTTTATTCGACTATTTTAATTAAAGAATTTTCATGATTTTCAATTAGATTCGACAAGGGAACCATTTTATTCAATGGCAGAGGGACAAAGTGTCAACAGTATCCATGAACCTATTCAAAGTAAAAGTCAATCAGAAAGAAAAAGTGATAATTATTCGTGATTTATTTAGTTTCATCGATGGATACCACTTCTAATTTTACTGGTGAAATAAATCTATGTATGTATAAAACAAAATTTGATTCATTTTTAACGTTTGTATTTTATATTTTGACAGCCAACTTGAGTCAGATAGATGTTAAAGCTGAATCTCATTTTTTACTGAAACAATTAACCGACAACATATTAGGATTAGCTCGACGACGTTCCATAGATGCTCAGGCTATTTATGAAGTGTGTCAACCATTCCGTAACATGCTTAAGTTTTATGAGACGAATATATATATATATATATATATATATATAATGTGCTTTCAGTTTCTGATATTAATTCATCTCATCTTTCATCTGATGAAGAGATTATTGCTGCTTTCGAAGCAGGTACAACTTGCTTTTCCAAGCTTATTGATACAGTGAAACATTCAATGACCGTCTAACGTATTGATCTCTCGCAATTCACGCTTACCAATCATATAAATCATCAAACTTGTGGAAGTAATCGAACAAATATAAAGCCAATGCCAAAGCATGATTCAATACGCTACGATGTACCGATCACGACTAAACCATTAAAAAGTGCACATCATTGTCGATATTTGAAAGAATTTGCAGCGGCGATTAGTGCTCCAGTGAGATGCATAAATTCTGGACAACGAGATTCAACAGAAATAAAGGTATGATGTTGTTAAAAATCATTTGCAACCAATAATTCAATTTTATTTAGATTCCTCCCATTGATTAGAATGATCTATTATATCTTGTCATTGAATTGCAAGATCTCAATGAACAAATTCATTGTTCAAAAATTGTCGTCCCAGAACAAACAAGGGCAACGAATGAAATATTGATAAAGCATAATGATCTGAAATGTTTAAGATTTGATCTATGCCCTCCAAAATATGAATATGATCTGGAGACGAGACGAATCTACTCAAAAATAACAAGAGAGGAACATCAACATTTAAAAGAAGAGTAAGGATTTATTTTAACTTCTATTATCTAATTGAAGAATATATTATTTATAGAATTAAAATCCATATAATCAATTTATATGAAACAAATGAAATAAATCGAGCTCTAATGAGAGATCAGCAACGCATATAATTCAAGCTCGTTTTATACTTATGTATGGTTGAACATGCAATCTGCAAACGTGCTTCTAAAATGTTTCATGCTAATATAATGAAAAAAGGTTAGACTTTTGAATACTTCATTTTTTTTAAATTCCGCTTTGGTTTTAATTGCAGTCGCCGAGAAAAAACCTGTCGCAAAACGACCGAGAATAGTAACTGAAAAACCTGCTAGGAAATCAGCAAAGAAAGTAACAAATAAGTTAACCAGACGGCAAGCGAAAAAAGTAACTAAAAAACTTATCGGCATACATTAAAAATACGACAAATTAATCAGAGCAAACAACGTTTGAAGTTTCAATAACGCTATTAATTAATTAAGAATAAGTTTATTTTAGTGTTTCTCTTTCCTCATCTCACTTTGATCATTTTGTAACTAAATATCTTATTTTGTCGAACTCACATATATTTTCGAAGAAAATGGTGAGCGTAAGTTTAAAAGCGAGATTTTTGCGGCTGACCATCCCCTCCCCATTACAAACATTAATGAGTTGAAAATTGTGCTAATTAGGAGCTTGACTAATTAGGCTGCTATTTTTTCCTTTTTTTCATTGCAGATTACACGAACAAGCAATGTTTGCCCATTACAGACCATAGAAAACTAGTATCTGTCATTGTTAAATATACGAACTAACAATTAATACTCGATTACAGACATAAGCGCAAATAGGCAATGATCTAACTATAGGTTTTGGAAATCAGGGTAGATTTTTCAGATGGATTATTTTGAATTACTTTAGTAAGCCGAAGGGATATATGTGAGTTCCACATTTTAGTCCCAAAGGAGCTGCGCTAACAAGCTTTTTCTGGTATTTGAGCAGTTCAAATATTTCCTAAACAATGAACTTTCTTCTAAAGAGAATACATTAGATTTACAAAAAGAACTTTCAATTTTTGTATTATTATTTTGCATTTGTTAAAAAAAAGTTATCTACTGTTCTTTTTGTCAACATTCTTACATCTGACGGAACAATGACGGTTAAGTGTGTGTTGATTCTCATGGGCTTTGCCATAAATTATTTGCAAAAGAACACATGATAGTAAGTTTTAATGATATCTAGTGACGAAACTTACTGTTGACATGACTCAAAGTTCAC
Source organism: Rotaria socialis (assembly GCA_905331475.1). NCBI lineage: Eukaryota > Metazoa > Rotifera > Eurotatoria > Philodinida > Philodinidae > Rotaria > Rotaria socialis. The sequence continues at coordinate 95,888 of CAJNYU010003342.1, read as the reverse complement.
ATGGATAATCAAATCAATTCATTTATCAAGAGTAGTTGAATAAAATTTTGCAAAGAAACTGAATGCAGAGTGTATCGCATGGCGAAATTTCACAACAGAACCTTCTCGACGTTGGAAAAGACGGAGAAGGACAATTTTTATGAGTAATGTAATCTCTCTTGTATGAGTACTCTTTAAGCTGCAAGGCTATTTTTAGCGAAAATGAATATTCATCAGCCCATTTAAAAATTTTTGCTGCCTGCGTCAAACCTTTCACCTTCACAAGTCACAAAGGTACATAGAGACTACTGTTATTTTCACCGAAAGTATCAGTGCTTCACGCATATTTTTTATTACATCAGTAAGAATGAAACAATTTCTTACGAAATTAAAGTGCAAGATTTATTTTTGGACTGATCTATCGACTGCAATACTATGGGGTCAGGTCATAAGGTTTAGAAATTGAAGTAAGGCTTGTAATGTCCTTTAGTAGATGTTATTTTTTTCGATTCGATAGAGAGCGTTTTTATAAAGGTCTTGCAGTTGTTCATTAAGAGTCGATACAAAGAGTAATTAGGTGATATTGTTGTTTCATTATGTATGTATTATGAGTTTGCTTTTTCAAAATCAAGTTATATAATAATGTCAATATTAGGAGCAAGGGGGAGTTCTCGAGTTAATCAGTTATTTTGAAACTTGAAGTCACTACCCCATGCATTCTGTAGTGAATTATAAATATCACGAAAATACTTCACACCTTCGAATGATTACTTTAGAGAACGTGTATTTTATATTTTCTCTTTCCAAAATTAACACTGAACTTCTATGGAGGAACATAAATAATATTTCGTATCAGATTTTGACTAGCGTTTTTCTAAGAAATAGATCTTGGAAAGACGAGTTTGTTTTGTGAATTTCAGATTTTTGATTCGATTCTTTGCTGAAATTTGCATAATGAACTGTATTCGATACCATCACGGTCGGTTATTACCTGAAAAAATACCACAACAAATTATTACGGTAAGAGTTCGAAGTTTTTTGGCACTTTCACAAACTCACTGAGATCTCAGTGAAAACAATGGCTCGATTAAAAAGTGATCGATACGTTGTCCAGCCGCCTTACGGGGGCATAAATTTGACATTCAGAATTAAATTTTTCCTACTCGAAATTTTTACCAAATGTATACCTTAACAAGACTATGATATTAACGGTTGTAACTTAAGATATCAGCGATCATTATAGTATCCATCGGCTGAATCAATTCCTATATTGAATTAATTGCTTAATATGTGTCGCATCTTCTTCTACAGTATATTTCATCATCGACGAAAACAGATATGTATTAGACGTAACAAATTATGAAATGTATTGCGACGATAAATTTGTTTATTATCTAAAGGAAGTAAATATATAAACATGATGAGTAATGTAGGAAGTCACTTTGAGCAAATTAGTACCTAGGGTTATACAATTAGTTATTATTCTCTCACTATTTAGCCAATCATCATTCTCTCGCTGTTATCGTTTCATAGAAATGATCCATGATAATTTTTGCGCTTGCTCAATTATGCTCATATTTCGTAAGACAGTATCAAAGGCCATCTTTCGACTTGCTCTAAGATATTTTCCATGTTTATTCTAAGTCTGATATCATACTGGCTCGATTGTCAAGAAGAGTTGGTAACTTCCAACTGAGATGAGTACGTTGAATATAAATTCCTAGATATAAATCGATGGCAGTTACAGAACTACAACTCTTACCCACACTGAGTATTCATGCATTTCTATTATTTCATATTTCATTTTGTCATCGAATTCTTTGCATCTCTGTTGGAAATAAAGCATTGTATACGTTACAAAATGTGTAAATAATGATGTTCGTGTTTCGGAGAGCTAACTATAAATTTCTCCAAGGAAGTGTTTAGTAGGTAATTCTCCGAGTAGTTTTGAAAAATACCCATTGATGTAGATATATAAGAAGCTATTATTTAGTACAATCGATGTAAGTACAAAAAATTATTAACCACAGATTGTAAATTTTCATTAATCGTATTCAGAATATTTTTACCATATTATTTAACAATTCATTTCATAGCTAAATGAAATACAGTTTAAAATGTAAACACGAATAGAACAGCTAACCTGAGTATTATTCAGTTTACAATTAAAAATTCGCCTATAACAACCACTGTTTTTTAGAAGTTTTGTCTTTGATCTAGTAGAAGATTCCTGCACATCAGTTCATTTCTCACTAAATTAGAATTTTACTTAATAGAACTATGTCTCACTGGGCATAATTTGCAGTATTTTATCCAAGGAAATCTTTAACAGCTGAGGAAAATATTATCTTATAATTTGTAATTTCCCTAACGAAATATTTCATAGTTTAAGTTATCTTTTTAGTTAAAACTTACAAAAATAAATCAGATACAATAGCAGACCCGGACTCCTATAGTAAAAGAAAAAGGTTCTTTAGGTAGCTTACATATCGATTATAGTGTTGTTTCATAATAAAAATACCATAGTTTTTGAGGAAATTATACATAATAAACTCATTTCACCAAGTTTCAGTTATAATTCTAAGTGAAGTACATAATTCAATTCTTTTTAAGATAAATCCAAATTTCGATCCATTACCATCATGCTTTTATTTGCTCCTCTATTTCTTGTGATCTAATTTATATATGCTGGCAGTTTTATTAACAAAAATCTTTCAACTGTTGTCACTCAAGTTTTATTTTGTTTGATTCAGAACATAATATATTTACTGATAATGACACATGAGCGGTTGCAAAATGGTTTCGTTTTTATAAAAACAACCTTGAAAGGCAGGGGCAACATAAATATTTACTTGTGGGAGGTGTGATTCACATTTTTGTCCAAGTCGTCACGATGACTCTTTTGCGTATATTTATCTTATAGTCACTTTTTTTTCTTTGGTAGCATAAAGAAAGAGAAGAAGCAAGCGCCCTTGAATTGCTTCTACGTTAAAACGAGCAGCCAGACAAGTAACAGATAGTAATATTCCAATCTGTGATTTATCCTTGGTGGAATTGTCCGAGTGTTAGTTATGAAACGTAATTATGAAAGCGTATCAGCTGTCATTAGACTCACATAAACGCACGATTTTTCAAGTTAATGCTACACAAAAATGTATACACCAATTTCGTTTCATCGAAATTTGTTTTTGTTGAATTTACACGTGAATACTTAGTGGTAGCTTTTTAATGCAGAACGAGTAAGAAAAAAAAATAGTTTTTCAAGTGCATACATTAATTTTGTCGATAGCAGCTAAATTTAGCACACAATCAAATGCAATAACTCATAATAGAATCATATTGAGAGATGACATTCATTTAAATAGATATAATCTGCAGTGCTCTTGTTTTAATATTATTTAACTGAGCTGATATTTCTTTTTCTAGTCGTCGTTTACAATTGCCTCAATAATTAAATATTTTTCATTTATATTTCAGACTTTATTATTCATGCCGAATCAAGGATCTACGTGCCCTTCATCACCACAAACTATGCCTATGATATACAGTGATGCTGGTATGTATACATACATAATTAGATATTATTTGAAAGAAAAAAAATCAAATTGATTCTTTAGTATTTAAACAATAAATATAGATATTTCATTTGTTTTTTTTAATCTATTTAGAAATGGATACGAATGAAAACTCATATGAATCAGATGTTGAATTCTGTGATAAAGGTGTACCAGACTCCCCTCTGGATTTAACAATTAATAGTATACGTTATCCATCTGCTAAACGACCAATATCCAATCAAGATCCATTACCATTATCTGAAACTGCACTCCCAAAACCTAGTCATATTTTTGCTCCACCAATGGTAGGAACTTTTGTATTGCCATCGCCACTAATAGTAACGCAACCAAAAGCGGAATGGCACTATCGAAGTATGAAAGATTTAGCGAAAAAACATATTCCATATTTGTCTGGCGATGGTCCTCAACGCACACCAATTCGAATAAAAGTAATATTTTCATTTCTCTACCATAACAATCGATCATATAAAAACCTATTTCCTTTAAAGGTTCCTCCAATAACTGATCGTCAATTGTATCTTGCTGTGAACGTTGTAACCGTCGATGATCAATGTCATGTTTCGAAAGTTATTGTACCACCACGAACCAGTGTAATAGAAAGTCAACTATCTCGTGATAACAATCTTGCCCGTTTAAATTTCGATGCATGTAATCCAACAGATTATTTCGATCCCTCGTCAAGGTGCGTTTATTTTCAAATCAATTCTGAAGAGTGCGCTGCTGGATTAAAAGAGTAAGTGATTGACATCTTCTTTTTTTCAAAGCTTCTACTATGACTTTAATTTTCTTATTTAGAGTACGATTTCACATGTTTAATTTATATCAAAATCACATGATAACTAAAGATATAATCGAATCGAACCAGTTAGATTCATGTAAGCTAGCTTTCTGGTTCTGCGTCCTTGATAATAACCATTTTGAACCTGTGTCTTTGCCAACATATTCAGTCATTATTCGAGAGAGTAAATATCATTGATTGTTTGTTACTTCTCATCTATCATATTTTGTATGTAGGTAAATTAACGAGCCGACCTCGTGTGTCACAAAAAAAAATCAATCAAGGACATGCATGTCTGCTAGATCCACGTGAATTATAAGAACATTTTAGTCATGAAATATCGAATAGTGCTACTGATCATCTTCCCGATCGTTGTTAAAAAGTCTTTCTCCAAAGTCTTTGTGTTGCATTTCTCAAATATTTTGTACCATATGTTTGAATTTTATTGTATTATTTTTGTCTTTAATAAAAGTTACTTTATGAATATGAGTGAATTGCAACTTTTTGGTACATTTTGCGTTTTAGCTGTATTTGTCTAATAACTTTTTTCCTCTCAGCCGATTTTGATAATTTTTTCATCAGCTATTGAGTCTAGTATGTTCCACTGACACACAAAATTTCAGCTCTCTACCTCATACAGTCGCTGAGTTATAAGGAAAACATGACAAAAAAATGTTAGTTTTTACTGACGCGAGAAGAAAAATTAATTTTTGGACTATAGAACAGCAAGAGAAAAAATATTTAAATAGGCTATTTTGTACAGCGTTCAATGCTCTATCGAAGTATATTATGGATTTGCATTTTATACTTCATTCTCTCGTTCGTCCAGCGTTCACATTATTTGACAGACACTGTATTTTTTTGTAGAATGTGCACAAACGTGATTACAGTTCGACTACTGATAAAGCTGATGACGCAGAGATCATACGAAAGGAAAGACAACTCTTTGAGTAACAAAATGGTAAGAAAAAACTCTGTGTTGCTACCTTTCCTTATCGATAAAAACAAGAAGACTTTCTGAGAAAAAGGTCATTATACTCACTTTGTAGAATGACAATTTGAAAATTGGATGCTTTATAACTCCTCGACGATTAGTGCGATTAGGCTTAAATTTTTACTCAAGATATAAACTAACAAGGTCTATCAGTGATAAAAATTTCAGCCCCGAATCATCTTCTATTCCGGAGAAATTTACATTATACTGAGAAATGTAGAATGACAATTTCAAGAAAAGTATCTAGAATGACAATTTCTCGCGAATATTTTCACTACGGCTCATTTAAAAATATTTTTTTCAACGTAGTTAAGTGGGAAGCGATCATAGAGTATCATTTGGGAAAAAAATAATGACCTCAAAAGCGAAAATGTTGAAGATGTCGACGGTTTTTTCGAAAAAAATTATTCAGCATAAACATAAAAAAGCGCACTATTGTCTAGCTTCCATTTTTATTTAAAAATTCGTACCTAGCACGAATTAGGACATGGTCCGAGATAGCATCGTCAACGTGGTTCTCCATAAAAATGAAAAATGTTTTTTTCGAAATTGCCGTACTCCCCTCCAGGGTTGCTGGTGAATAAAAACAAATTTCAATTTTTCGTGACAACTGCATCGACCACTACATCTATGATCATGTACTGATTTCTGCTATATATAAATTTTGAACTTTCAAAGTGTGATTGTTTTCGCATGGAATCACCCACAAGTAGAAAAAGTCATACATATATAAAAGGGCCATATTTCCGTTAATAATCGATCAAGTGTTAGGAAATATTTTTTGCGCACTACTGGCATAGATTGTGATAAAATGCACTACTCAAAAATTGTATAGGTTCACTTTCATCTGTTCGCGTGAATTGTACCAAAAAGTTGCAATGCACTCATATATAATTTTACTCTTTTAATTTCTTGAAGATCCAAAACCAGAGAGACTTGCTTCAGTGATCTGTACGTATCTGTTATGATTTTTTTTCAAATACGTTCATGAAAATATCTAAATATAAAAATGCGTCGCAAGTATTTTATAATCGTGTCACTTGCACTATACGTAATGATAAGAAGCAAAACGGCCAACGTTTATGAACAAAAGTCATGTGTTAGATTGGATTGAAAATTTTCTTAGAAAACAAAATACTCAGTCAATATAAAGAAAATCAAAAGTTTGGAATCATCAAATTGTGAAAATCCAATTGCTTTTTCGTCCTACATGTTAAACAGAAAAATCATCAATAAATAGAAATTCGTCGACGATTTTACACAAAAAAAAAACGGAATAGGTGTTAAGTAACTAGATAAAAGATTGAGTTTTTTATGCTCTGTTTCTAGATAGTAGAATGGCTATTGCTCGAAATCAATACTTTGCCAAATTCTGAAGATTTTTCATAATTAGGCAACGAACAAGTCATTGCATGTAATAGAAAACAAAGGATAGAGAATGCATGTGATCAAAACCACCCAGAGAGCAACTATTTAACACAATTTATTTTTGAATTTTCCCGAAGTCTCATGCGCATCAAAATTGAATCATTGACGCAAATCCGAATATTTCTCAATCTTTATTTAGTGTATAATTTATTGATAGTAAATTCACAATTCGAGATAAATTCAATGCAAAAAATATCTGACTGTGTTTTTTTAGTTTTTGACTTCAATGGTTAATATGTAATTCTAATGCTGATTTAAGCGAAAATAATTTATGAAAAACAAACGAACACGATTTTACACAGATAGTGGAGGATTTTCTCGTGGCTTAATTTTAATTTACTGCTAATACTGAGTCAATGTGTAACATGATTCCTCTTCAAATAAAGTAACAAAAGCATGTAGAACTTTTACTACGACAGATTTTTTTCTAAAATGAAACATGTACCGGTAGGGTCATTCTACACAGAAATTGGCTATTTGGAAAACAAAATTATTTCATAAAGAAAATAGACCAACAGATATAAATATTGAACAGAGCATTTTACTGCTAGCCATATAATACTCGCATATGTCCGCTCTCATATCCTGTGTAGCATTGTAGTTCATACGCGCGTTGGATTTTTTCATAATTTATTTACTTTTTGAACTCCTTAAAGTTTCACAAAAATTCGCCATACGTAGCAAATCTTTCAAAATGATATTAAAACTAGTCGATAACGTAATTTATACTGAGAGAACCAGAACATTTTGTTTTCTTGAGTTTAGAAACTCAGTATTGAAATCATACAAAGAACATTTCTCAATATATATATTCTTGTATATAAACTCAACTCGATGACAACAATATTATTGAATCAGGAAAATTCCTCGTTACGAATGATTGAAAATCTACATATCGAATGAGTGTAAGACGCAGGCTACTTGGCTTCTTATTTATAAACAAGCTGGTTCTTTTTCATATCGAAAAAATTTTTTGGTTGGATTGGTTTTTTCCTCTCTTGCAAATGGAGCTGTTTATGTTTACATTTGATATGGGACACGTTTGTTTTCTCTGCATCTACAAAATAGCTGTCTGTATGCTTTTTTGTTTAAATAACTACTTTTACCACACACACAAAATCTCCTCGAGTTATCACATTTGATGTGAATCATGCAAATATTGAGATATTATTAATTTCAATTTCAAATAAAGCGAAAACTTGAAGAGTGTCTACTATAAATCGTATAAAAATGATTATTATGAAAATAAAAATTGATGTATTTATTTCACATATGAATTACAAAAACATATATTTCGTATTATTCAATTCAAAAGATCAGTTCAACGAATAGACTTGAATCGTACACAACATATATGACGATTGGCATCTATAGTATTCCAAGTAAAATTGAAACCCACTTTCACACGTTTTCTCAGATTGTTGAAGACCAATTAAATGATAGAGATGTAGTCTAAATCGCATACTCATTTGATAAAGAAATATAGGGAGTAACTATTTTTACACCAAATAGAAATCAAAATAATAGCTAACATGATTTAAAATAATGTTAATAGTTTGATTTGCAACTTCACAATAATAAATAGTGCCTTGGTATGACTTCCTGAAGTGACCTGTATTAATAGTCTGTTAGTTACACTTAAATCTCTGAAACAAATGAGCTTTAAAAAATAATTTTTTTTTGAAATCTTCACGTATTAAACGAATGAGTTTGGAAATAAATATTTCTCATCAATTCGCGATGATCGATCATTTTGTTTCATCCTCGTTTTCGCCCATGGACGGCTTTGGTAACATATCGATAATTATTTAGCACAAGTTTAAAACTTGCAATCGACATTGAGTACTGCATATTTTGAGAGATGATATTACTAAAATAGTTAACATTATAATCTTAAATGTATATTCAAGTAAAAAAAGATCCAATGAGGATGAATTATGCTTCGGCTGATGAGCTCATAAGATAACAGGTAGATATACGTGACTGATTATTATCTTTGATTTAGGCAACCTTGACGGTGTCTTTCTTCTAAAATAAGCACATGCCGCATGATTCATCACGATTGGGAATAAATCAACTGGAATAATATATTTATTTTACCATCGTATTATTCGCTTGTATATAACGAATGTGCAAAGTTTGATGAGATTCATACCAGTTATTCGAAAATAAAATTATTTCGATCAAGGATTATAATCAACAACTTTGCTACGAAAAAATAGAAATAATCTTATTTTGCTATTGGTTAAAGAAAAGTAAGCGAGTGGCACGATATGTGTCATCATATATTGACTTAATAGAGTTTATTTTCTTGGTGGACGTTAAATGATTTCTTCTCTAAATATTTTGTAGTATATCAACTATGAATAATATTAGAAGTTTAATCAAGGCGCAGTCATGCACTGATAGCATGGTTCTCTTGACAAATATTTGCAGGTACATTCATAAGAATCAGTTGAGAATCCTAATTGGGGATACCCCAACTTCTTTATGTTCTTTTTTTTTCTTCTTTCTTTATGCTTCTCTTTTTTCTTTTTCTTTCTTTATGCTTCTCTTTTTTTTTCCAGTCCACTGCGTATACGTATATATTCATATTAAACGCTAATAGTTTAGATTGTCACTGGAACGAAATACATGAAATAAAATCTTCATTTGCATCCACAGAAACAAGAGGACTTTCTCACAAGGGATACATCATTGGCTCTGTGGATTCAAGCACCAGAGCGTTCTTCGATTGTTCAATAATTTGGTGAATCATCTATGTATTGCATCACCTTTTTAGTCCTATGTATAAATGCTCAAGTTTATATATTCTTTAGATCATCGATTACTCATATCCAAGGACATGCATGTACTGATCTGTCTCAATGTATGAAATCCACATCAAGTTCAGGTCTCAATATAAATGATCGCTTTATTTGAATACGACATCTTCTTGATGGTATATCACCGACTGCAACACCACAGCTATTGAAGTCCATTTTAGATGATTGTGCAGTATAATATGATTTACTTATAATTGCTCAACCGTAATTGAAGTTGTTACTGGTACGATGAAAGTTCAAATAAAACCGAACAAGAAGAATGCTCTCGTAAAATTGCTTATATTATGTACTATCATCAAAACTTTTTATTTGCTTCGTTGTTGTGCTACAAATACTAAGGGTGAAATACAAACATATTTTCCAAGCAATCATGAAAATACACAAAAACGAAATTTTGAAAGTAAGATTTACAACAAATTTTTAATCTAAAACTATTTTATGTTTGAAGTACTCATGAATGAATCTAGCGTCACCAGAAGACGGCATTATTGAAAATGATGAAGTTACAGTACAAACTGCAGGACCACAACATATAGATAATTTTATTAATTCTAGTCTTTTAAAATTTCCGAAAAATGAAAATTCAAACAATGCATTACCACAACACTGCATATTGGAAAGCGATCTGCCAAATGAAGTTGAATGTATGAGCGTTTATGACATTTCTACTCCAATAGCTACCAGTTTACTTTTTCAAAAACAAAATTCCCTGGTTTCAAATTTTCTCCAACACTCTTCTAGTAGTAACATATGACATGAATATAATTTCACAAATCATTAATTTATCTGGATATAATGGTTGATAATATATATGTTTTCATTAGTAATGATTTTAATTCAAGTAAATCAAAAAGCTAATATTAATATCAAAACTTTTTGTTTATTATTTTAGAAAGTCGCACTTATCACCGAACAGCGCAAATCGAAACTTGTATAAATAATATTAAAGACAAAATTATTGACGCAAATCCAATATCACTCGCCATTCAAGCATACGGTAAAATTGTGAAGAGAAATTGATTCATTCATATTTGATGTTCAGAACTGCCGCCCTAATCTTTACAACCATAGTTCGTCAAGAGATATTATACATTGTCCAGAACGAACACTCAATTCATTAAATATTTGTCCGCCACGAACTACACAATATATATATATATATTACCATATGATAATGCTGCTATTTCTACTAATTTCCACAACCATGATCAAACACGAATGCAAGTAACGAAGGAAACATGAGAATCAAATGTAGACTGATTCCATTGTTTAGTTCAACTCAATGTGTATGCCAGGAAGATCGAAGCATTTCTCACAGTCGCACATCTCCATCCATTGATTTGTCAAGCACAACATAAGTCACTCCAATTGATTCTCGATCAACATCATGAAACTATTCATGTCGGGAACCAGAAATTTTTATACATCCAACATAAGCATGGGATATTCGATATCCGACCGATTTAATTCCAAAACTAAAAAGCAAACCAATAAAAAAATCAAACGCCCAAACACTGAGAAAATAATCAGAAAAAAAGAAGAAAAACAAAAGCGTAACAAATGAAACAAAGAAAGTGATCGGACTATTGCAAGGTACCGGAGGTCAACGCACATACATTCAACTGAAAATAATACACTGGTTTATGTTTTAAAAAATCGAACCATTTAACTCTCTACTTATTTTTTAGGTAGCTCCGCGCGGTGCTCAATCCATGTATCTTGCTATGGGTACTAGAACTGTTGAGAATAAGTGTCACTCTTCGAAAGTCGTCGTACAAGAAAAAACAAAGGTCAACAAAGATCTGTTGAATTACGAGAACGTTCTTAATTATTTTAATTTTAATCGATGCGATAAATAACATTAGTTAGATTTGCAAACGCGAAATGTTTGTCTGAAAATTAGCTTGCAAGAGAATGGCAGGAGTAAGTGTTTATTATCATATGAAAATCTTCTAATATACATGTTTACAGTGTACCAATACGTATGTTTAATTTTTATCAAAAGCGACAATTAAAAAAAGAAATGATTAAACGTGAACAACTTGACAAATGTAAAATATAATTCTAGTATTGTATTTAAAAGAGTGGAATTTTTGAGCCTATTTCTTATGAATCATTATCTTCTATAATAAGAGAAAGTAAAACTTATCGAGGTTTTTGTTACATTTTAGTAATATTTATTTGTCTAAGAAGAAAGAAACCTCATCACTCCATGGTATCCAATAGAAACGAAGAATAATATCAACTTTACCTGTCGTAGCGTTTGAAACATGAAATTTTGAGTGCATCCTATGCAGTTTTCTCTTCAGAATTATTACATATATAGTATGTATATACGATCATTTTTTTTTCTTTCTAAAAGGATGTGTGGGTGTTTTTTTCTTTTTTGTATTACACCTAGATAATTTCTTTTATTTTCTTCATTCGAAAACGTTAACCTTTATATTTTGTCTAAAAAACTGTTTTAAAAACATAAACTTTTTCTCTTGAGTTGTTACAATTCATCAATACGTGGTAACCACTTAGACATTCGTTATTTGAATGTCACACAAAATAAAAATTTGTAGACATACTTAATATACAAATCATTATGATGAAAAACAAAATGAATATCTTCTCTCATATAGATATTAGCAAAAAATTAATCTAAATGCACTTGTTTGGATCAGAAATCGGAGCTTTCATGGTACCATAAAATTTCAAAAGAGACTTCGTATTAAATGAATATAGTTTCAATTATGACGTCAGAGTACGAATTACCTATGTGTTACACAGTACCACGATATTTCAGACACATCTACCGCATTGATTTTATAAGCATAAGAGTAATGAATCAAGTGCTGTTATTTCATAGTTGTCACAAAGAGCAATCAAATCGAAGAAAAGTTTTACATATATGAGCTTTATTATCAGAACTGTTAAATGATTTAAATTGTTAAGCATTTGACAGGTTAGTTTGAAGTAGATAAAAGGTTTGTTTTTAGTGTACAATAATCAGTTATAACTATTATTACTATGATTATCTACTATGCATCGTTTGCGTTAGACTTCATAATGTCTAGTAGCACACGAACAATTAGAGTACATAGACAGCATATATAATTATTTTCAGTTTTATGCATATCTGTCAAGCTATTTTCGCTCACAGTTTTGTCTAAAACAAGGTGCCGAGAAATACTTTACATAAGTTTGCCTCGTTACATGTGCTATCAAATGGATAAACTTATGAATAATATGGTTAGAAAAAATTATACAACAATCAAAAAAAGTCTAAAACAATTAATGATTCGAAATATCAAGTATAAAATAAGAAATAGAGTTGCTTATAGTCTTAATGTAGAATTCTATAGATGAAATATGAGCATATATTATTATAGAAATAGGGAAGAAAATACTGATCTATTAGTTCTTAACTCTGCCTATTCAAATTAGGTTGATTCACTGAATAATCATCGAGTATCAAAGAAAATGATACATTTATGTGCACGTGAAAAAGCATATTTATTTAAAAAATTGAATAAAAGTTAGCTTTGGAAGATATTCTCAGATGAAACAAGCACACTTCATATGATTTGTGACAGTCGGAATAAGCCTGCATGAAAAACAGTATCTTCTGATTAACCATATATGCATTATTTGTTTGGTTCCAACGGCATGGTGTTATCCAAATGACATGACATACGCGGAAAGCAATTATGGATATTTTTTATTTCACTTAAGTTCATTGATTTTTACGAGGAAACAAGTAGTTTATTTTAGTAACGTATATAGGATAAGTTTATCCTATCTACGACATTGTCTTTTTCGTATTTGTACGATTATTCTCTTCTTAATTGAAACAATGTTTTAGTTGACTAAGTTCTATTGGAAGACGATTGAGAGTTATTTAAAGACAATATCATGATATCATGAATATGAAAATTGTATTGAAGCAGAAAATTCTCCAATAGCGAACAGATTATAGAAAAATAAATATGGCAGTGTTTATATACTTACTTTATCACAATAATATTTATTCTCAGGTAGGTATATTGAGTTTGCTGGGAAAAACCAGCTCGACGAATACTGCGTCTTTTATTTTTTTCTTTTCATAATACTTAACTTCACCCCCCTCTTTTTTATTGTAATTCTTTATTTTCTCTCTCCCCTTTTTCTCGCTATATTAATTTGTTTTTTGCATCATTCGTTTCTACTATTCTACTATACTCACACAATGAATCATACTCATCTTTTACATATTTGCTTTTACAATTGTTGAAGATTCTAAATCCAACAAGTAGACATGGATATAAACGCTTCAATCCCTGCGTCCGAAATCAGTAAATCATCCAACGAAGACGGACTACTGGCTTCATCAATTTATCCGTCAGAAGATCCATCTACCGTTCCAAAATCTGTTCAACATTTAATGTATTATATTACATTTTCAATTAAGTTTTTACGTTCTCGAACTTTTATACTCTTTAGGTTGTGCGATGCTACTGTAAACATGCATTCATGGACTAATTTAGCTAGATGTATGAAATTTATACAAAAATATGGGCGACTTAAAAACCATTCTTTTACTTGGATGCGGCGCACTCTACATAGTTTATCACGCACTGCCACACCGCAACAAATAGATAGCATTCTAAATGGCTATGCTGATCTATACCAACTCGACCTTAATATCATACGATTTTCTGATGATTGTACAATTCATAAAAGAGATATTTCTTCGTATGGAGGAACGTCAAGCAAAATCAAACAGAAACGTCGTTGTCGTAAAATTGCTTATATTATGTATGATTTTGAAAAACTTTTATTTGCACCGTGGTATGCTACTCATAAAAATGGTGAATTGCAAACATGTTTCGCCAACAGCGATGAAAATATCATGGATAATATAGTAGGATCAATTGACTATAGGAATTTCGAGAGTAAGACTGTAAAAAAGAACGAAAATTTCTATTCTTTATATTTATGAAGTATTGCAGAATCCTACTTCATCAGTAGATGACATTACTGATAAGGATGAAGCTACAGTTTATGCTGAACCATCACATAAAATTGATAAATCAAGTAACTTGTGCCTTGCAAAATCGAGCGCTATGAATTTCACTTATTGTGCCGATGCTCGACCCTTTCAAAATGAAGCTGTTTTGAGGACGACGATGACCGGTGAAGATAATGCGCAATATATTACAAGACTTGTTCCTGAATCAGTTTCACACTGTCAAGTCAAAGAAATCTTCACAAACCAAAACTGTAAGTTATTTTTTGTCTGGGACCGCATCCAACTTAAAGTAGCTCATAAATAAAAAAATAAGGCTCACGATTGTTTATTTAATGACTAAATTGCTTTTATCATATAGAAAATACTGAACACACCAAGGTTATCATAATACAGCTAATAATATATAATGAGCATAAATTTTATTTATTCTGTATGTCCACTATACATTTCTGTCTTGCCCATAGAGAAGCTGCTGTTTTACTGAATGTTAGAGTATTTCTTCCATTGCAATGAGTCAATTTTTCGTTGATGAATAAGCTAATCAATTAATTAATATGAATCATTCAGCAATACCCAGGTCGAACATTCCGGCCACTGGATCCCGTAGGATACTCCAGGAAATATGCGGGGAATGCAGCATATCCTGTAGGGGAACACGAGAAATCGCCGGAACATGGAAGCAGTATTCCGGTGCTTTCCGACAGGAATACTACTTCGACAAAATCAACGGAACCACCCAGAACCGGCCGGACTATATGACCTGGGTAGATAATTGTACAATACAGGAATAGTCTTGGATAAAAATAAGTTTAAACCATTTCCCAGCAGGCTATGCCAATACATATGTATGACTTAATATGAAATCGTGTCCCTTTTTAATTCTGATAAAATTGATACTACTTTAAATATAAGAGATGTTAATTTGGAAAGCCAGATGGGATTTTTCTTAACATTGATCAGTGAAATTGATCGATATTAAGAAACGTTCATTTGCGTTTTAAACTGAAGAAAAGAACCAACGGGGCAAAAAAGGATTGTTACCAAGCAATAGTAGAGCACATAATTTTCGTAGCTATATACCAGAAGAGACCCATATATCGTCATGCTCGTTTTTTATATATTTCTCATCAACAATAAAATTTAAGTGAGACTCTTTATCCAATACCAATAACTATTCTATTTTGATTATCGTAATTACGTAGATTCATTAGGTAACGACCTCAATTCATCAACTGGTACAGGTTCAGTTGAAAAAGTGTCGGGCAATATTGATTACCTGATGATTTTGCGCTCTGATGGCAGACCTCTTATTGGTAAGTTGTATGATAACTCGATGCTTATAACTTGTATTGTCTTTCTTATTGTATTTTATAGAAGAATTTGGTGATGCTAAATCGATGGAAACCAATGATCAACAACATATTGCTAACGATAATGTTAGAGGAGGAGAATGGGTTTCAAAAAATATTAGAATAAATACAACACAAAGTAAAATTGGATATCCAAACGTAGATACTAGCTCTTCCAAAAATATAATTACTGCTACTTCCATCTGCGCATTTCCGAGTACTGCGCAGCCGACAACAATAAATGAACCTCAAACTTTAGCAATGGACAGTTTAATGCAACCATACGGTTTACTAAAAGTAACGAAGAATCCGAAGCGTTATAGGCGCGTTCGTATGTTAAAAGATTTACAAAGAAATAAGTGTCCATTAATACAAGCTGGTGAAGGCAGGGAACAGAGAAAATATCCTGAGATTGAAGTAATTAATTTTATACGTATTTGTGCTCGTACTAAAGATGTAATTCTCAATTTTAGGTACCAATTAATGATGATGTAGAACTTTTTGTTCGTATTCGAGCTACTACGGAAGACCAACAACCACATTCAGATCAAACTGTTGCACCTGAAAATGCACGTGTCAATTGGGAACTGATGACAGATCGCAATGAACGAACTTGTTTACAATGTGATCCGGGCAGTTTTGATGCAAGAACAGGATCTGTTTACTTAAAAATCAATAATGATGAACGTCGACTGCGCAGAAAAACGTGAGTACATATAGTATGAGTCTATCTATCATTCGTCAATATTTTTTTAGAATTAAAATTCGCCTTTTAAAATGTAAACGGATTGGACTATCAATTGAAGACGATTTTCAAAGTGCAGATCTGAGAAAATGTAGGATTGAATTTCAACTATGTACACAAGACACTTCCGGTCAATATCAACTGGTATCCCAGCCTTCCTACACAACTATCATCGAATTACGTCAGTCACGCCTACGCAATTTTGTTTTATTATTCACTCTAATGAATATTTTTGTTTTAGAGGATGGCGATGTAGCAATTGATCCAGAAGAGGTTGAACCAAAACAACTATGTGAACTAGGTGCTGAGAAAATTAGTGTACCCTTAAGCGTTGCATGTAATAAAAAAGGTATGAGTTTTACATAATGTCAATGAGTTTGATTGAAAATTCTTCTAGATTTTCGTATTAAATTGAATGGAATTGAATTAAAACGTACGGATTTTATCATCACACGGAAAAGCTTATTATTAACTTCACCGCCTAAAGAAAAAGGCATTGAGCAACTTCATTTAGTTATTATGAAAACAGAACATATTGAAGAAACTGCAATAAAAGAAGAACATGAACTGTATGACGGCTATATACAATATGTTACACATGGTACGAATATATTTAGAGTGATAATTCTCAATAATATTCTCGATGTTCTTTTTATTATAGATAAATGCATGCACAGTCGTTCATGATTGATAATCCTGTAGCAGATACTCAAATAGGATAAATGGCTTTTATTTTGAAATCCCATTCAAATTTTTTCATTACAGTAAAAATGTCTAACTCTCGAGTTTTCTGTTTATTTTTCAAGTTTATCTATTTTTATTTTAAAATAATTATCAATATTGACTCGAATGCTATTCTGAAACTAATGTAACTCGGAAAATTTTTATTATTTCTTTTTGTTTTAGATTTTCTTCAAATTATTTACTATTCAACATCGATCAGTGTCCCCCATTGCACTTTGTTCTCAAGTTGGATCATGTTAGAAAATGATTCCTATATTATCCATTCATTTTTTCTTTCTAATCGTATCGATTAGCAATATTACCGAGATTCGTGATTTATTACATCGCTTTTTTGCATTTTGTTTTGTAGTTACTATAGACATCTTAGGAGTTTTTTTTCTACGACTATGTTAAGATAGTATATTAATATATTTGAATCAAAACTTTTTCTCTCAAAGTTATTTAAAATTCTTCTTGCTCTATGTATACTCGAAATTTTCTTCGCCTTCCTTGTCAGAATTAGTCATTATTTTTCAGTTCATATGCGTTCTTTTTCTTTCCTATGCGTAGGTTTTAACCTAGAAAAAACAACCCTTCAATAAAAATCAAGCTGCATTAAACATCGCGTTATTTCACAATCAAAAATTTGCCATTAAACTACATAAACATGGCCAGACAATCTTCATCGAATTCTGTCGAACAAATGAATTCATACAATCAATCAGATTTAGACTTAAGCTTACTAGAAAACCATAATGTCTCTTTTGGCAATACTGAAAAGTATCATTTTGTTTTTGATTTGCGTATTATGCAACTGATTGATTTTTAGTTTTGCTGACGAGCCTATCGGTGTGTATCAGACATCACATTTACGGGACGCAGCTATTTTTATTCGGTCAAATGGAACTTGTCAAAATGCTAATATTCCCCGCGATTCGCAACATTCAGTTCAATCGCTTAACGAACTCTTCGCTTATCTTGCTACACTAAAAAGTACACCTCAACAATTTTATCGCGGATTAATTAACGTTTATGCAGAGCTTTATAAAATTGATCTTCACGTAATTGCGCTTAACACTAATAATAAATATATAATTATTGGCAAGGACGAAGTTTTCGATTCAAACGAAGTACCAATCGATCAGGAAAAGCATGCCTTCATTTATTGTGATCTTGAAAATGATATTTATAGCCCATGGTTTTATCGAAACAGTACCAATGGAGAAAACCGTACTGTCTTCACGAAAGATGATGCACTTATCTGGCGCTCTATTGCAACTAGAATTAATAGAAAAAACGAAGAAAGTATGTTCTATCCTTAAACTGGAAGCTTCAATAATACATGTGCTTATTTTCTATTTCCATAGATGATACAACACAAATGCAGGAAGACTTCAGCTTACCATCAAATGATCTTGGCAGTAAGAGCTTCACTTCGAGAATCATTTTTTAAGTACAAATTCATTTAGATTCGGTATCAGAAAATAATTTGCCACCAGAAAACCATTCAATGATACGTATGCAACAAAAATAAGTATAATTATCGATATATTTTACTCGATATTATTTAGTCGATCAGCAACCTTCAGTCAGAATAGAAGCTAATGTTTGTATGGAACGGATGCTGCAGCAACTATGGCACATAACACAAGCCGCTACGTCCTTGCTGAGTCGCACAGTTTTAGAAGTCAACATGCCAGGTATTATGTCCAATTCTGCTGTATGAAAGTGTTAGTTTTTTTTCTCTCTCTCTCACCAGAATTGAATACTGTACATCTTAATCAATCATCTTTTCAAGAAGTCAACCAAATGATACAAGATAGGCTACTTGTTATCTCAAACGTTTTTCAAGAAATATCCAACACTGCTTTATGTAAGTATCAATTTGAAAGATGTGTCTTACTTATTATTGATATGTATATTTCGCAGCGACCAACGATAATACTATTGTTCCCACTATAGCTACTGGAGACAATAATGAGCAAACTAGCACACGTAAGTTTCATAAATTGAATAGTTTTTTGATAATTCACTGCAATTTTTTAGTTCATTTGGGTGATACAAATAATTTTGAACAAGCCAATCGAAATGTTTCCAACGTTACACCGTACTCTGAACCTCATTTGACAAACACTACTCATATTGCTCAAACTGCTTCATTACCAACGCCAGCATCATTTCAATATAATGCACCACCGATCGAGATACAGCCAAAACCAGATTGGCACTATCGGAGCATGAAAGATCTAGGAAGCCCAGGATTTCCTATTATAGCTGGAGATGGTCCTCAACGTACGCCGATAAGAGTTCAAGTAAGACAATTTCTTATGTTCAAAGAAGCGTTCACTAGAAAGAAATAAAATGTTCGCATTATTTTTCAGGTTCCTCATCAAGTGCATGATAAAATGTACCTTGGTATTAAGATTGTAACTTATAATCATCTTAAACATCTTTCAAAAGTGCTTGTTCCTAAAGGCACCACTGTCGACGTGAGGAATTTCGGCAAAGACAACGAATTAAATCGTTTACAATTTGTTCAATGTAATCAAGCAGATTATTTCGATCCTAACAATATATACGTTTATTCAGGCATCACTGCAGACGAACATCGAGCTGGGAGAAAAGAGTAACTAACTAATGAGGAGTTCCACGCATACTTACTTATATTCTATTTTTTTGATAGCGTAAAAATCTATGTATTCAACTTGTATCAAACTGGTTCAATTAATAAAGACTTGATCGCGACTGGCCAACTAAAAAAATTTAAGTTGGCTTTTTGGCTGAATATTTTTGAAGATGGTGTTTTTAAGCCTATATCAGCAACTTCATCATCTCGGGAAATAGAAGAGGGTAAGTTTTAGTTAGACGTTGTGCCTCATTCCTTTTTCTTTCGTTTTTCTCTTCCTAGAATGAATCATACGGTACTTTGATTTTATAACCTAACACTGGATGAAGTAAACGAACATACCTTTGACGATATTTCGAAAACGATAATATTACCCACGTTAAAAACAACTCCTTTTTATACTCAGTTGGTTACTTCCTAGGAAAGAAATTACGGCCAAAATAAAATGACTCAGTGTAAACAAGTAAAAAAGTGCGCTGATTGGATGGTTTTTGTTTTTCAATTTCCAAATTCGTTCTTTTATGCGATAAGATTTGTTTCTTTGGCTGTTTGATATGAATAATCCGCTTGAATCAATATTAAAATAAATGCAAAAAACATCGGATTTACATCCGAATTTTATGTGTACTTCAAAAAAACTTATAATAAAATAGAATAGGTCACTATTCACATAGAAAATAAGGAAATATTTTTGCGTAACTCAACAAATTCGTTTTCATCTTCGAACTCGACTGAGATATGTATAAGATCATTCTGTGAACAAAATTTCATGACAATTGGGTGAGGCTTTCAATAATTATCGTGTTAACGGACGGACTGACAAATTGACTGAATCTAGAGTGTACTCACTCTTTGAGTACATAAAAAGAATCTATCACTATATTGGAATCATCGTTATCTGTTGGTAATTGAATTGTTATAATGCGTTCTCAATGCAAATACTAAATGCGTGTTTATTAATTGATAAATCAAGTTTATTGCTAAATTCGAGAAATTCTTCAGAAATCTACAGATAGAACTCTTTATCGGAGTTTTAATGATTCAAACACAGTATAGCAGTATTGGTGACGATGAAATCTATTTCTTACAAGATATAATATCTTCGGTCGCAATTGACAGAATCGTTATATCACATTCTTAATTATTAAATTATAATACTTCCGGTCTAAGCAAGAGATTGTAGACAATGGAAGGATCAGCTGCAATTCAGAAAATAATCTGTTTTATCAATGATCAATGCTGATGATTATTAGTTCTTCTAGTATGGCTAAAAATTGATTAGTGATCAATAGTGTGTGCCGGATAAATAAATGTCAATCTGCATGTGCAAGTTTCATATTCGGTAGGATCCAATAGTTGAGCCGTATGCCACATCTAAGAGTATACTTAATTATGCCACGACATTTTCATATATCTCTTCATTTGAATTCAATCTGATAGATGAAGCTTAAAAAACAAATAGAACTTGATCTAAAAGCATCTTTGAAGCACTTTTGTCGATGAGTATTTTTTCATTAAATTTCATATCGATAACTAGCGCTTTCTATTGACATTTGTTTATTTCTCATAAATATGTCATAAATAAATATGTTCGAATGTAGCTAGAGAAAAAATGAAAATATATTGCGACATCTAACGTTTTAATCAGAATTGAAGAAGGGCGTCTTGTATAAATCTTTTCACTATTCTCTTGTTGAGTTCATCTAATAAACTTGAATGAAAAATAATTCAATTAGTTTCGAACAAATAATAATAATAAATTTCAGTGTCAGAATGTTCTATAAATCGGAGCAAAGAATGCTCATAGACACTTGAAACAATCAGTGATGTCAAATTGAGTTTAATGTAAAAATTGTGTTCGTGGTATTTAAAATTAACTAGATCAAAATCCTATTTGTTTTCTCTAATTGATGTAATTTCGTTCATTTATTTGAGAAATTGATTCAACCAAGAGGGAAACAGCGATTTCTGATTTTGGGCGATTTTATCTGATTTGGAATGAGTTTTAAAAAAATTAACTTTCCCGACATGGGTGCAAATCATTTACAATCACAGAAAATAACAAATAGTGACTTACAATCATTGGAAAACACGCTCAAAGTCGATTGATTTACGATGAATCTTAACTGATTTAGAGATGATTTTAATCAGCTGTTTCCCCGTTGGATTCAACTGTTCCGTTCTTTAATATGTTTGAATCTTATGAGTGATATCGTTCAGTATTTGTTAATACTTGATACTTTGTAGTAACATTGACTGATTGAATCAATCAATATCTGTATTCTTCCGTAACAGACGGCAATATTGCCATAACGCTTCGCATCTTTTATTTGTGAATAACATATGAAGAAAATTATTACGAAAAACGATCATTCGAAATTTCATTTTTCTTGAAATATTCTCTTGCATTTAAAAATTAAATTTATGTAAGAAAAAGTGTACACATAGGCAATATTTACCGTTAATTTTATATATTTCTCTAGCAAGCTTTTTAATGGAAGAAAATAATAATCAACTACACAAATTATGTGCTTGTTATGACTTTTATTTAATAACAAATCCTATAGAATGTACTGCATGAAAAAGAAGACAAGAACAACATGACCACACAAAAAAAAGGAAAAATAAAACGAATAACCAATTTTCTGATGAAAGATCGTTCGTCCATGATTATAAAAATGGAAGGTCGATAACCAAGATCTGAACTTTGCATCAATATCATACTTTTTTTTACGAGCACAACCTCTATATATTTTCTTCAAATATTGGTGGTAGATAATTATTTAAAAATTTAAATAAATCCATCAATTGATCATCATTCATTGTTATCTGTACAAGACCAAAACATGAATGTCGAGCATGCTTCATTAGATGGTAAACACGATTAGTGTCTTTGTTGATCATTGATAATATCCNATATTCTCACCAACAATAAAGATTGAAAGATTGTTCTCTTTTACATGTTGTAGATGTTGCCGAGAAATGGCAAGCATATATCTATTCATATATAGCTATCAGAGGTGTCCACAGGGCAGGACTGCCCTGTGCCCTGCCCTGTACAGGACAGGGCGAATATTTAAAAAATGACGCTGCCCTGTACAGGGCAGGATGCAAAGAGGAAAAAGCAGGGTAGGACAGGGCAATACCTTCGTGCCCTGAAAATTTTACATGTGCTTACTTTAGTTTGAAAATAACAGCTTTTTTATTTTTCTCGAAAATGTGGAACAACCTATGAGAAATTGCGATAGCATTATCGAATTATAGATAAAATTGGTTGCCATACGATAATGTTTAAGTCGTACGATAGTATATAAATCTGAGCAAAGTAGCAGGAAAGAAACGAATACTACTTTAGTAGCTCTATTCAAAATAAAACTGTACTAATGCCATCACCTTCAACTGACTAGCACGATAATATTCCCATAATCTCTTCCGTTGATGAAAATGAGGTATCTGTTGTATATGAGTCAAATATCTCTGTTAGTGGTGTAACTTCGTCATATAACTACACCTATTCATTTAAAACCCTTTTTTAAAAGAGAAATACAACATTTTTGTATTTTAAAACTTGAATCAGCATAAACTTAAGCATTTTAAAAGGGATCATTTGGTTATTCAGTTGTTATAAATAAAAACAACATTAATTTGAACGAATTCATGATCGTATGAGCTGCTTAACATGTTGTCATAAATCAGCTTATAGGTCCATTAGTGAAACTAAGCGTTTTCTTTCATACACAGATCGATGATTTTCTCTGATGTTATCATATTCTTCTGCTGTTTGCATAGATGATTCTCGATTGACTCAAATAAAGCGTGTAAAACCTAAGTAGGTGAGCGAGGTTCTGTTCGTTAGATTAATGGAAAACCAATTAAAAGAAAAGATCAAACGCATTTTTTTCTCATGTACCTGGTACGTTACGATTTGCCAATCGTGAGTCCTTTCTGTGAGTTACTTTGTCAATAAGAGTTAATAATACAACTTAAATATGAACATGAAAATTTTTCCTCTTAATTTGCAAGACAGGGGGGCCTTGTCGAAATGGCAGGACAGGGCAGCATAAAAAAATTTCGAATCATTTTTGCCCTGCCAGAACAGGGCGAGGTACGATGAAGAAGCAGGACACGGAAGCGCAATAAAACTTGCTCTGTGGACACCTCTGATAGCTATATATGAATAGATATATGCTTGCCATTTCTCGGCAACATCTACAACATGTAAAAGAGAACAATCTTTCAATCTTTATTGTTGGTGAGAATATAAAAAGCATAAGATGACTATAAAGTCTAAGTATGGAAAGAAAGAACAAAAGAACAAAAAAAAGAAAAATGTAACAATTTTATTGCGGTTGTTGTTGAATTGATCTAAATAAAAGGATAAAAATCATGACGATTTTTTTTCCGAGTACAAAATAAAAGAAAAAGACCTCGGTCTCGATGAAAAATATTAAATAGAAAATGAATATATAATATCATAGTTTATATGGATAATACTTAAGAAAATTCAAAATGATAAAGAAACATATTAATAATGTCATGTTGTTTTATATTTCATTAAAAAGAAATACATAGGTATATATATAAGAAAATGTTTATATAAATATGAATGTTTCAACAATATGTATTTTACTTTGTTTTTCTTCATGATTTATCATTTCTTTTTCTCATTAACTATAAAACTTCAAGAATTTTATAGATCATTCGAAAACCTATATTGAATGAATACATCATTATTTGAAATGATCATATTATAATCAATACATAGACTAGAAACAATGTACCCAAACATGAATATTTATTTGAGTCTCTATTACTGGTATTTGAACTAGAAATGTAAAGGAATTTAATTCTAAAATTTACTTATGCTTATATGTCGAAAAGCATAATATCTGTTTCTCTTATTTTCTATTTAGCAAAAACAAATAGAATTATTTTCATTATTTTTTGCTATTAATAAAGTATTCTGTAAAACAAAAGTTTTATTATATTTTTTTTTGGTGTTGTTGTTGTTGTATGAACGAATTATGTTTTTTTTCTTCTTTTAACAATGTTAGATGAAACCAAGAGAATTGAGAAGTACTTCATACAAGTCGCACTTCTTCGTGTGATTAAAACGTTAGATGCCGCAACATATTTGCATTTTTTTAAATCGCTATATTTTCTCGTAATTCTTACAATGGAATGTATAATATATATATATATATATAGTTAAACGAGCAATGATTGGTTCGCTTGAATAATGATGTTATTTCATTCTCATTGTTTCTTTCTTCTTATTGTTTTAAAAAATCTAATATAAATGAAATCGAATTCTTAGATTGATCCTAAGTCTACAATTGTTTGTGTCATCCATATATATATATATTTCTGCTATTATATTCAAATCTAATACAACTCGTGTTCAATTCGGCCCAATTAACATTAAAACTAATAATGTCAACAATAGTAAATAAAAATGTTCATTTCGAATCTTAATATATTGACAATACCTGTTTGTTTGTTTTCAGGATATGAAATGTAATCTTGCCATTGAAAGTTTACTTGAATATGATTTTCTTCGTGATGGTGCAAAATGTTCAAGTTGTCAACAGCCTCTTGGAATACATCGTTATAAAAATGGTAATTTATTTTTTCGATGAATATTAATAAAAATTATATTTATTTCAGAAATTCTAAAAGAAATTAGTAAATCAAGCATGAATCATAAAGATGCTAATATGAAAATTAAAGGCAATATAAATTATGATTATGATCAATCTGTTATGGAGGAAACAAGTATGTCTTAAAATTTCATGTATTATACGATGTTTATATTGTACTATTTCCTATTTTCTCATGTTTTAGATAGATCACTTTTATCATATGAAATCGTATATCAACAGAATAAAAATCCACCATCTCTCTCATCTCATTCGAGTGATTCAGAAAGTATAAAGTCATCTGCTTCAGTCGAAGAACATTCTCGTCTTCATTCGGATGCAATATGTACAGATTCACAAATGGCTAAGAAGAACAAAGTTATTGAAAGAAAATTAGAAGATCAACTAACAAAAGCAGTGTCCGAACAAGCTTTTCTTTGCAAAGAATTCCTAAAGAAACATTATTGTTCTCATATTGGTAATGTATTGTTTGATTTTCGTTTTTTAAATAATAATGGTTTGTTTGTTTTGAATAGGGTCGAACAACGTCGAAGAATTATACAATCGGATATTATCAATGATCAACAAAGACACTAATCGTGTTTACCATCTAATGAAGCATGCTCGACATTCATGTTTTGGTCTTGTACAGATAACAATGAATGATGATCAATTGATGGATTTATTCANCTTGAACTTTCTAGGGGGGGGGGGGCTTAGCCGCCCCTGGCCCCTCACTGGCGCCGCCCCTACTTGTTGATTATTTTTAGAATCGTTTTGAGATTTTTTATTATAAAATTGATAGCAAATCGATTTTTCCTTGAAAATTTCTCTTCAACATAGTTTATGATTATAACTGTAGTTTTTAAAGAGTTTATATTTTTACAACGTTAGCAAACACTTAGATGGTATCAAGCAGAGCTCCGCGGGACGCGGGATGAATCCCGTCCCGTCCTGGGATGAATCCCGTCCCGTCCTGGGACGGGAAGGTAAAACTGAAAATTGAGCGGGATGGGACATAATTTTGGTCGTCCCGCGGAGCTCTGTGCGAGACCATTGAAATAAACCAAACACTTTCATAATTTTGTTTGCTAGCTTCATTCATACACATTGTACATTTAATAGATGATTCTAAATTAACTCCAAATATTATATGAATTGAACTTAATGCATGTGTAACATATGATGATGAATTATTAGATGAAAGACGTTTATTAACATGAGTAAAAAGACAAATTAGAAATTCAGACGGATTTTCTTGACGTCCTGGGGTGAAACTTGAGGATATTTTTTGAATATTTCTCGCCATAGAGACAGCTGATGCTTGTGATGATGAAGAAAATAGATCACAATTATTTTCAATGTTCTTGTTGTGAATGTCTTTTCTAATAGAACGAAGAACATAAAAAGAACAGAATTCACCATCAGCTGTCAATGTAACTATAAAATAAAAATAATTTTAATCTCATATTCATACATATTTAATAAAAATATTTCTATTGAGAGAAAATTCAAGAATTCATATGAATTAAGTTCATTGAATTTTTTCTCCTATTGAATTTCTTTTGTCAACATGATCACTGATGTCTCTAAATGATTTGCTTTTTGTTATTCTCTGAGCATTTTCAATATTTTGATCTTGTTGCTCAATACTTATCTAAGAGATTTCTTAAACAATCAGCACACTCTAATAAGTAATCTAATTGGTATACTTTAGTATAGTATCGATAAGATGCATGTTTGATCTGGTTCAATTGCTTTGCAGTTGTCGAAATTTTTTTTTATTTCTTTTCAATCGTTTGATGAAAAATTTTTATATAAACTTTTCATCGAACAATCTTTCCCATTAAATCTAAGCTGGCATAATGTCTCTTGTTGTTTGAGTTGTTTCTACGAAAATGCACACATATTTATGTATCCTTTCCAATTTGATCAAAATTTCTTACATATTGATTATCACTGAATACATATTATCTTTGATTAATATTGAATTTCATGCTATTAGGAAAAAGGTAAAAATACTCGTGTCTATCTTTAAATTGATGAGAACCCTGAAGGATATGAAGAACAGTAGATAACGCAGAATTCCTTTTATTAACTTCGATAGCTAATAATACACTGTATATGTCACTCTGAACATTCGTGAAAGAATAAGAGAAAAAGAGTATCAAACTATGTATGTTTATGAAAACAACACAAATAATGAGACATACATCGAAGAATACTTTCGGTTATTAAATGAGATATTTTTACAATTGAAAAGAATCGTATTGAGAAACATGGTGATAATTGCAAAGCAATTGAACTACATCAAACATACATATTTGATTGATAGTATGTTAAACAATACCAACTATATAATTTTATTCGAAGTTATTGATTCGTAATATATATATAAAGATGTTTTTCTTTCACAATCGAAAAACAAAGTTTCGTTCGATAGTTAAAAGAACTAGAATGATTTTTTACATATATAACAATTGTCAATGTTTTTTCAAATATTAGAAAAAAACTTTCTCATTTTTGTCTTCAATATTCTCATATATGCATATATATGAACTAAAATTGATGCCATTTTCATGGTTATTAGTTTACTATTCAATCATAAGCTTACATATACTATGCATGTTATTACTCAATAGCCACTGAACAAATGGAGCAATGTACGCGAAGCATTGTATTATTGAGTTCATATAACAGATATTCAGACATTTGTTTTGTGAATTAGTATTGATTAAACCAACTCCATTCTTATGTGTTACAAGCCAATCTAGTTCTAATTGAGATACTGCTAATGCAGTCGTTTCATAAGAACGTGTTTTTTGGCGCTTTGATGGTAGCATTGGAAGTATATTTAAATCAGCATCGAAACAGTCTGTGACATGTTTATGAGGATGAAATTAATGAAACAGAAAAAAACGCATTTTCCCTAATACACTATTAACACAACGATTATCAAATGCTTCATTTTCGGTTGATGATAGTGTTGATTGAGTCAAAATACCGCTTGATAGACTAGCTTAAAAGCAAAAAGTAACAAGAAACATTAACTTAAATTCAGATTTTACTGAAACGAGCGACATGATTACCAAATTATTATCGTTATTATCTTTTATTTTTCCATTTTCATTTAGTTTACTAATATTATGAAAAAAGTCAGTTATCAGTTGTTTATCATATTTATTGTTTTCTAATTTATGTATCAATATAAATAGAACATTGTGTGCAACACTGGCCAATGTAGGATGAATACCATCTTCGATTTCTTTCATACATCTTTTTACTTCGTTTTCGAATTTTAAGACAGATTTTGTTTCAAATCTTTTTTTAAATTCTTTATGATCACCATATAAATCTTTTTGAATTTGTTCAACACTTATACGATGTCAATGTGCAACTATATCAATCATCAATGATTCGTCAAACTCCTCATGTGCATCTAAAACAGCTGCAGCTCTGTTTTGAATACGTTGATGATGTATATACTGAGATAACACAAGTGAATCGAATGACTCATGTAGTTCCACTTGTTATTTCATGGACAACAGAATAGGAAAAAATAGTCGAGCATGGATAATGTATGGACTCATTTTCTATTGGTTTACTCATCTCATATGAAGTCAGCCACATTTCTTTGGCTACCATGTTTTGATTCACTTTCTACAAACTCGATTTTGTCCATTCAGAAACGAGAAAGCGAGCTAATTGTTTATTTTTTTCTTTCGTAAGGCGAGAAACTATAAAACTCCAACTTGTCTTCAATATTTCAAAATTTCCTAACAATACTATTTTCTTCTAACATAAATCATATTTCAGAAAAAATTAACCATGGCTAGTAATCGCTTTTTCCTCCGTGAGGGCTCCTCATCAAGCGAAGAAACCAGTGATGATGAACAACAAGTACAAGTTCAAGCAGCAAAAAAGGGTGCCGGCAAAGGTGTAGCAAAACAGTACGTATCTCTTCGACTGAAGTTTTTTTTTCCGTTAAATAATTCATCGACTTGTCATTTTAGTACTCCTAAGCCATACCTTGAAGTAAGTGAAGATGAAGAAGACGTTAAACGTGTTGTACGAAGTGAAAAAGAAAAACGGTATATCTCTGAATGTACATATCGATAAAGAATAACATCTAATTCTCTTCTAGATACGAAGAAATTGAAGAAATTATCAAGAAAATAAAACACGCAATGCGTATTCGCGATATTGGCTTGGTCTATGAATGTCAGCGATTGATTTTATTCAATGTATAATATTTTTCTTTTATATATTGTGTATAGGTTATGAAAATTTAATAAAAGCATTCGACAAAGCCAGACGAGTTTTGGAAAAAGATCAAGGTAATGCAAACATTATTTTTGTATTTAACTAAATACAAAAATTGTTTTTCTTCTGTAGGTATTCCAAGACCATTTATAAAAATATTGGCACAAATGGATGATTTCGTTAATACAGTAAAATGAATAAATTGAATTTCTTTTCGTAATATTAGTTTTGTTCGTAGTGTTGGAGTGATCGAGAATGGCGTGAAACGCTTACTAAAAATAATTCAAATAATTTAAGCGCATTACGGCAAAAAATTCGTCGATATTTAAAACAAGGAACATTGGAGAAAGAAATCAATGCCTATCGTGAAGTTCGTTATCATGAATAGAATTTCACTTTTTATCAAAATAATAATAATTTTCATTCTAGAGACCTGATGTTGCTGATGAAGAAGTACCTGAACGTGAAGCTTCACCAGCCCATGAAGGTTCTGAGCGTGACGAAGATGAAGAAGACGCGGCAGTAGTTGCACCAGCAAAAGCAAAACCGCAAGAGGTGAAAAACTAAAATTTTTATTCAAAAATATCTATGCCGTAAAATATATATATATATATTATTCCAGGATGATGACAGTGCATCAAGTGATGAATCATGGGACCAAACTGACGGTGAATCTTCGGATAGTTCAATTGATATCGATGCACCAAATGAAGAACTTTACAAAAAATTTTTGAAGTAATAAATTATCTTATTGAATGAGGAGAAAAAAAGTTTTGTCTTTGATTTTAGATCGGATAAACCTGAAAAAGAAAAAAGTACTAAGAGCAAAGATGCAGCTAGTACTAAGCGTGTAGCAAAACAACGTCGAGCTGAAGCTCTGACTGAACAACTCGATGATGACGATGACGACAGAGATGGTGGACCTCGACAAGATGTAAATATTCGTCTATTATTTTTATTGCAAGAGAAAAAGTTACCATATGTTTTCGTTTGAAACATTTCTAGGTTCAAAAACTTGTTTCGTTTGCCAAAGATGAAGAAATAACACACGAAGCTATTTTGAAAAAACTTAATGAAGTAATTGCTATGCGTGGTAAACGTGGTACAAATCGTCGTGATCAATTGGAATGTTTAAAACTTCTTCGATCATATGCTGAAAAACAAAATTTAGGTGTCGGTATTGATATCAAAATTCTATTAATACAAATTGCTGTTAGTTTTGATTATCATCACAAGGGTAATGAATGTTTAAAACCAGAAACATGGACACGGTATAAAATATTCCATAACTAAATTTTTTTACCTGTTCATTTCTATTTTTTAGCGCACTCGAATATATCGAAGAATTATTAACTTTATTGACTAAACATGAACAAGTTCAAATCAGTGAAAATATTAGTGAGGAAGCAGAAAATCTGAAAGTAAGTTCAAAATCAGGAGTTACCGAAATGATAACTCTGGAAAAACTTTTCGATGAAAAAATATGTGATCGATTGTGTGGGAGTATCGCGATACTAGGCTAGAAAAATATTTTGATAGGGGGGAGGTGTACTGCCATA
Organism: Rotaria socialis; assembly: GCA_905331475.1. NCBI lineage: Eukaryota > Metazoa > Rotifera > Eurotatoria > Philodinida > Philodinidae > Rotaria > Rotaria socialis. Next base: position 64,406 of record CAJNYU010003342.1, on the reverse strand, counting down.
GTTACAAATAGAATTAATAATGCATTTTATACCACATGAAAGCCCGTAAAAATGGGGTTTATTTTAGTACTAAATAGTTAAGGTTATCGAAACTTTCGTATACTGAAACTGTCGAAGTTTGAAGAATTTTGCCTAATGCAATCATTATAATTCATTTTTAGAGGATTGTAAGCCGAAGAAAAAAGCAGATAGTTTTTGGAAAAATTGAAACGAGCACTGTTCTGGTGACTAGAGGTTTTCATTAGACAATGAAAAATAAAGAATTTTGTATCACATTTAGTTCGAACTTTTTCTCATCAATAACTTTTCGCACACTTATGATCAGTGGAATTTCCTAAGTTTCGATAGTCCTTATTGTTTAGTACCAATAAACCCCATTTTTTACGGGTTTTCATTTGGTAAAAAATTCATGATTAACTCTATTTGGAAATATGGCAGTACCGTCTCTCACCCCATCAAAATATTTTTTCCAACCTAGCATAACTACTAGAGACGTGTTAATTCAGAACTAAATTATAAATGTTAATTCTCTCTTCAAGAGATTCAATTTTATCATATTTCGTTTCGATGGCAATGCGTGTAGTACATAAACTTTCTTTTTTTTTGTTTCCTATAGAAAGAACCAGACTATCGTATTCATGGCGATGCAATAACAATAATTCTTAAAATGGATGAAGAATTTACAAAAATCTTACAAAATGCTGATGCTCATAGTCAAGATTATGTTGAACGCTTGAAAGATGAATTACGTGTATGTTCCATTATTGACCGTTTAAAATTATACTTAGAATCAAAAGCAAACAATCAAGTAATGATAAGCAGTGATTCTGAAGCTGGTACAGTTCCACTTGTTCAAGCGCAACATTTATGTACAGCATATATGTGTGTTATTGAACATCTCTATTATAAATATGATAAAACAGCAGGAAAACCGTCGGTTGCTATTATCGATCGTCTTTGCAAATTTATTTATGCCAAAGACACATTGAATCGTGCACGTGCTCGTGCAAGTCTTTGTCATGTTTATCATTTTGCATTACACGATCACTACTATGAAGCTCGAGATTTAATGTTAATGTGTCATATGCAAGATACAATAGCAACATCGGATGTTGCGACACAAATTTTATATAATAGAACTATTGTTCAATTAGGTTTATGTGCTTTTCGTTTTGGTGCAATACGTGAAGCACATCAAGCATTAGTTGATATGCAATCGGGTAATCGCGCTAAAGAATTATTAGCACAAGGAGTTCAAATGATACGTAATCAAGAACGAACACGAGATCAAGAAATGAAAGAACGACAACGTCTATTACCATTTCATATGCACATTAATTTAGAATTAATTGAATGCGTTTATCTTGTATCAGCTATGTTAATTGAAATTCCATTTATGGCTTGTAAGTTTATTTATTTATATGAGAGATCCAAGGGATGTATTATACTGATATTTTAGCTCATGAATATGATGCACGAAAACGTCCAATTAGTAAACATTTTCATACACAAATGCGCCAAGCAGAAAAACAGCCTGTCTTTGGACCGCCGGAATCTATGCGTGAACATGTTGTCGCTGCAAGTCGAGCAATGAAGACAGGCGATTGGAGTGCATGTGTCAATTTTTTGATTAATGAAAAAATGAATGGCAAGGTAAAGAAATATGCTGAACTAAAATTTTATTTCTGTTTGATCATTAAAACGTTCATTTACTGAAATGAAAAATTCGAGATTGAAACAAATCTATTGATTGGATTTTAGGTGTGGAATTTGATGCCACAAGCTAACGAAGTACGAAAAATGTTAATCGATAAAATTAAAGAAGAATCTTTACGTACTTACTTATTTACTTACGCTACTGTTTATGATGCAATTTCCATGTCAACCCTAGCTGATATGTTTGAATTACCGGTTAAACAAGTTTATGGTATTATCAGTAAAATGATTATCAATGAAGAACTTATGGTATTTTATATCTTTTTCTTATTATTAGTTTAAATAGATGTAAACGTTTTTTCTTCTTATAGGCTTCACTCGAAGAACCCAATCAAACTGTTGTAATGCATCATACAGATCCATCAAGAACGCAAGCACTTTCACTTCAACTTGTTGAAAAGGTCTTTCAATTATATGAGCAAAATGAAAAATTAGTTCATTTTCGTAATGGTGAACCAAACTTTTATTCAAGACCCAATCAACGTATGTTTATACTGAAGAATTTTTCTTATCATTATTTTCTCGTACTTATAGAACCACAACAAGGTCAACAACGTAATCAAGGTACAAGTGGTGGTGGTGGTGGTGGTGGTGCTGGTGGTGGCGGTGGCGGCGGTGGTGGTGGACAAAATTGGAGTAAGTTCACTAATCCTTCATTGTGTTTTTAAATTTAATGTTCTTCTTTTTTACAATATAGATCGTACACAACGATCAGGAACAAATCGGGCGTATTAAAAATCGTATAACATCAAAAAGTTTTATATTTCATCTATTTAAATCGTTATCTTGCAGTGTTATTCGAGACTGTATTTGTTGTTGATCTATCCACAATAGAAAAAAAATAAAAAAGAGGATGCACAAAAATATTAAAACAGAAGAAGAAGAGATGTCATTTTATCGTGTATAACTCTACATTTACATAAATGTAGATTAGAAAATTTGAAGAAATGTTAAAATTCAATGCTTTCATACTGTTTTCACTCAACGATCTATGAGATACGGTATTAGGAAATCGAATAATTTGACCCATAAACCAATGGTTCGTTTATTGTTAAACCAATGAACTGTAAAAATATGGTTGAGCGCTATGCATTCGATGTATTAGTAATATAAAAAAATTCAAATTCTAGAAGTATTTACGGCTTCTATTGATGTCGATTATGTGGTTATTTACGTTGAATTAAGGTACATCAAGTGGGACATTTTCGACTGCTAAAAGCTAAAGTAACAGAAGCTTTTAAATTTCTGCAATATAAGTTTTCAGAGTTTTTTCTACTCTAAATTGAGATTGAGCAAACTCTTGCAAGACAGCCAATGGAGCTGTACACACACATTGATTGCAACTAGAAAAATGTACTATGCGAGAATTAAAGACTGTCGGCATTGTTTAGTCTATCTATATATCTAATGACAATTCTTTTACTTCTAATCAGGCGTACACATCATCTAAGCTATGCCAGAAATAAGACAAAAAATAATGCGTTGACAGATATGTCTTATACAAACCCTTTTCAGGGCGAGTTTACACCGACATCTAGCGTTACCTATCGAAACTCATTTCATTGTTGTTTTGAAGCTGAAGAACAACAGCTTTCACATATATTGGATGACTTTACACCTGTTTACCATCAATCGGTGATCTGAAAAGTATGAGAAATCGATAGCAAGCTTGTTTATTTGGACTCTTTTTCTAAGCAATATGTTTCGTCAATCGTGCCATATGACGACTTCGGTAAGTCTTGAATTGTATGTAAAAGACCTTGTAAAATATAGCTTTTTCTTCTGTATTTCAATTATTTTTATAATAATATAAATTAGTTTAAGTCTTAAATTTTCATGAAACCAAGACTACACTAGTTGTCAATTTATTCGAAATTATATAATGAAGAGGTTGAAAATGGAAAGAGAATTTATTTCAATATAATTTCTTGGTAGTGGTGGAAACATTGCCTGTACAGTTAATGTAGAAAATGAGAAAACAAGTTAGATGTATTGTTTAAGCCAAAGATATATAATTAAAATGTATATAAAAATATGAGTAAACACGATTTTTGAAGAACTTCTCAAATATATGAAACGCACAGTATATATTCGTAACAGTCGCTTGTTTTTCGTCTATGATTCTCATAATCGAATCTATTTTTACAACAACGCTTATCAATAAAACAAGGTTAAACATTGACAGCATTTGAGTTTAAAACTTTTCTCGTTGATTTTATCATGTATAAAACAACTGAACAATATAGACTTGGTAAAAATATTATGATTTGTTTTTCTGTGAAAACAAAACGTTTTCTCTTCATTAGTAACAATCAAGAGTGCTTTGAAAAATGATTGCTATTATTGACGAAGCATGACGATACTCATCTTGGAGAAAAAAATAGATAAAAAACAGATAATTGCAACAAAAATAAAACAAATGGCAATAACAGAAAAAGCTGCCAGAAATCTAGTTAAATTTTTGACGTATGATAAAATCAAGTGAGGGTAATCGAGCGAATCTTCTTTAAGACAAAAAATGGTAAAACAGGGAAAGCTATAAGCCGATGATGTGTACGATAGATTATCTCGTTTGATTGACATTTAAGCAAATTTTGCACATAGCAAAGTCTCGTGTTAACTAATTCGTTGGTATTTTCGTTTACTGCAACGATTCTTTGCTTTCTGTAGCGTTATCCCGATTATTTCTTGCAGCGCTACTCGAGATTTTCCATCGCTGAGTTCCATTTGCTTGGAAGTACTTAATGTACCTAAAAGAATGCTAAATGATTATTTACTTCAGCACGTTAACCACGAATCTGTATATAGATATTAAAGATTTTCTTAGGAGAAATTCTAAACGAGATTTTATCTTAAGTCAATTATAACCGAATAAAATTTATTCGGTTATGATTGAAATGCATTCATTCTTTTTGTCGTAACATACTGTAGAAATGTATACATACCAGAGGATAAATCTAATGGAAAGAAAACAGGTAGAATCAATCGTTTAGAACACAAGGTCACGTGTATTTCAAACGTAGGCAAACTTAGTACGGAGATTATTTCTACTGTAGGCATTACTGCCATTGATCAAATCAATTATTTCCATCTACGTAGAAAAAAACAATCCAACAGTTTTCCTTTCTCTATGTTTTTGACCATCAGTTTTGTCAAAATTTCTCTTGATATTTGATATAATCTCTTGATCTTACGCAGAAAGAATCTAACCCATGATATTTATCTTGATTTATCAAAACTAATTTCTCCTATAGTTGAAGAGTTTACAAAAATTCTATAACATGTCAATAATCATACTTCTGGTTTAGATCAATTTTACTCACATGTGTAATCTCTAATGGGCTCTAAATATATGTGAAAGAGAAATTAAATTCTCCATGAACGCCCTATAAAGTTGATTTATTTTTTAATTCAACGATATCAAATCTCTAGTGAAAATATCATTATAAAAGATTTATATCTATCCTGGTTTCTTATGAGCGATGCTCCAATAAGTGTATCCCGATTGGGAAATGTCTTGCATAGTTAAATTGATATTTCGAGAATATAAATTATAAGAATATTGCGTATCGACCTACATATTATTGTTCTAGAGATATACAATTTCTTTGCTTATATTCTGACATCTCCATGGAATACTATCTTCAATAAGAGAAATGTTCTACTTTGGTTGGTTTTTATTCATCAATGAATAAAACTTCTGAGTATTCATTAATATCAATGCCAAAGCTTCAAGAAATCTACTTATACAAGGATACACATCGTGACTGACATAGTAATCTTTGTCTTTTTTTTCTACCTGTCAAGTTGTATTATAATCAAAATTGATGTACTTCGATCGAGAATAACTGCGAAATAAGTGAATAGATTGTTATTAAAACCTTCACATTTCTTCCATTCTAATTCTTCTAACAGCTTTTATTTAAATATTTACTGTATGTCTTAACGCATGTTTAGGGGTGGAATATAATACTGTAAGCATAAAAGCACGAAACACGAATGAATAAAATCAACGATAAAATTATTACGTACTTATCCACTTAAATTGCTGTTTACGATGCTACTCCATAGGTAATATTAACTCTGTATATGAATTTTATTTTTGAATAATAATGTGTTCAATAAATTTCTTGTTCTTGTTGGGTTTCGTTTGAAGAACACAATTGAACTGTCATAATGTCTTATCGAGATTCATTAGAAATATAAATACTTTCTTTTTTAACTTGCTAACAAGATCAGCGACTGATAGAAGTAAAATGAAAACTAAGTTCATTTTCATAAGGACAACGTTCGTTTACATTTAAGATCAAATTAACATATATTTACTTAAGGTTGTCTCTTTCTTCTTCCTTTTTTTTTATTTGTTATATATTCTCTTTTTTTTGTCTTTTAGAAAAGTATTGTAAGAGAAGGTCAACAAGGTAATCAAGGCATAGGTGATGATTGGTAGATAAAATTGTCGTAAGCCGATATAATTACTCATCAATTTTTGTTGTCATCATGTTGCCTTTTTATTTGATAGATCGTATTCAACGATCGTGAACAAATTGTGCTTATTAAAATTTGTTCAATATTAATATCTTTCTATTTGATACTTTAAAAATCTCTATTTTGCAATGCTATTCATGACCATATTTGTTGTTGATCTATCACGTTACGAATATACAAAGAGGATACACAAATGAATAGTAGAAGAATGAGGTGCTATCTTTTGCTATATAGCTACATGCGTATGTCAGTAGAGAGAAGAGTTGTACTGTACTGTTCGAGAGAAAGAGAAACGAAAAAAGCAACAGGCGAGTCTTACTAATGATAGAAAGAAAAGAGAAAAAAGAAAGAAGTCTCTGTTCGTCGTTTCCTCTTTCTCCACACACACACACACATCTCATGTCGATTCTTTTCAATCAGTTGGTTATGTTTCTTCTAGTCGTAGCGAAGATTATCATTATAGTGATTTCTATAAGTAATCCATGTATATGTGATACTGTCTTTCTCTTTATTATATGCTTGCTTTATTCTTCTTTTAATCATCTTGTATTCTATCTATTCTCCATACTTTTCAGATCATGAGGCACACGAAGCATAATACTAATATATAAAAATAATTTATTACTATGGTACTTAATATAATTACAGACGATTTCGATAGTTTTTATGAAATTCAAGATGATCTTGGAAGGTGAGTTGATCTTTTCTTCTTCTTCTTCTTCTTTTTTTTTCTTCGTTACTCTGCTATTTATTTTACACCGATAACGAAATGAATTTAGTAAAGAGTACTTGACATAAATACCATTTATTTTCTTTGTGCATTGTTCGATTGCGTAATAGAGAAACAAAAAGCAGAACAAGCAATCATATTGCAAACAATTAACAGAGATAGATTCATATATACATTTGCATCTACATATCTACCGCAAGATAATGGGCTTGTGTTTTCTTCATTATCAAACAAAGCGCATCTGTTGTTCGATAAACATGAAAGAGAGATAGAATCTTGAGACAAAATTGACTATACACAATAATTGTCGATTTGCACATAAACTGAATTTCTTTCATTTATGATTTGCAAATACCTTCATGTTCATGTCACTATTTGCACGAGGCTTCGTTATTCTGATTCGTTTTGTTGGTCCACATGAGTATATATGTACAACTGCCTTATCATACAAAAAGAGAATAGAAAATGGGCAAGGAAAAGATAATACTAGGTACCGTAGCGCTATGATAGTGTTTATTATTATTCTCTATTTTTTTTTCTCAAGCAACTATAGCGACAGTATCCTATTGAGTTTCTAATGAATGTACAATCATAAATCTTATATGCTTCTGCATACATACATATATGTATATATAGATATAAAACAAAACTAATAATAATTAGGTGAGACATGCATCGATGCAATACTAGCGTCAATATGATTGCCCTGAGGTGCCACAATAATTCTTACTCATTACTCTCCATTTGAGATGAAGAAAAATAAAGATGATCGAACTCCTACTGTGCAAAAGAAATAGGCAAAGCACTTAATACATCCATCATAAAAGAAAGAAAAGAAACTCTTGATGATTCATGTTTTATTTATTTATTTATTTTTCTTTAGCGGTCAATTTGCTGTGGTAAAACGCGTATGTGAAATTAGTACAGGACATGAATATGCAGCTAAATTTGTGCGAAAGAAAAAATGTACCTCTGGAAAACGAGGTCTTAAACGAGAAGAAATCTTACGTGAAGCCGATATACTCAGTGAATTAGCGCCACATCCAAATATTATTACATTGCATGATGTATTCGAAAACAAACATGAAATTATTTTGGTACTTGAATTGTATGTGATAGACAAAATATTTTATAGTCTACATACGAATATGTATGTTATATATTTTTAATAGAGTGGGTGGCGGTGAACTCTTTCATTATATTGCTGAAAAAGATGCATTGAGTGAAGAAGAAGCTGCAAAATTTATTTTACAAATTCTCGAAGGTGTACATCATATGCATGAAAAAAATATTGTTCATCTTGATCTTAAGGTAGAATTCTTGGAAAGAGAAAATGATGATGTTATGAATTTGTTTTAAAATTTTTCAGCCAGAAAATATAATGTTACTTGAAAGGAATAGAACTCAAATAAAAATTATTGATTTTGGTATATCGAGAAAACTTCGACCAAATGAGCCAACAAAAGAAACATTTGGAACACCAGAGTTTGTTGGTGAGTTAGTGCTATTTGTTTTTAGAGAACCGTTTGTTCTATTTAAATATGGTTAGCTCCGGAAGTAATTGAATTCGAACCGGTTACATTAGCAACAGATATGTGGAGTATTGGTGTGATAACATATATTTTGTAAGTGAAAGCAAAACGTATCTGATCAAGTTAAGATTATATATGTATATATACGTTTTTTTATTTAGGTTAAGTGGTGCTTCGCCATTTCTTGGCAATACAAATCAAGAAACATTTCATAATATTTCTCAAGTTGATTATCGTTTTGACGAGGAATTTTTTGCGAATACAAGTGATTTAGCTAAAGGTTTTATTCAACAACTTTTCGTTAAAAATCCTCGGTAAGTTACGTAAAGTAAACATTTAGGAAAATGTTCTTATTAACTCATCAGTACATGTCGATCTTTTGTTGTTGTTGTTGTTATGAATAACAAGTATATCTTCTTCATTTTATAGTCAACGAGCAACAGTTGTCGATTGTCTCAATCATCCATGGATCAAAGTATGCCATTGGTTAACGATAATCTAGCTATGATAAATTCTATATTTGTTTTTTTAGCCTCGTCGTCGAAAAGATGAAGAAGAACGTCGCAATGCTCAAATCAATATGCCATCATTCAAATCATTTATTGCTCGTCGTCGTTGGAAGGTACAGATGCATTGTGAATCACGTACACTTCGTACAGTGACAACAAAAAAATTTGATAAAGATGGAAACGTTAAGTCAGCTAAACATAGTGAACGTAAGGGTAAAACAGCTATCTATGAAGGGCAATATTCTGAAACGGATGAATCAGAAAATGATCTTGAACAAATAGAAAAACAAGAAATGATCAATCCGAGTAAACGTGTACATTGTTGTCCGACAAATATTGAAATGAGACAGATAAAATCGAGTGAATTTGCTGAATCATTTCAAGAAAATGAAGAAGGTGAGGATGATGATGACAATGGTGATAAACAACATCATCATCGTCGTCACAATTCTCAGCGAGCCGATACAGGCGCATCATTGATGAAAAATCCCTTACCCAATGAACAAATCGTATCCGATCAACATTCACGTTCGCAAACAAGCGATATGAAAATTATTGAATCAGTCGATGAAATAACTGGACAAAATGTTCGTACAACAGTACAAAACAAAGTTAATACAGATGAAAATTTAAAAATATCAAAATCGGATAATATACAATATGAAGAAACTGAAGAAGGCACTCTAAAAAAAGTTACAACAAAAACACGAAAAATGAAAAAAGTCGTCAAAACAACAACCTCTTCTAAACAGAAGGGTATTTAGCTCGTATATATGCGTGTGAATGTTATATAACGGAGACCCACCTCGCATGTTGTTTTGTTTTCAATTTTTATTTTTTAGAGAGCATGATCATTTTTAGTAATTTCATATATTTTAATCATTTGTTTCTTGAAAATAATTCATTCATGATATACTCAAGTTTCGTTTTTGTTCTTGTTTTATAGAGGTGTGTGAAAGCGATCAGCCTGTGTAACAAAATTTTTAAACAAGTATGATTTTATTTGAGAAGAAAATTTCGACGAAATTGTTTTTTTTTCTTTTTTTTAATTTTAGTCACAATTACGTCTATCGTCCATCTCATCCGCTATTAGTTTAGATAATTTAGATTCAAATATGTCTGGTCGATCTTATGCTGAAGTAAGGGATCAACACAATAGAATAGAGATGCAAACAAGAAGGATTTGTGTTTGTTATTAGGATAATGATGATTTTGTTTTAACCGCTCTTTTATGTGCTGCCGAAGATGGCGACTTAGCTAATATTAAAAAATTATGTAATCTTGCGACTATTGATGTTAATAAAGATAATAAGGTAATTATAGAAATTGAGTTATTCATTAGTAGAATTTATTATTTGATGCTTTCAATAGCATGGTGAAACTGCGTTACATTTTGCTTCTGGTGCTGGCCAATTAGATATTGTCAAGTTATTAGCCGATCGGAAAGCAATTCTGACGGTTGTTGACGGGGTTTGTTTTATCAAATTGATTGATGGCATATTCAAAGAAGAAAATTGATTGTTTAGACTGGAAATAATGCTATCTATTGGGCAGCAAGACAAGGACACGTACCAATAATTACATTTCTACATGAAAAAGGTGTTCCGATTAATGTGTCAAATCGAGTAAAATTATTTGATTAATTTTGTTGTTTTCAACTTTATATCCTAAATTTTTCCTTTTTGTTTAATAAGAGTGGCGAAACTAGTTTACATGTTGCAGCTCGATATGGGCATGCTCACGTTGTCGAACATTTATGTAAATTAGGTGGCAATGTTGATTGTCAAGATGACGTAAATAATCTGCTTTTCATCTTCGTCATACAGCAAATGTTTAATCCTATTTATATGAATCTTCTTAGGAAGAAGAAACACCGTTGATTGTTGCTGCTTGGCATGATTATTCTCGAATATGTCGTATTCTATGTGGTGCTGGTGCCGATCTTAATATTCGAAATAAAGTAGAACATAATGAAAAAAACAACAACAACAACAACAATAACTAACAATTATGTCTTTGTTATCTTGCAGGAAGGAGAAACAGGCTTGATTTGTGCGGCACAACGTGGCAATGCTGAAATCGTTCAAGTATTAATCAATAATAAAGCACATTTAGATCTTCAAGATAAAGTAGAGTTATTCAATTTTTCATTATTAATAATTTTTCTTTTCTTTTCTTAGAGAGGTCTATCAGCATTGCATTCTGCTTGTAAACGACAACAAATACCAATTGCTTTGACATTGATACATGCTGGCTGTAATATTAATATCATTGATAATGTATGAAATTTATTTCCTTTAAAAAAAGCCGGAGCTCGAAACTTAAATCAATGTTTTAGAACAACGAAACTCCATTACATTATGCTAGTCGAGAAGGTCTTTTAGCTGTTGTTGAATCTTTAACTTCGTTTGGTTGTCGAATGGATTTGAAAAATAAAGCCGATGCAACTGCACTACATCTAGCTGCTCGTCATGGTCATGTAGAAATTGCTCGATTTCTTTGTTTAGCTGGTTTAAATTTAAATATTCAAGATAAGGTTAGATTTATTGTTTCTCTAGTATTTTGGTCGAAAACTTTCTTTCTCTCATATAGGATGCGCGAACTGCTTGTCAAATCGCTGAAATCAATGGCAATTTAGAGATTGTTCAATTACTTAAAGCATTAAGCATGGTAAATGAAAAATAGAATTGTAGTTCGTAATCAATATTTTTGATGGTTTCTTTTTCAATAGGATAATCGTGCAGTATTTATGGAACAACTTACATCAACGAAACAACCTCTGAAGAGAATAAAATTAAAAATATTTGGAAACTGTGATACGGGTAATTTAATCGAATAAATAAATTTCATGGATAATTGATTTGATTTATCGTTTTTTTCTCTTCTATAGGCAAAACAACTCTTATCGATAGTTTAAAATGTTCATATTTGAACAGTTTTTTTCGACGAAATCGTCTTAGTAGTACCAAAAAATATATTGGTAAGAAAAAAAAAGTTTTTTTTCATAGAAATAAATAAATAATTATTTAATTTTTAGCACATCGAAAATCAGTTGTTCTTGACGATGCAGAGATTTTTAATTTAAGTAATTCGAAGGGTGTTGGTGTTCAACAAATAACATGTACAGGTAAAAGAAAAATGAGTAGAATTATTGATTAGAAAAACTTCTGTTTGCTTTTCGATATTCAGGTGGTGGACAATACAGTGCTTGGGATTTTGTAAGTCGTTTTTTAATATTAAGATGTAAATTAGTAGTTTAAGAATATTTGATTGTTAGGCTGGCATGGATACCTATCATTCAATATATGATCATTTCATTGGAGATTTCAATTGTATTCATGTTTTATTGTTTAATATTCTTGACGATGCACAAGAATTAGAACAAAATCTAATTTATTGGCTGGAATTTCTTCGAGTTCGAATTTCAATACAAGAACCTTTAGGTTTGTTTAATCTAGAATTTTTTCAAACATTTTTGGAGACGTATTCCTATCCTATCGAAAAAAATGTCTTCTTTAATTAAGTTCTTCTTATTCTGAAGGCTAAAGAAGAAATAATACATTTGCCCTTAGTGATGTCGGCATGATATGATATACATGTATATATATATATATATGTCTACTTGAACGAATAGTTCCCATTAATTAATACGATAAACATAGATTTCTCATGTCAGTTTTTTGTTCTAATAGTCATCGTATGAGTTTATTTGACCTAGTGGCTTTAATAGATTAATACGAATGGATAATTTATTTGTTGTAAAAGGGCTATGTGATCCTATTTTTAAGGTTGATTCACTAAAGAATCCTTTGATGACCTATACAAATTAGTGCAATTATTTCAATTTATGCTAATCGTAGAATACCTTGTACAACAATAGCTAATACTTTATGTAAAAGTTGCCGGATTATTGTGTAGTGCCCTGGAACACACGATAGTGAAGAGACGGAGTGTTCTTTTTTTTTCTGAATGCTAGATACTATTGTATGAAAATAAAAATCTGCCTTACGCTACTAGTCAAAATATAATCATTCGTTTGATGTAAAATTTTCTTCTCATATTATGATTTTATAGGTTTCAATGGACGTAGTGCTCAATTAGCTAAAATAGTACTTGTTGGTACACATGCTGATCTTGTACCTGATTGTATAAAATCCGACGATGGAGATTATACATGTGAACGAATTCAGCTATTTATGAATCATATTAAAAATCGTTATATCGATGATTTTGAGTTTCATGATAAAATTTTTCTCTTGGACACTCGTGCTGCATGGACACCATCAATGAAAAATCTTATTGCATGTTTCAATCAGTATAAAGAACGAATATGTCAAAAATTAAAATCTACAACGATATTTCTCGATCGATCTACACATCATATTCAACAGCAATGGAGAAAAACATTTGCAAGTTTTCCTATTATGTCATGGTCACGTTTCGTTGAATCTATTCGACAAGAAGTAAATCCATTAGCTAGTGACGAACATATGAGAGAATTAGTTCAACAATTACAAATCATGGGAGAAGTAAGTTCGATTTCGTAATATTTATTTGTTTAGCTTCGTGAAAAGGGCAACTATTATCGATGTCCATAAAAAAATTCTATCCATGTGGTGAACTATACATTGTAATGAGGTCTAGGTTGAGTGCTACTCTATCATCTGAGCAAATAAAAAGCATACTAATTACCATTATTGACATTATACTGCATGAATTACCTTCAAGATCGTTAAGTACTGTCCTATCATGTACGATATATTTTGGCTGCTCTACTAAAACTACAGAATCTCGAACTAAAAATGAATGAACTTATCTGAAAAAAAAGTGTTTTGAAAGTCTAAATATAGAAATGAAAACTCGCATAATCTCCTGAAAGATCCTGAAAGAAATAGTTGACATTTGGTATCATAAGCTCTCATCTTAACTTATAAAACTATTTTCTGAGAATCGAATCGACGGATGTATCCTCGCTGAAATGAAGCTACTACATATCTAATTTTAATGAGCCTTCAAACAATGATCTTGTCGTATACTTTTATCATAATCGATTTTGATTGATGCAAGAAAATTCTTGATTATTTAGGTTCTATATTTGGAAGGCGATCCTCAAGAAGATTTAATTTGTTTCGATCCCCATTGGCTTTGTCAAACAATTCTTGGTCGTCTTCTTAGCCATCAAAGAATCTGTAAACGTTATTCATCATCGAACGAAACCTTTGCACTTGATGATATACGAAAGTTATTTCCTGAAATTCCTGATCCAATAGATCTTTTACAAGTATTCAATGCCTATGATCTTTGTACACAAATCGACATCAATGGTGAATTTGAATTTGAATTTCCTCAATTAAATACAATCGAAATCATGTCGGATCTATGGGAAAAACGTTCCGGTGTTCAATATATTTATATTGGCTGTGAAATTCGGTCGCGTTCATTATCTTCATTACTTTGGTCAGTTTTTCCACGAATACAAGTTCAACTTCGTCGACTAATTATGTCCAATGAATTCGTTCAACATGGTGGTGGTGACGATGTCGAATTATTTCAATGGACTGACGGTTCAAAATTAGTTGTTGGAATGATCGAATTATTATTAACAAAAAGTGTATCAACACATATAGAATTAAAAGCTCGTGGGCAAATACAGAATCGTGAACAAATCTTCTATTTATTCCATGATATTCTTTCGCTTATCGATCATGTTTTTAATCAAATGTGTCCGATGTTACAAATAGAACATCATTATATATCAACTAAGCATCTTCATTTAAATCAAATCTCAACAATAAATACATTACATGTGCCACTATCAACAGCTAAACGACGTTATTTAACTAGTGTTACATCATTACCCATTACTGAGCATGATTCTTCTGGTTTAATTCCTGGTTCACCTTGTTCAACTCATTCGATACCATTTATTTTCCCCGAATCAAAGCCTAACATTTCACCATACTATCGAACCTACTCACCAAATTTAATTTTTCAAACGTTAATGCAACAATCAGGAATAAATCAAGTTTGTTTTCTTAACTGTATAGTTGAAGAAGAAACGAAACGTATCCCGTTTTCTTTTTGTTTTAGACGTCAATACTCGATGGAAACAATAATAACAATCATCTAACAATAATAAAACAACATCATTCGTCGGACTCATTGAATAGTTGTCATTCGACAGTATCGTCCAAAGATACTCTTCATGTGACACCAATGGATTTTGATGAAGATCTTATTGATCTATTATGTTGTGGTTCAAGTGAAATATTTTCACATTTAATTGTCGGTACTGATTTACCAATATCGATATTCACATTAAGAACTCGACAATTACTTAGTCGTCTATTTGATAAACAAGATAAAATAGGTAGAGATTGGTGTCTATTAGCTATAGCATTGCAACAGCAACATCTTATACCCAAACTTGACCAAGAAGATATATTTCAATCGAAAACTGACCAATTATTTGAAGAACTAGGACGGAAAAATTCATCATTAACGATTCGTTTTTTTCTTCAGAAATTACTTGATATTGATCGACGTGATGCTTTCGAAGTCGTTGCTAATACTTGTCCAATATTTAAATTTGCCAATACTAATGGTGCTGTTTTACAACCATCATCTAATGAACAGGATCAACCCGATAGTCATGATAGTGGTATACAAAATTCGAACAATACTATCGCGAGTCTTAATCGGTGATGCATTCATTTTGTTTTTAATTTTATCTTCACCTTTTTTTGTTTTCTTGTAAATTTTTTCCTTTTCTCGCTCACACTATTTTTCTATACATTTTTTTGTTCTTTATATTATCTCTGTTTGAATGATCTAAACTAATAGCGACCAGACGAGATGGACGATGATGCTAAACAATTGCGCATGTGTGTGTGTGTGTTTTGTGTTTGTGATAAATGATTAAAAATGTTATTAACTATACTAATATCTTCACCTGGTTTTTTGAAATGATTATCATATTTAAAGAAAAGAGAATTTTATTAAGACTAGACGAATTACGATTTAATTAATTATATTGAAATTTCAACATGCTCAATTTTAGTTTGGATGAAAATCAAGCTCTAGAAGAACCTTTTTTTCAAGAGGATTAAGATATTATAAATTCTGGATTTTAAGACATACCAACAATAAAGTTAAGAAAAAGTAGAGAACTATCATAAGAACCTTTTTTTTGACACTCCATAATGTCAAAGACTAATATGGATGCGTCAACGATATTTATAGAAATAGATGTAATTACTTTAAAGATAAGAGCATCATGCCTATATATGTTTACATAAATGTCGACAACAAAAACAACTATGTTTTGATAAGATTATATTGGTTGTCAACTTGACACTGAGCGAACATAGACGAAATTACGTCGGTAACTGTCTCATAGAATAGAGAAGGATCATAAAAAAAGAAGTTCGGCCTCTTTGACAACATCGATTGATTCTTAACAACAATACAAAGTCAAAAATACTGGAAAATAGAAATTAGATGAGTCATCGGCGAGTGAGAAGAGGACATTCTACTCTGTGTAGATAGAACATTTTGTTTTTGACTTACATCGATAAGGCTAACAGCTGTAAGCTAATGAAAAAATTTGAATAAACAATCATCGAAAGTAATTTTCATCTGGCTACTATGGTCGATGCTATTTAGCCATGAAAACAAAAACAAGCTAAGTTAACATGTGTACTAAAATATTACAATTCACTATTATCTACAAAGGCTGCTTTTCCGTTTTCATTATTAAGCATTGTTAACAAAGAAATATTTGTCAAACACGAATGAAACATTGATTTACTTTTATGACATTACCACATTTATTTAATAAGTTATAAATAAAACTATAAAAAGGATAGATTGTATATATAGTCTGTATTTTCTTTAACATAATTTAGTATTGAAAATGACCTTATGAAAGAGGCCGAAAGCTTCACTGTACTTTTTTTTATTTTTGCTAAAATAAAGAAATATATAAATGATTGGCGAATTAGTTTATCTAGCACTTAGTTTATGCAATTACATCTCATTAAACAACGTTAAGAACAAAATGCATATATGAACGCGCGTGCTCGATTTACCATCCGAGAATCTACTATCCGAGGATTTACTGTCCTTTAATTGTTTCGAAGACGAGAAATGAACAAGTATTAACACATTGATCGATTGCTAGAAGATATGGGTGTTTCAGCTCCAAAACTTCGTAAACATTAAGTCGTAACAAATGAATATTTAATAAAATTATGGTAACGTTATGACGAAGGCGGTCATGATATTGTACCGTTCTTGAAAGCTGCTGGGCTTAGATAGTTTTAAAGGTCATCAACACATTAAGCATTTATTCTTCTTGTTTTTTTTATATATTTATTGAAATTCGTTTTTTTCCCGATAATGTATTAGTTGTCGCAGTCGGTATTCATTCTTTTTTTTCTCTTCGGTCGATACAATCAACGGACAGTAAATCCTGAGGAGCAAAACTTATGCTTTCTCTAGAAATAAACCAATTAAAATTGGAAAGCAATCAATGGATAGTAAATCCTCGGGTAGTAAATCGTGTAAACCGTTTTTACATCAATTTTGATTGCAAGATATCCAAGTGGACGTTTATTTCTTTTTTTTTGATTAATGAATGAAAAGAAATGCGGACAACTACTGTGCAGGATGTAAGAATAAATTGTCGATGTGTTTCTTCTCATTGAAAACCGTGAAATCTTTTTTTACTTCTAAAGCATCACTTTAGCATCAAGTATTTCGATCAACAGAATCAGGTTGCACTTTGATGATAGCAAAATGTTTATATAGTCAATATATTTGTGGACTTCATTGACACATACATACGTATCTGTAAGATGCTTTAATTGAGTCTTATGATTAGCAATTATGAAATAACTAGTAATAGTTTTGGGTAAGATATCGGAGTTATGACATTGTTTTTCAGTAGAATCTCATACCGGGTGTGGGTGTGGGTGTGTGACTTTTGATAAAGAAATAGACCCGGATGCGCATCCACACCCACACCCTCAAGCACGAGTAGCCCCCAAAAGGTCACTAGTGACGCCCTAATATAGCCCTTAAAAATTTACAACTATTATGTAAAGATAGCAGTTCAAAAATTGAACACAGTAGCTGAATTAGTATTAAAATAATGGTTAATTTATTACCTAAGCATTCTTTAAGCCTAATTGTGACGAACATAGAGAGTGTCGCCTATGCCCGTCGGCATGATGGCGTATTGTATCATCTGCACATCTCTAGTCGTGCATTTCCTTTAGTTGCATTCCCTTATATAAGCGAGAGTGATCACGCCTGGGCGGATATAGACAAAGAGGGAACGGCCACGCAATAGAACAATGAGAGTTCATCAGGTCAATGCACAAACATAGAATACAGCGAAGAGGATAAAGTGAGTCGTAACGGTAAATACCGTTGCATATCCCCCCACTGAAACTAGAGCTCTCCTGAGCGAACAAAAGGGTGTAGATGTGTTGGTGTTGGTATCCACTTTCATATTACACCCACACCCACATCCAGGGAGAACTCAATGCTCGCTATCGAATTGTGCAATTGAACTCGGTATTAATTGCAAATTTCTGAAGAAAATCCTAAGTTACTGAGATTTTCAAAGATTTTTGAAGTTATTTCTAAACTAGACTTACTTAGGAGCATGTTTCAAAATTACCATGAAATACAGTTCGTCATGTGCTACTTCAAACCTATTCGAAACACTTGAAACATGGTTCTGGCTGACTAGAGCCTGGAAATACCGTGAAAAACCTTGAAAATGTTTTTGTTTTCGGGAATTGACTCCAGCATCGTAGTATATAACAAAAAAATCCCATTGAGCTGATAGATATTATACATCGCGTTCTACGTGAAAATTCCTTAGAATACTTGGAAATTGTCGCTAGACAAATCACGCGCTTAGTTACTCGAATTGGGTGTCAACTTCAAGTACGTGCAAGTTTGCTTTTATAAGACGGGTTATGCTCCAGGAAAGTACCCAATAACCGTTGAAAATGTTTTGATTTTTGATTTTTACATCTGAAACTGAAAATGAACGTTGGCTCAAACTATTGCCAAATCCAAAATATAAGATAACTTTGGCTTGCAACATTGAATTGAGCTCAAGTGTAGATCTGAAAGAACTTGTTAGCATAGCCCCTTGAGAGTTAAAATGCGAAACTCACATGTATCGGGTGGCCTCATTAAACAGATATGCAATACGTACAATGAAAGATCTCTCGTAGACTATACTCATTTTCCAAGATAATCGGTCACTAAAGCAAGAATCGTTTTTGTTTATTTTTGCACTTTGAACATCATTTCTTTTGATTGTGTTCTGATCGGCGTTCCATTTTATAGTTTGGTCTTGTTGCTATGATTACGTTACTTTTTATTTT
The DNA here is from genome assembly GCA_905331475.1 of Rotaria socialis. Classification (NCBI taxonomy): domain Eukaryota; kingdom Metazoa; phylum Rotifera; class Eurotatoria; order Philodinida; family Philodinidae; genus Rotaria; species Rotaria socialis. Next base: position 45,022 of record CAJNYU010003342.1, on the reverse strand, counting down.
CATAGTTTACCTTAATTCGTCACTATTACTTGTCTCATTATTGATTTAACTGACAAAGTAGACTTGTAAATGTCTATCATGATTTGACTAAGCATAAAAGAACAATTATAATGCTCGATCAACGCACAAAGATTAATATTGCTAATTTTTCAAAGTTAAAACTTGAACAAATTTACAACAAAAATCAAGTAAGTCTGACGTTTGTTGTCTTTACTAGTTAACGTCTGTAATGGGAACGAGAGAGTCAAAAAACTCTCGCTTTTAAATTTAAATTTCAAATTTACTGGGAAAATACATGTGAGTTCCACAAAATGAGCAAGTTTGAGTAGGCTCAGTATTCTGGCATGATCTCCTGAACAACTTGATCGTTCGATTTGAATGGTTCATCCAAAGATAGAACCTCGTTAGGCTACAAAATGATCGTATTTGATCAATGCTCACACGCTGTGGAGAATCGCCTTAGTAAGCTATTATTCAAAATACGAAAAAGGCACTGCTCCAAAGTGGCGGTATTTTCACTCTTTCCCAGCCGAAGTATCGAATCCCAAAATAGATCTTGCCAAAAAATACCTGTTGGCACGTAAATATCGAGGGGCGAAAACTATAATTCCACTTAGAGTAGACCACACTCCATATTGATTCACCCTGTGAAAATCATCCTTGTGTCCATATGCAAATACTGGCATTATCGAAACCAAAGGGACACCATGAAATAGCTCGCTTCCGGTATCTCATATTGATGCTGCTGAGACACTTTTGATTAGTGTACAAGATATTCCAGTGTTAGAAAGATTTGGTCAATGTGCTCAACAACACGTTGAAAAAGCAGCATTAGTCGTATATGAAAAAAAATCAGCTGGCGAACAGTATCACGTTCTGACAATATTTGAAAAAGGCTCTTTACTAGAATGGGACGCATCATTTCGTGTATATGGTATACTTTGTTTCCAAATAAGACAGAGAGATTGTGCAGAATGTATTTTAAAAAAAATACAACAATTTAGCCTATTTTAGTCGTTACTCAAATATACGTTTCAGTGATATATGAAGATAATTTGATCTCTCTTTATGAAGAAAATGGAGCTTCGCGTTCCGTTTTAGCTTATCCCATGTTTATTGAACAACAGGATTTTACTATAGTATTCTGCAGTTAAAACTAAATTAGAATTTTTTCTGAGGTGCACTTAGTTTTGTTAAAAATGATTTTCTTATTGCCTTTCCGGAAAAGTTTTTTTTGCGAGCCTCTTCAATAATCTGTGCTTCTTGCTTTCGGGCTCTATAGACTCCAGTGATAATTGAGAGTCCCACAGCCACGAAATAGTATGCGATCTTGAGGGTGTGGGTGTGGGTGTGGGTGTGGATAAATGCAATACAAGACACCGACACGCAATCTGATTCTAGAAGAATGTTTTATTGTTGGAATTTTCTATGTGTACATCGATTTATTTACCGTTCAATAAGACAATTATTCCTTATTTCATAATTTCAATCGTTAAACATATGCGAAATGAAAAAGAGATCAGTTAGCTTTGATTAAATGTTCCTTATCTCATTGTTTATGAAATTATCCCCGTTTATGAACAATGTATCGTATTTGAATTTAGGTCAATTCGAATTATTGTTGATGTCTAGTAACGTATCTCAAGAACATGATTCATTTGAATTCCAAAGCACTCCGATTATGATCCACTGATACTTGGACGGGCATAAGACAACATGTAGTCTATATTTGTACGGCTAAAATAGAGAAACGTTAACAAACGACTATTGATTGAACAATGATGCTGTTAATTTTTCTCTAGTAGGAAAAGCTGATTAGAAAAATATTTCATTCATGTAAATTGTTAACAACTGTTTTTTTTATCTATCAATATCATTAATTGATGCTCTTTTTGATTATTGATTTCTTTGAATTTGCGCATCAATCGTTTGTTTCTTACTAAAGAACTTTTAGTTTGATCAATCGAAATTAGATCTATTTGTATGCTAATGTAGCGACGAATAATTCAATTTTAATTTCATTCATCGAACTGTCCATTGTCTTTCCTTACAAAAGACATAGACTGATCTACTTCTATATATGTAGAAGTCGTTACGAAGCAAATTAAAATCGAATTGTTTGTTTACATTGTAGAGTATCATTTAAGATAGACATGACGCAAAAGGAAGAAAATTTTCCTGAAAGCATCCAGCTAGCACGTAATGATCAAGAAAATATTGGAGTAAGAATTTTTATTTGTATGAATTCTAAACGAAAGAAACTTTTTAGGCATTGAATCTCCTAATTTCAACTTCAACTCAACCACCAAATAACCTATTCAACTACTACAAGCAACGTGCTGAAATTTTATTTTATTTAAATAAATATGAAGGTAAGTTTAGATCAAACACTAGAGTCATTGCAGTATGTATATGTATTTTAGATGCTCTAAGTGACATTTATGCAATGGAAAAGATAAACGAGATCGCGTCATCAATCCAACTGATCAAATGGTATGCCACTTTGTTATTGCTGCTTTTCATGCGATTCTAGTGATTTTCTCTTTACAGGGAATCGCTGATACAAATTCAGTGTGCAAAAGTCCGGCAAGAAATAAAACAATCTTTAGTGATTCAAGGTAATTCAGTGGAATTTGTTTTTTCTAAAAGTATAATATCAATCTTTTAGATGATCTTAGTCATATTGAACTATTAGCACGTATACATCCAAATAATATGAAAAAGATATTCAATGGTATGTCATAAATATAAAATAATCATAAAAATGCAAGAAAAATGCTTTTTTCAGATCTTCAAATAAAAAATAATAAAAGAAAAAGAAAATAAATTAATCTTCATGCTGACAAGATCCAATCGTTGGTTATATTCATCATCATGAATAATGGCATCTGATGATGATACTATCCGTTGAGATCGTGAAAAAATTCGTTTATTCTGGTCGTCAAGCATATGAAAACAAATTAATAATAAAAAATTATATTTACAATTTGTCGTGGTGATCCATCATATTCATCATTATGAAAAATAATATCTGATGATGATAACGACAAATGCTCTTTTTTCGTTTTTGCTGTTAAAAAATCTTACCTTGTTTTAATTATTGTATATCACTGCTCCAATGGTGTCGATCTTCAATTTTCTTTTGTATCTTAATTCATAACATACATTGATTATATTGAAATAAAGGATTATTTCAAATCTTGATTTTTTTTTGCGGAATAAGTAATTGCATAAAATCTTGGTTTTAATTTATAATGAAACTGGTACTTGAACAAGTCGTTGGTCAAGTTGATGGTTTCCATTCAAATTACTTTAGTATATTTCTAATAATTGAGAATCTTATGTGACTTAGAAATTTCTTTAAGTTTTAAATGATGATAAAAGAAATTATTTGAAGTTTAATATTATATATAACTAGGTGAAGCCAGGCATAACAAGCATTCTAAAATATGATGCCAAACTAAAATGATGATTTCCAGTGCGATTCATATTTCATGAAATGTGAAAAATCAGTTCAAGGAATATTCATAAAATTCATTAACTATCATAGGGGTAAATATTACTCTATAGTATAAATTATCACGTTCAGATAATGAACTTCTTTCGATGGAGGATAGCCGATTATAAAATATGAATTGACGTTTTAATTATAAAAGTATTTATTATGAAACATGTAAGATCAGAAATTTACTATGAGCATCTGTATGATTCGCAAAAACAATAAGTTAATACATAAATGAACGATTGTGAAATTGTCTAATCGGTTTTTAGAAGCACATAGAAAAGAGGAATTAAAGCTGAATTGACGAATACAACGTCTCAAAAAGATGATTTAAGTTATGCTAGACCAATCACGTTGCTTAATTCGTGTTGTTCGGTCTGTTTGAGGCCTTAATCTAAGAGAGTTGCTTTTCCTTTATCTTGATCTCTATCGATTACTGCTCCAGCCATAGGACTTTGAGGCAAGTGGAGCACAGGTTCGAGTTTTCCACCTCAGAAAATCTCGAAGTATCATCTCTGTGGTCATAATATAGAACTCTCATTGATTCACAATTAGAGCTTGGACAAAAACGGAAGAGATTTCCGTTTAGTTATCGTTGGAACAGGTGAGTCAATCTTCGTGTTTCTTTATGTTTTATTTACCGTTTTGTAGCTTGTGAAATTCTCTATTAAATGATATATATACTAGTTGGGGTTTTATTCGATTATGATACGAAAATTTTTCTATGAAAACGTGTATAGGTCGACTTTCGCATAAGAGACCAGAGGGAAAAATCAATTGTCTTCAAATAACTCAGGAAGGACTCCTTCAATCAAGCTCATCTTCGAACTAGACTGAGGCAAAGATGAGACTGAACTGTGCAGAATATTTTACCATGATCTGACTCTCCTTTCGAAAGTTATCGTGTAAACGGTTGGCAAGACGGACAGACTGACTGATTCTAGAGTGTACTCACCATTTGAGCACACAAAAAGTAGCATTGAATTGTATATTATTATTAAAAGGAAATTAGTGTTAGATGATTCCATCATAACAGTTAATTTTGCCGAAAAAATAAGTAAAGTGACAATCTGTGGTGAATGACCTTTCTATCTCTTATTTTCATTCCGGATACTACCAACAAGAACTGTTAACAATTTTATGGCTAATAAGAATAGAAATTCTATCGCTATGTTTTTTAACTCCAAAATAATAAGCTTTGTAATAACTAAGACACCCAGTTTCACTTGAAAGTTTTTTTATTGTAGTGTACTTTATCATTTGTATTACTTATACATATTGTCAATTGAGAACGAGGAAGAAAGCGAAATGTGATGTTCTGAATTGTTTATGAAAAACAATCAACAGTTTGCTATATCCTTTTATATAGTCTGAGTATACAATGGCAACAAATAAAAATATCATTTTGAAACTAGTTGATGAACAGGAATCAAAAATGAAAAATTCTGATTTGCTCATTCTTATCAGAAAAAGAACACAGATGAGTACTCTTATCACTGTTCTTGTTTATGTAGAGAAAGACATCGAGATCTGATTTAATAAATCACATTTGGTGGACAAGCAAAATTATGTATAAATATATGTCAAACTGTTGATTATTGTTCACTGACAATTTATAAAATCGCATTTCGGTGTGTTGCTCTTTCTACATGAGCAATATACATAAGAATACACCTCATCTTTAACTGTTGTTGATGAACAACATGTGCAATATCCTACTAGAAGGTTAAATCAAATTCTTGTAGCACACGAATGTAATTGTGATTCATTATATTCATCAATTTAAGTTACCGATTGTTATACACATAACAATAATTGTCATTGGTTGATGAATATTCATACTAGCTTCAGGTATGTTATTTTACTATCTGAAAGAATACTAAATCAAATCTAAATGTACTAATACACTAGTCCATAAAAAAGAAACAGCTATTCTGTGTTTTTACTTCTTTTACGTTTTTTTCTGTTTTTTGATGAAACATACAAAACATTAAAATTAATCATCACCGGCAATACGTCACCAGCAACTAAAACACCATCTGGCCAGTTTAAACCTATTGTTTCCTCGATGAAACGTCGAGCAAACTGTTGACAATTTAGACTTGCACTCCATTTTTGCTCGTATACACTCTAAATAAAAAGCGTTTCTCCGGAAACCGAAATCCCTTCGCAAACCTTTTCGGAAACTCACAAACGTATCCGGAAAGGTTTTCGGCTCGAAGCTGAGTTTTTGAAATCACCTTACAGGTTTCCGAGTTCCCCGAAACGGTTCGGTTTTCGAGAATTCGGATAGGAAACCTTTAACAGTTTTCTCAGAAACCATCAAACAATTTTCGAAACCCAAAAGTTATCCTCGGAAACTGTTTTTGTTTTGAAAACCTTCTCGGAAACTTAAAGCGCATCGTCAGCAACCTTTCGGTTTTCGACAAGTTTTTATCGGGAACCTTTTGGGTTTCTGGGGATCGAAAACCCTTCGAGATTTCCAAAGTATAAGAAACCTATGAGTTTCCGAGAAAATGTCTCGGAAACCCATTAAACATAGTGGAAAACCGAACTAGTATTAAAATTTCATCTTTCTCATTTTCACGTTGCCATTGTATAATTTACATTTTTAGGAGTTAATCGGCAGCTATAACAGAAATTGTCTTCACTCAAAAACAAAAGGTGTCATATGAAACTATTTATTGTTCTAGCCAAGATATTGAACCTTTTAAGGTTTAACTCGTTTATTAATAAACCACCGAGGGTTCTAGCTAGTTTAAAGAACCATCTCAGATCCTTGATAGTTACCAATGTTTGGAAAGGTTCTGTCGTACACCATTTTTGTTTTGTTAAACCATTTCTCCAAAGATGGTTCTGGCTTGAAGCAAGATACTATATTTTCCGAACGTCATTTAAGTAATATACATCACGCATAGGTTACCGAGGTGTAGGAATCAAACTCCTGCAACACTTTTCCGATCTGAGCTCCCGTTGGTCAGAAATTCGGTGCATTCAAAATTCAGTGGCTGCAGAGTTAGACTTTTTATTTCAACTCCGATCAGAATTCTGATTGAAGTTTGAAATAGGTTATCGTCGTCGAGGAATCCGAATCCGTCATTACTTTTTCAATCCGAGCTCCCATAGGTCAGAAATTGGGCCCATCAAAAAATTGAGGGCTGTTAAATTAGATGTTTCATATCAACTCTGATTTCAATTCTGATCGAAGTTTGAGATAAGTTATCGAGATCCAGGAATCCAAATCCGACATCATCGATACCGAGCCTGATGATCCGAGTCGGATTGATGAATATGGGTAGGTGCGTCTCCATAATCAATTCTATAGTAAGTTATAACTTGTAAAATGCGCTTATTCTTTTATATATTTCCATACATCACAATTATCAATAGAAAGTAATGTGAATATGGTAAAATGAAGTCAATATTTTCTTTATTTAGGTAAGTAGCAATAATCAATTGAATGCAAGTTCAATATGATAAAATGAATTAATGTTTTTTTTTCTATTTAGGTATATGTGAATAATTGATCTCATGGTAATTTCAATCTTACACTATCAGTCACTCCTCTTGTTTTTTGTTTAGGATCTTCTCAACAACAAGTAACGGCGATTGCCCTTTCGTGCGAATAAAGGAGAAAGGGCTGGCTCGTATTCTGCTCACAACAAATTCAGGTAAATATAACACATACGGTTTAGTAGGTTAGCATAGAAATGAAGATTAAGGATAGGATTAAGGGTTAAGGATACAATTAAGGGTTAAGGATAGAATTTAGGTTAAGGTTAGAATTAAGGGCTAAGGTTAGAATTTAGGTTCAGGATATAAATAGTGGTTAAGGATAGAAATTAGGGTTAAGTATAAGAAATAAGAGGTTAAATACGAAATTAAACGCTGGATATAGCATTAGTGGCGAGTACTAGACTAATTGAGTGTGGCGGACTACATTCTACCACTCTAGAACCATTTTTGGCAGAAAAGGGAAAAGGTTCCCGCTAGAACCAGCTTTTGCTTGAACCGTAAATGGTTCTGAAAATGGTACCCAAATCTAGAACCTCAAAAGGTTCCCGAAGTATCGGAAACCTTCAATTGGTTTTCGGGATCGTCTGCTTTCTCGATTGCTTGCGGGGGTTTCAGATAAGTTTCCGAATGCTCGGAAACCCATTCCCGGAAACCTATAAAGGGTTTCATAAAGTGACAAACCCGGAAACCTCCTATTCGTTTCCCAGAAAACGGATTTTATTTAGAGTGTAAGCAAGGACGAAACCGGTCGTGTGATGTGTTCAATTGAGAATCTCTTTAAACTATGAATTGAATTTATCATCATATATTCAAGATTTATTCTTATATATGATAGTTTATAAATTAATCTTTTGATTTTTCTTTAAAATCATTTGAATTATTTGCCATCTCATGATTTGGGTTGTTCCAATGAAATCTATAGATTATGGTAGCTAGTCACACCCCACCCACACCCCACCCAAATGGGTGAGGGGTGGCAGAATTCTCCCAAGAACAACCAGCAGAATTCTGTAAGAATAATACCTATATGGCTTAAAGGCACATTGCACACTACCAACAGAGAATTCTGTTTCCCCTGCAGAATTCTATCTTACTGTATAGACACACTACCTTGGGTCGAAAGCAGAATTCTAAGCAGAATTTTGTCAGAATTCTGTTTTCCCTGCAGAATTCTGTCTTACTGTATACACACACTTCCTTGGATCGAAAGCAGAATTCTAAGCAGAATTCAACATTTTCCAGCAGAATTTTGTCAGAATTCTGTTTT